>CM061048.1:48255549-48855549 GCA_030762985.1 Adelphocoris suturalis
CCAGAGGCATTTTTTAGTGGAACACTTTTTAGAACAATTGCATTTCTTGAAACCCTGGCCGCCCACCAATGATTGATTCCGAACCGCGGTACGAAGGCTTATTTCTTCATCAAAATACCCGTTTTTCATATGATTTCGGGCTTTCACCAACAATATTGGGAAATGCTAGGATTTTATGGTAAATCCTAACATTTATCGCACTTCGGGCTTTTACAGTAACATATATTTAATAATGAAATTGGTGAGAAGTTAAGAAAAATGAAAATTAATATACCCGCATGTGTAAACAATTCAAAATGAGCACTAAATCTTGACAGAACATGGAACATGTTCCTTGGGAGAACAGGAGAGAATTTAAATTTAGGACACTCAGCTACTCGTAATTAGGAAAGAGCCCATCATTTCAATCGTCTCTTAATGTCTCTTGATGTGTCTCCCAATCAAATTTCAACTTCCAAAAGTTTCTTTCTACTCTTATAGTGGTTGCAATGCGAACGATTTTAGTACGATTATAAATTCCTAAGATACAGTTCCGTAGCACCGATTTGGTTGTAAGCGATAATCACCAGGAAATAAGAGCGTAAAGCACAAAATGTCACGTAACGGTCATTTTAACTCATTTATGGCCGGGTTATGATGGAAAAAACATGTCCCATGTTGAAAGAGTATAAAGTAAAGTATCCGTATGAAATTATGACATGATGTTGAAAAAAATATACAATTAATGACGAAAAAAGTTCTCAACGTAATTCAATATCCTAATCCATACTACTGCAGGTGGTTGGGAGTAAATGTATAAATCTGGTAACTTCTTATTTTGAAAAACAGCAGCGGAATCTCACAATGTTACGCTTTTTAATATAGTTGATAAACATAAAAATTAATTACCAAGTCATCTTTCCAACACATAAAAGTGTTACCTATACTGTATATTGATATCATTTAATTGGTCAAATTTCAAAAAATGTGCTGACAAAATCACTAAAAATGGCTAAGAATCGTTAAATTGATATTTTTTAGCATAAGATTGGTCAAATAAAGTTTATCAACTATGAAATAGAACATTCAACAATTTATGTAAGAAATTATGCTAAAAACATGAACTTCATTAAATTTTGTTTTAAAAAATCTATAAAATTGCAAAAAATAGCCTAAAATCCAAAATCTCATTTTGAATACTTTTTTTTTCCATAAAATTAATAGCTAACATTTTCTTTTCAGTCATAAATCTCCAATTTGTATACAACTTGAAATATACACAAAAAAAGACACTTTTTCACCTATTTTTGGCTCATAGCACCCATGGGTGTGGAGTGATCGAGCTGGCGAGAAGTTAGAACTAACTAGACCCCAAGTGGAGTGTCTATGTGCGTAAGAACAGATTTTTTAAGTCAATTCTAAGGCCTTTTATGGCGAACGGCGGACGGCGAACGGACATTTCAAATTTGGATTCTACGCACCTTGAAACGTAAAGTGACAAAGTTTGAGGGGGGGTTATAAACATTTTTTGCTATACGATCACATAGGGTTATTATTGGAAATAATAAACCAAAAAACACGCCTAAGGTACTAAGACACAAGCATATAATCAACAAGGTGTGGATCATGGGAACGGTTAGAAGACACAACAGTTGACCCGATACTTTGCTGGATTGAGTTCCAAGCCATTCAAAGGGCACCACCGTGTATACATACCTACTCGACTTCGTTTCTTAATCACGATTATATTTGACGGAAACTAAGGACTAAAACCGATACCGAACTGGGTTTTCGGTTGATTTGACGACGATCGTTGTCAAGGACAACTATTAAGGCTTTTATAGTGGTTTCATTAGATCCTGTAATGCAAAATCTATTGAAAACTATACCAAACTCGATTTTTGTTGTCTTTTTATTATACAATCGCGGATCCTTTGCAAATACAAGCATCTATAAGGACCTAAATGTGTGACTATAACACATACTTCGTACTCATGGGGCCGAGCGCCTTCTCTAGGACCCTGCGGGCCAATTGTCATGAGGGGGTTATCATGCTCATTGTTGTTTTCTGCCAGAGACAAAGATAGAAGGGTCAGGAGACCCGTTGACACGAGTCCCCGAGTCTCCCCCCCTAATCGCCAGTTGGTCATTTTGCCACCCTCTATTCACCCAGAGGGTACACGAGTTTACGACGGGGACGTATGGCCTTGACTTAGGTAGGGATATGAAGGATCTCCGAAGAGAGAAAAACACCAACCCTACCCCAGTAACGCATACATGCATACATACATGCATCAACGGACAAAGTATACACAATCGCTCATTTTTCTTCTTTTTGAAAAAATGCGCTAAAAAGCAGTTTTGGTAATAAACTTTAATAAGTTCAAATCAGAATCTTTAAGGGCTGGCACAGGAGATTTCTTCGCGTTCTCAACTGGTACACGATCAAATCCACATTCCCTCGTGCTGTTAAACAGCGTTTAATAGAGCCCCGACTCAACATTGTTCAGCCCAGCGCCTCACCCCGATAATAGGTCTAATGCCGGTGGAAGTTGAGCCGATTTCGTCGTTTAATTCTCCAATAATAGTCCGCTTTCATTTCTCAACGACTCCGGAGGCGAGATGATCTCCGAGCCTTCCAGGGACTCTCAAGACAATTTTCATTACTGAAGGAGTGGTCCCCTATTTTTCGAAGAGTAAATAAGCGGGTTGCATTACCATTATATCCTCAAAAAAGGCTTAAGGGGAACTGTTCAATTTTGTGGGTTGTTTTTCTCTCTTGCCCGTTCTGTTGGTTTATTTCTGAGGGCCTTCGGACAGATGGGTATAATCAGGCGTCACGATGCAGGTGACTTGAGATTTAGACTTGGCTGACCTAATAATCACGGACCTCGTGGTTTGAGATCATGGAGTAGAGATACGGTATCCTGTAGGTGATCTTGTTTTCGACACGCTTTGCTCGGCGCGGAACGCGTACTAATCCACTCACCTCAATCTCACCGAGTTCGACGGTATTTTTGTCTCGACCTTGAACTTTGACCTATTTGACCGAAATCTTCCTTTCACCCGACATTGCATAATCCCCTGCGATCGTGAGGGACCTACACTACATATTTCACAGGATCTCTCTGGTCCAGATACTGTAATTTTAGCATCATTGTGTCAGTAGTAGAGGCAGTGCACAATACGTCAGTAGTAGAATACGTCTAGGATACAACAGTACCAGAGCTAATGTAGAATAGGTACGTCTTTACGGATACTGTCTTGCCAAAAATCGTGCTCTCGCCGCAGCACGGAGCGATGCACAACACTAGCAGTAACCCTTGATTTTGACATGGATATGTCTTTGCTCTGGGGGGTCAACCAAAAATTTTCGTCACGCAAAAGTTTATGTCACAATTTCTAATGATGTTCACGTACAACCCATCCGTTGCTAGGGGAATGGAAGCTCCGCAGTTTTCATCGCACAGAAATCGTTCGCCACTCATTTTGATTTATGTGGATAAATGTTCACATCTCAAGCTACCAATTTCCCCTCCTTACGTACCTGGCTACATTTCTAATCTAAGTTGATTGGACCATAAACAATTTTAATAAGCTGGTTACAATATTCTTAACGTAAAGCAATAGCATCATTTACTCTCCATAGTAAACATTTTTATCCTCTTGACAACAGTCGACTGTTAACTCACTGTAGTGGCTTCTCTCCACAGTTATTAGCTTCGTTCTCAGTGCGCGTTCTAACAGTTCTCGAACTCATGAGAACTGGGACGGGGAGTCCCGGGGAGTTCCGGAACTTGTGGAACCGCGTTCTGCACTGCGAACGATTTCAGAACTTGGAAGTGGAATAACCTGTGTTGTTTGTAACCTCACTCAACTCGTGTTACCTTCAAGTACATATTTTAGCGAATTATCGTAGAAAATGAAGCTATTGCAATGGGTCCAAAAATGTTTGAAAATTTTTTTCATTGAAATCCGTTTTGAGACATTCTGAAACGAATCCTAGTGTTTAACGCGTTCATATATGTATACACGCATGTGTCATTCCAGAAGATAACTATCAGGATTGAGATAAAAATCCCTTTACTACTTACATTTCATTATTATATGCTGAAAATCGATAAAAGCTCCCCAAAAAAGCTAAGATTCCCAAATCTTTTTTGAGTCGCTGATTATTAGTTAGAACGAATTTTGTTGCCATAATGTTGGTTATTACGATTTCAAAGTGTTCTAATTTCAAAACTATGTAGGTACCTAACGTAATATAGGTACTAAGATAATTTACGAGATTCGCTCGTACGATCATGCTGCATGACTGGAACTTTTTTTTGACATACCTTGCCATAAGGACCGAAGTGGTGATGGTAGAGAGTGCTGGCCTGAAAACGGTGGGCTAACTCAGCCCACGGCTTATTCTAAAGTGGTAAACGAACTCTTCGTCGTCAAACCTTGGCACGATTTTCTCAAAAAAATTTGAGTTTCTTGGATGTAGACGAGATCCAACTATAACTTCGATCTCGTCCTCATCGTCTACAAACCACGGAACACCATTGTCGTAAATTATCGCTATCTGTACTTGACGAGCTAGTTGACATTTTGAATTATAGAATAGTTTGGTAACGTATAGAGACTGAAAGAGAATGAAATGAAAGAAAGAGAATGAAGCTGAAATTGTTATGATCGATGAAGCAAAATAAAACGAGCGAAATAAAACGATATAAGGTTGTTTAATGAATAAAGTCGATGAAGACGAAAGTTGTTTATTCCACGAGATCCGAAAAATAGTGAAGTGCGCATGCGTTAACTACGTCCTTGCGTTCGAGTTCTCACAGTTCCGAAAAAAAAACGGGAACTGTCAGAACCGTTCGGAACTGGGTTCCGAAGACACTGCGAACGCAGAACTCGGCGTTCTTGGCGTTCCGGAACTGGGCGTTCTGGCACTGCGAACGACAAAACTCTACTGCGCTTGCCCAGATTCCGAACTCCCAGAACGCGCACTGAGAACGAAGTTATTTTCAACATTACTATGAGTAAACCGTTGTTTTGTTGGAATTAGTCGGGATGCGGCCCAGGGAAAATAAATGAAATTATTTCATTTATTGTTTTATTTGATAACGTTTCGTCCTCTTCCTGAGGACATCTTCAGATCTTGGTGTGTCCAGGAAAAAATTTATATACATCCGAACGGATTTGTCAGATAAAACAGTGGCTCACCAAGTGAACTCAATGCCAAGAAAGCAAGATTTGAAGATGTCCTCAGTAAGAGGACGAAACGTTATCAAATAAAATAATAAATGATATAATTTCATTTATTAATGAAAAATCAGGCTATCATGAACATAAAAATGATAGCGCCTGTATTGGAGAAATAACTTTTATAGTATGTATAGTATGCTTATTGTGTCTCCAAGAATAATAGAATAAATTCTATGACCTACATTTCGTGGCCTACAGTACAAAGTTTACAACTCTCGAGGACAACCGTTACGAAATCCGTTATCAAAGACATGTAACATGGACATATCCATGTAACATGGTATCTGCTTGTAAAGCAGATAGTGGAATTCGTTTACGAGTTTTCAGAGGGACAGGGGTGGTTTTTGTTATTAGTAATGGAAAAATACATCAATTATACGTTCATTATGCTTAATGTATAAACATTTATGAATATGAAAATTTATAAATTGAATTTCTTATTATTTTATTAAGCGTTTATTTGTTAATGTATTAACTAGCTATATCTGAGATATTATACATGTAACTATCTAGATACTTCGTTCACATAAATTAAGTATAATTCAAACAAGTTTAAGTCCATTAACATATACCACACTACTGCCACACACGCAACCAAGGTCAAACGGCTTGGTCCTTCTCAAACGTGGATTTACGTGTGAGATATCGAGAAGGTGGATGGCTTCTGGGTTGTTATGTACAAGGAGTCTCTTGAATTATCACTGACTTTGACATCCAGTAACCTAGCAACAGTTTTAGGCAAAAAGTAGTTACGACTAATAACTACAACTAAATTAGTTACTACAATGGCCAATAATAACTAAAACTAATTATCTATTACCTAGTTATTATTGTCAGAGTAACTAGTCCAATTATTCGATTAGTTACCACTTGTAACTAACAACTAATTTAGTTAAACAATATGGTTACAACTCGTAACTAACTACTAATTAGTTTTAGTCATTCGCGCGAATAATAACTAAACTAATTAGTTTTTAGTTGTTATTCGCGCGAATAATTACTAATTACTAAATTTGGTTCCAAATTCACCTGTAAGTGGCGGAAACTTGTTTCACTCTCGGAAAATGATATGGTTGTAACATGACTATAATATGAGCGAATTTCTTCATGTTTGTTGTTTTCTTATAGATAAACCAAAGTAGTGAACGTAATTTGATTTTTTTGGGCCAAAATACAAGCAAACACTAATTATTATTGTTGTTTTACATATAAACCAGCCCATAAAGTCATGCTAAACGAAGAAAATTTCCCGCAATATTCTGACTGGTATAGATTTTGATGTTTTCAACGAAAAGAGTTATCTATTAATTACTATAAGGGCAAATGATGGCTAAAAACTGATTAGTTATTAGTTTCATGTCGTGTAACTAATAACTTAATTAGTGATTAGTTTCATTTCGTGTAACTAATAACTAAATTAGTCATTAGTTTCATCTGCATGTAACTAATCAATAAAAACCAATTATCTATTAGTTATTACTTGAACTAATTCTCCGAAATTATCTATTAGTTGAAGGGTTGTAACTAAAAACTAATTCAGCTGAGTTTAGCAATAACTAACAAATCGTAGTCAGAGTTACCTATCAATTACGATAGTTACACCAAAAAATTGGGTTGTCAAATTTAGTTATGGGTGGTAACTAATAGTTGTTAATTACAGTGTCAGTTGAACTAAAAAATTAGAAAAAATGAAAAATGCCCCTCAGTGCTTAGCAACCAGTTGGATAAATAGATCAAAATAATGCATTTAGTTTTGTGGTCTGGATGGTCGCAAGCTGGCATCTCAAAATGGGGGAAAAAAGCATACTCAATCAATCTTTTTTTAATTGATTTCCCATCAGGTGGGAAACCAATTTAAGGTATCAAGCCGAAACGATCGACAATGAAACGAAAGACATACACGAGCTTTGTAAAAAAAAAAACGGAAGTTAGTGAAAAACGTTGTCTATTTTCACGAAAAATAAAGAGTTACACTGTTAAATCGATTTCGACGGTTAGGCCATCATCAGTAACAAACAATAACTGAAGATACATTAGAAAGGACACAGCTTTTATAGTAACAAGTGAAGGGAGATCGAATCCCATTGGTCAAGAGAAAGGAAAGGAGCAGGAGGTACAACCAATGAAGTGCAAACAAGGTGACGGGGGATTACAGCTAATTAGATGAAGTGAAAGGGGGAAATAACTAAATATGGTTTTAACATTGTGAAGGGATAATTCCAAGCTTTATAAAAATGGACCTATTAGTGGTGAAATATATTGAGGTATATCCTTATTCAAACATTTACCAGATCTGTCACTTTTGATGATTTCGAATTTTTCAAGTACATTCAACATACCTCCCTTCGGACAAAAATGAAGAAATTCTACAAACTGTCTATCTGTCAAATCAAAATTGTAACTATGATTGGATTCCTTGAGATGTTTCGCAAATGTAGACTAACCCTTATTTTCCCTGAAATCCTCCTGATGCTCGTCTATTCTTTCTCTGAATTTCCTACCAGTTTGACCGCAATCTTCGTAGCCACAAGAACATTTTAGTTTATAAACCCCACTTTTATCCTGAACATTGATTTTGTCCTTAACGGATCCTAGTAATGCTTTAAGACTATTTTTAGTTCTAAAACCTACTTTGTAACCTCTCGATGATAGAATTTTGCCGATTTTATCCGAAATTTTCCCATAATAAGGTATACTTATCCATTGCTTTTCTTCTAAATTTACATCTTCCGTGGCCAGATTGGAAGCTTTTTCCCTACTCTTTTTCCTAAGAACATTATCCCATATGGTATCAACGAGATCTCCTCCATATCCGTTACTAGCCGCTATGCTTTTGATAATGGATTTTTCTTTTGATAAATTTTGTTCACTCATTGGAATAGACAGTGCTCGGTTAATCATACTATGGAAGGCTGCATGCTTATGGACTAAAGGGTGATTTGAAGTACTATGGATAGTTATATCGCTATATGTATCTTTTCTATAAATTGAAAAATCATGCTTTTCGTTTACCAAAGAGATGAATAGATCTAAAAAATTGAGTTTATTTCCGCCGAATTTGAGGGTAAATTTGATAAAGGGATAAGGGGATTTTTTCGTGAAAAGAATTTAGTTGTCTTTCTGTGCCCTTCCATAGAATGACAATATCATCGACATATCTATACCAATAGAGAAGAGCATTCGTGTTACAAGTTGTAAATATTTGTTGCTCAAGATAATCCATGTAGGATTGTGGTTCGGGTCCAGAGGGACAGCATCGAAGTTGTTGGTGGACTTTTCATTTCAGGAGTACAGTGGTAACCCTTGTCTCATCCTTTGTTACCATTCCAGTATAAAGACTGTCATTCTTGTGATGTGTCTCCGAATTTAGATTTGTGAGCTAGAGCTCGCAATCGAGTAACATAATCAATATCTTTCTGAATCTATCTTCACAACTTGAGTAAACTTTAATCGTACCTAACCGTACCCAACTTTTTCTGAGTATTAGATCCGTGGCTAAAACACCATCCTCGTTAATGTTCATTTTGCATCGTCGTAGTCATTCAGACTTTAATGGTGATTTCCTGACACCCACCCTCAGTTGTAGAGTAATCCCCTCCTACCGAATGTGTCCTTGGGGAAACTTGATAATAATCTGTAGAGAATCTTATTTTCCTCTCCACTTAGAAATATAAAGGATTATATACGTTTTGTTTATCACCGACTGTAGAATCGAAAAAGCCTAATGCGCTGAAATCATCGTTAAACTCGAGGGGAGAGCGACAAGTAGCTCTGAGCGTGAAGTCTGATGGAGACTGCGGAGTTACTATCTCGATCACAGCTCATAAATCCCTCTTAATGAATGCGATCCCTCACTGATAAAGCTTTGCATTTTCCTTTGGCATCATTGGCATCATGCAACGGAGGACCCGACGCGGATCCGTTCATTTGAATACGCCCCTGCGGATAGTCATTGACATTAATTCGATCATAACTTATAACGACTGGATTATTTTTAAAGAAACGAGATTTTTCTCGTCAGTCGTAATTTTGCGCCTGGCGCCGGCGCTGTCTCGATGAAACTTATACGAATAAACATATTAATCAAAAAGGGGAGACTCGCGTTATAAAATGATAATAAATTGAATGGCGACGTCGTTGAAAGGAATCACTAGGGGCCTTGGCGTTGAAGCGCTTATTCACGTACCTACACAATTCGTGTTGACACAGAAATCACGAATACTGTCCATTTGTTATCTGCAATCGAATAGAATTATTGAATTGACCATTAACTCACAAATAAGTACAAAGCTCGCGTCAAACAATCACCACTACTTAAAGTGTATATTTCAATAGTATAAGTTTTTGGTTTATTATTTTCAATAATGAACCTTGGTAAGCGACCAAGAAAACAACATTTAATCACCCCCCTTAAAATTTGTTGGTTTACGTTTCAAGATGTTTACAATACAACAAAACAAATTAAAAAATTACAAAGGTTCATTATTGAAATTATAAACCAAAACATCCGTCCGTCTGCCGTCTACTGCCCTCAGCAGCTTTTCTCCGCAATCGTGAAACTTGGGCAAAAAGCCACATATGGGGGCTAGTTGGTCCTAGAACCTCGGCATCAATTTCGGTTAAGCTAAAAGGGTAAAAATTAGGTTACTGAAATATTCAAAAATCAAGATCTTGAAAATTCCCAAGGTTATTGTAATGTTTTTTTTTTTTTGCTGTAATTTATACATATCATCCCAAAGAATCGAATGAAACCACTCGAATCGCTGTACGCTCACAGTGTCGTGATCAGCGATTGTGGGAAATACAATTACACAAGCGCAATGAGACTTGTTAGAAATCCTCTATTGAAGAAACTGAGTTAAATTTTTACCACCCAGCCTTCTCCTATCCAATGCGCTCCTATGACAGAACTAAGTTAATGTATCTGGCTTACATGATGATGATGATAAAGAAATATGTTTCAGAACATTCAGCTGACCAGGGTGGTTCCGCACGTTTTGATTTACTTCGTGTCCTAGAAAGACATCGTTTCAAATTTCAGCAGAGTAGGGCGAGTAGGAAATAAATTAGTCACGTTGTACTTCTACTTCAAGTGTTCTAATAACACATGAGTTGAGGTTAGACTCATTAGCCATCATCTCACACATTTGAAACTAATAGATAAGCAGCAATGATTAAATTAATTAGAATAACACGTTGATACTCGTATTGTAAAAATAATTTATGATAGCATTTAAGTGGTTATTTTGTGATAGGGGTTAGAACTATAAACTTTGTAAAGAATCAATTGGACCTCAATGTTGGGAGTAAATTCGTAATGACAGATTCGCAATCAAAATCAAAACTGGACCGTGGATATCAATTTGTTCCTTCTGATAACAATCCAGCAGATCTCGCTAGTAGAGACAGAAAGATTTTTGAAAAATTTCATCATTGGAACATGGGATATGGCACATTGAAGGCGCTTGGTTGCTTCATGGAAATAATACCTACAATGAGGCTTTGCTTCAGTTTTCAGCTCCGGAGGAAGATCAGGAAAAAATTGGCTCACTCAGCTGATCAAGTGTCAGAACGAAATTCCGTTCCGAATTCCAACATCCAAAAGAAAAGAAATTGACCTCACAGCTCACTGAGCTGTCCAGTTATTCTACATTACCCAGATAAGCATTTTTTCAAATTTCACCATCGGAAATCGATTAGGAAAACGATCATCCCCGTAGCTCAACCAGCTAATCTGGGTGGTTTCGCACGTTGTAATTCTATCCCACGAATCCAAGCAAAATTTCGTTCCAGATTTCAGCATCATAGGGTCATTCGAACAGAAATTGACCTCACACAGCTGATCAATGCAGTTTTGCACGTTGTAATTTTGTTCTTTGTGTCCTAGCGAAATTTCGTTCCAAATTTCAGCATCTTTGAGTCATTAGAAAAGAATTGACACCACTGCTCACTTAGATGATCAGTTTGGTTTTTCTTTTCTACGTGTCCTATCAAATTTTCGTTCCGAATATCAGCATCGTTGGTCTATTCGAAAAATAATTATCCTCATATCTTAATGGTCCGAAATGTTTCGTTCCGCAAAATTTGTATTGACCCCTAAGTGTATGACAAAAATTATAATGTCAAGGAAATAAGCTTTGATTTCATGTATGTATTATCTTATCGATATTGTTAGAATGCAAATCAAAAGTTGCGATCGTCTCTGAAAAGTGAAACTTTCACGGGATAAAGTCTACGCGTGGAGTTATAATACTACACGCCACTCCGGCTTAGGCTCTCCCGCACGCCCCTGGCGGTCGCGTATTAAGTTACGCGGATTATGCTTATTAGGCTGTTTCAACACGGTTGAGCTCGCTTTAGCCATTGTCATGGAAATGTTTGGACCATTTACTGCTGTGTGGGGGAAGAGGGCTTACCTTTCAAAATTCAGAAAGGGCTGCAGAGGGAGAGTGTGAGAGAGAGAGAGAGAGAGAGAGAGAGAGAGAGAGAGAGAGAGAGAGAGAGAGAGAGAGAGAGAGAGAGAGAGAGAGAGAGAGAGAGAGAAGTAGCAAACCCACCCCTATCCCACTAATCTTGCTATTGTTGCTATCTCTCTTCCCGGTTCTCGTATTATTATGGTGATACGCCGCATGATTCGGTCAGTTTTTTTTCCCTTACCCAACCGTTTTTTGTTTAAATGGATATAACACTAAAAGGTCTCATTAATAATGTTGATGATTATTACTGCATACAAGAAGAAAATAAATTGCTTTTCGGTCGTCGATCGATATGCTATCTACGAACCCTTCGTTGGTTCACTATACTATCTACCACCGTGCTATCTATCTACAATAAAGAAAATTGGGGATAAATGAAGAGGTAAATGTTTATCATACCTGCTCTACGTTCACACCAGAGAGAGGTTGTCATCGTCGTCATGATGTTCAGATTTCAAACTCATTTTTGAATTCCAGGAATTCATTTTTAATATTTCTCTGTTTCTATTGATATTTCTATGTATTTAAATATGCGTTACTGCCTGGGTTTATTTGAATTATTATATTATATTTTTCTTCTATTTCGACCACTGTTTTATATATATATTTATATATATATATAAATTACAGCCTCATATATATATATATATATATATATTGCTGACTTGTGGTTGTTGTATTTCACTAGATAGCATATTATATATTTTTATTCTATACGTTTGACCATTGCCATGTAATCTCTCTTGTGACGACAGATAAAACGTTATCTAGCTATCTATCTATCAGTTGATGAGAGTGGTCGTTGTCAAGTCCTCAATAAAACTGTTGAAAGCGTCGTTAGGTTACATGGACTACCACTATTTCTCGATTAATTTGCAAGTTAGTGCACCCCCTTGCTGCTTACTGCCATAACGTCTCTTAGCTATTCACCACAACCTCTCACCACAAGTTTGGGTGTGTCCAAGTTCGGCACAATAAATAACTGTCGCTCCAAGATTTTTCATTTTCGGCAACCCAATCCGACGACCGGAAGATCTCGATTTTGAGGTGGATAGTATATTGATCGAGTACCTGCTTTTTATTCAGAAAAATGCAGGAAATTATTATTTATAATATTCATGTATTAGCCCTTCGGCGCAGGTAATTGGTCGAAAATGATTGAACTCCGCTATTGTTACCCTCAAAACTCGGTGCTTCGCGCCTCTCAAAAGGGTTCACACCTTTACAGCTCCAGGATCTCACAATTTTACGCTGCTTAGTAGATGTCGAAAAAATTATAAAAAATGTCGGGTGAAAAACGGTCGAAAAGGAAAGAAATTAGAATCAGAGGCCCCTCAGCTGACCTCATAATTATTTTCGAGGTGTCCCAACAGATCTCCATCTGAATTCCGTAAGTTGATCACTCAAAGGTTCGACTGCTAATATTCCGAGCTACTCCATACTTTGAAATTTTATTCTAGATGTCCCGTAGGAGCTTCATTTCAGGTTTCAACACCTTAAATCAATCAGGAAACATTAGGGTCAGGAGGTCCTTCAGCTGATCAGCCCTCAGCCCCATATGCACTGAAATTATATTCTAGATACCACAAGAGAGCCATTTCAAAGTTTCAGCCAGAATTCAGAGTGTGTAAATCAGTAGTATTTTTTTTTTTTTAATTTAAATATCAAGATAAATCTTTGAAATGTATTTGGAAAATAAAACTGCTTTCCAATATTAACTCCTTCCTCTAAATTTTACTAATTTACTCGCAAATGAACGTTTTAAACACCTACTAGTAATCCAATACTACCTAACATCAACCCACCTTAAGAAGACATCTCGAATTAAATAAACTTTGATTTCAAGCAAGGAAAACCGCATTATTCGTAAAAACTTTCTTGTTCGACGAGACTTTCGAAAAATAGTCTCCACAACACAACCCGATTTGATGCATTCGCTTTTTGACGTTATACTTGTTCTACGCAAGGTTGTCCCAATGATCTGTGTTTAGCAAAAGTTTTGTAATTTTCGACTGAATTTCCTCCTGTTGGACGTGAAATCTAATCTGAGCAGCTTCCGGTAAAGGCGAAGTAGTAATAGCGTATTTATACCATCAGCTGAGCCGATTTTAAGCCCCCACGTAGAGTCAAACTATCAATTAGGACAATTCCGTGTAATTGGCCGTGGGCCAGGTGCGATTACCTCTCTTAGACGCGTGTGGGAATAGGAAACGAACGGATTTGCAAATGCCAACGGCTCGAAATTGCTTCTACAGACTTTGATAGGGCTAAATGACAACTGTTTGGTTTTGCAAATGACTTGTTCGCCTTCTGCTGAGAGCTCTTTAGCATCCCCAATTTACATAGCAGACTCCGGACTGTACAATTGGAGCCCTCCTTAACAAGCGTTGAGTGAGAGTCTCTAAAAGGTAACGGGCAATCACGGGTGGAGGCTGGAGACACGCCAAACGACATTGAGTAGGTATAGTCGTTTCGTCAACATTCATTATAGAACGTGTGATGAGCCCTCCAAGAAGCCATTCTGGTAAGTACGTAACTTGTTTCGATGTAATGAAGATCTTGAGTTCTACAACCCTTAAGGCTTTAAGGTTGGGATTGAATTACACTGGGAATAGTTTATAACGCCATCGGCTGTAGTGACGAATCGTCCATACCGGCCGTATACTGGACAGATGGTTGGCCCGCTAAATATAGCTAGTTATATCTTATAACGTCCGATTCGCGAATAAAGGCGACGTTTTAGTAAAGAATGGGCGTCCAACATTGTTTATAAAGACTTATTGATAAACCTGACCAACTTATCGTCTCGATTTCTACAAAGAACAACCCATAAACGAATCTGCCCCTGCCGTCATGTTCCACAATGTCTATTTCTATGGAGGTAAACTCGGAAACGTACATTACAATTATACTACTTTTAAACCAAACAAGCGCACAGCAATTCAAACGTCTGATTTAGGGGGACATTTGGCCCAAAAATTACAGTTCTAAAAACATCAAGTCTGTGTGATTTTTCCATCGCCAGATACCTAACTAGGACGAACGATCTGATTGATGCAATTTTCAGGCTCTGAAGACGATGTTCACACCAAAGAAATTAGCAGATTAAGAAAACAGGCTCTTCAATGGAGTATCAGGCAGCTGGCTTCCAGTATATTGTATGCGCTCGTGTGTCAGAAAGCCAAGTAACATCGTGATTCCAACTAGGAATCAAAGTGCAAGGATGTCAATGATGTGCGCATTTTTCAGAATTCGTTTGATGATTTTGGTTTATTATTTTCAATAATGAACCTTCGTAATCGACCAAGAAAAAAATTTCTTTAACCCCCCCCCCCCCCCTCAAAATTTATTGGTTTACGTTTCAAGATACGTAAAATCCGAAATTCGAGTTTAATAAAAAACCGCCGTCTGCAGCTTTTCTCCGGAACTACTGGACCAAAGTTTATGAAATTTGGCACAAGAATCATACATCGGCGGGGATTAGCCAGCCAAATCGGCATAAATTTTTATCAATCCTAAATTATAGTAATTAACATATACTTATAATGAGTAACAGTAATGATTTTTTGTTTATCAATAATAAATATAATCCCAAATAATCTATAAAAACCATCCTCTGTTCTGCTCTTCTTTCCTGATCTATTTTCCCGCTTTCTTTCCTTTTCCAAGGAAATAAATCTAAATTTCTACTTCCTCGCTCGCTTTCCTTAAGGGCTAGAACGTCGAGATTTGGATTTCTAGGCGCGAAAACATATAGAAATCATGCTGTGCTAACGAATCTATTGATTAAGTCAATCAATCTCTAAATTCCACTAACGATCGCTTGATAGTGGGATCGGAAGATATAGAAATTGCCTTGTAATATATCAGCTGATAAAATTCCATTTAAATTATCAGCTGACGTAGTCACAATGGAGTTTATTCTAACTTGGCAAAATTTAGTTTATTTATTATTATCCGTGCGGATGTCTAGTGAAGCATTCGTAGAAACTATAATAGGTTGAGGAAGCATTGTTTCCACTTTTGGGGAATGACGAATTTTTAGTCTAAAAAAAACAAACGGTTGTTGTTCTTTTACAGTGATCAAATTCCCACTCACATTTCATGTTTTAGATACAGTTGTGTATCTGTATCATGTGGTGCAGACCTGGTGGGCAAGGATAAATAAATATGACAGAAATAACCTGCGGTAAGCGATTTCCGAGCTAAAAGGAGGGATGAGGGAAATGTGCCACAGAGTTACTCGAGTTATGCATCTCGGCGGCAGTGCTCCGTGGTATCACCACCCAATCCTGAGGGGGTCATACTTGAACTGGTGTTCATTTCATACGGACACGTTCTTTCACCCCACTCTTCCTCCTCATCCTTCTGCAACTTCCCTCATCCCTAGAGCCGGGTAAACATGGGCGTCCTTCCCAGGATAAAGATGTGATTCCTCCAAAGCCTTTGTTCTCATTTAACGCAGGAAGCTGAAATTTGAAAGGGAGGCTCTAGTTAATGGTGTGCCCCCTCGCCTCTGAAGGGAGTTTTCTAAATAAAAAAAGTGTGTCAAATGTGTTTAAGGTTTGGGATTTTCCTTTCAAGATTCGTTAAAATTAAAATGAACTGCTTTTAAAGTTACGTTACTTGATTAGGGTTTCCCCAAATTTTTGTCGGTCAAGTTCAACGGAACGAAATCATTAGAAAAAAATGTTGATTTAGATTCTGGCATTAGAAATCGTTCTCTCCAGATTTTCGTTATTTAATTTTTATTTATATTTTATTTTATTTTATTTTTTATTTTTAATATTGCAGTTGGTAGTTTGGTTGGTAGTTGGTTTGCAGTTGGTTGGTAGTTCAACCGTTTTGTGATGGTTAGGGACTCAATTTTTGGTTTAAGTGTAAAAACCAAGTCTCCGCTATTATATAGAAATATATCATCCCTATGTATATAGCTATTTAGCGTTTCCCCCAGGCGAGCGTTGCTGCGCCCATTAAATTTGTTTATTGATCGTAATTTTAAACTGTTAATTAAGAGGTGATTTGATGGACTTAGCCTTTGGTTTCTGCCTTTGGTGTCTACAATGACCCTGGATTCGTATTTTATGCAGACGTTCAATAGTATCCTCCTCCTACTCCTTATCCTCCTATTCCTATTTCCCTCCTCCTCCCCTCCCTCATCCTCTCCTCCTCCCTCCTTCCTCCCTCAAATTCCTCCTCCTCCTCCTCCCTCATCCTCCTCCTCATCATCCTCCCTCATCCTCCTCCTCATCCTTTGGCCTCACCCTCGTTTCCTTCGGTCTTGGCTTGGGTAGTTAAATAAATTTCTAAAAAAGAATCCTGACACTTTTTATGCCCTCGGTCAGAGCCCTTTGAACGGATCAACTTTACAGGTCCTGAATCATGCCTAATAATACCTGAAACCACCCAATACCGTTTCAATTAATCTGTCGAGCGGTTTCGGAGTCTATAGGCAACATTACATATATACATCCTCTTTTATAGATATAGATATATATAGCTCCGCTCGCCTCCACGTGGACTACCCCTAACATTTAGGGGGATGAAAAAAGATGTTGGCTGATTCTCATAAATACCGGATAAGCAAAAAAAATTCATCAAAATCGGTCAAGCCGTTTCGGAGGAGTATGGCAACGAAAAATGTGACACGAGATTTTTATATATTAGATATATTTAGTTATAAGTTATACTACATATATTATAACTCGGCCCTTCAGGCTAATATTAATATATATTAATTGCTATGCAATTCTTAGGCCGACCCCCAATAATTTTTTATGTAACGTCCCATTCAAAATGTAACGTCCCAATTTTTGTGTAACGTCCGTGACGCGAAGCTTGTATCTATATCCCAGCCAGGATTGATATATACACATATATATATATATATATATATATATATATATATATCAAAATTTGCAATAAAATATATACCGTCAATATTGCATTTCTGAAATAGCTTTTCGTTCATTTTCGCTAAATTACTTGATAAATGGGAAAATAATGCACAATATCTCTAAAAAACAGTCAATCGTAGCAACTTGCGTTTCGATTCAGTGGGTCAAAAAACACACTTTCCAAACAAATAATTGCAATTTCTTTTCATGTTCTCCTAAATTGGGCGGTTGAATTGGTCGGAATCGAAATTAATTTTGAAAGCTCCCAAATTACTATCAGGTTTCAGCACGTTCTTACTCACTTCGAGTACTCGCACCATATTTTCACACAAGCGGGTCGACAAATCCACGACGCGGTGATATCTGCCTTGTCAAAAGCGGTCGTCGTGTTGACACGGCCCTCCGCTCCTAAAGTGAATGATGGTTTAACAAACTGATATCAAATTGATTGTTTGAATCAGCCGAGGAAATCAGATGGTCCTTGACCCTTCCCGTGACCTGTATAAGAACATTGTTGGCTAGTAGGCATTCAGTCTCTTTTACATCTTTCCGGTCATAAACATACTCTTCTGGCTCTATAGAATACAAAAATGTTACATTACTATTTAATATCATCAACCACTCTTTTAAATAAAAATTTCAGGAATTCGTTAGTTGAAAATTATAGGTAATTTTCAACATAAATAATATTGTTCATTGATGAACCTTTGTGATCGACTGGAAATATAATTTGTTGATACCCACCTAATTTTCTGGTTTACGTTTCAAGATACGTAGATTCTAAAAATCGAAATAAAAAAATCCGTCTGTCCCCCATACACCGTCCGAGGCATTTCTTAGAAGCTACTGGATCAAACTTTATGAAATTTGGCTCAAAATCACACATTGGTCGGGGATATGCCAGTAACATCGGCATAAATTGTTATCATCCCTAAACTGATGTAATTGAAGGCTGAAATATTGAAAAATCGTAATCTTTCAAACTTTAGGAAACAGTAAATTTTTTTGGGATCTCATTTATGTGACTCATCCCGAAGAATCGGATGAAACTGCTCAGGTCGCTGGACGCACATATTTTTGCTCTCATGGCAGGAAAATAAATCAACAACATGGGAGCAAATCGTAACTGGTGGAGTATAGCAAAATCGCCTTGTAATTCCAATGAAATTTTCTCTTTACGAAACAGGGCTTAATATCTCATTTTCCACCTGTAGAAGGACTTCTGAAGCGTAGGTGGTTGATCTAGTTTATATTTTATTTTATTTGTTTTAATCAATTTTCAGTTAGTGGATCACCTCTTGTTAAATACTAGAAAAAATATAGGAGCGTTATTTAATTAATTTCTCTTCGGTATGTGTCTACTCCTATGCAGTATATTTAGATACCTAATGTATAATAGACTTCGTTCAATATTTTATTGACAGGTGTGTGGCTTAGAAGAGCTATCCGATACAGGAAAATTTTAATTGTATAATGACTCACAGTGTTTTAATGTTGGTTATCCACCGTGTTACGGTGTGAGCAAACGAGTTATCTCAATTATAGCAAAATCTTCGGAAAAAAGGTGGACGAACGATGACGCGAGACATGGAGGGGTTACTCTATGGGTGTTGTTCTACTCAGGAAAAACAGTCGCAGACCGTAGCCAAACCCACCTTGTTTAGAATCAAATGCGCAAAAAAATGATGCAGTTTTCCCTTTAAAATTCACAAAACTCAGCTACTGGATACAAAAGAGGAAATGCTACCTTGCAGCTGACTTCATGCTGAACAAATTCCATATTTCAAACATTTTTAGTGTGCAAAATGACTCAGCTAAGATTTTATAAGATAGGTACCTATAAAACTGCTCCGATATCGGCATTTCCTGAAAACCTGCTGGTTAAAAATCCCGTAAAACTCAGGTTATGGACTTTTAGGACTGAAACCTTCAGAAATGGCGTTTCCAAGTATTTAGAATAGAATAATAATGGTATTGGAGGGTTAGAAATGTTCAGTTGAGGGGGGGGGGGGGTCCACCTCGGCCACACTGTGCGGCGGACGGAAGGATTATTTTTTACACACACACACACGCATATAATGTATATATATATATATATATATATATATATATATATTTTTTTCTTTCTTGGTCGATTACAAATGCTCATTATTGAAAATAATTAACCAAAATGTAATAGGTAATGATAAACAGTGAGTTTCTAATAGGGCTAATGTTTCACAATATCTAGTAGGTAGTAATGTCATGATACCAATCGATCAATAAATGGGAAAGAAGAGTTGTTTCATCTCAAGTAGGGATGGGAGGTTAGGTTCTAGTTGATTTTGCAAAGATCGTTGTGAATCGGTATTTTTACGTGTAGCCTACTAGTAGGTACAATTTATGGATTTTTTAACATGAATATGTATATTATGTTTTGAATATATTATATTGGATATTATACAATTTAATATTATATTATATTGATACAATTATTGTATATATCAGTCATATACATATCATGACATATGACTTTGACATATCAGTCAAAGTTTGATTTCAGCTGGGGGGGATGGCTCCATATTACTTGTTCTAGTTTGATACTAAGCAATAACTTTTATTTCCAAGTATTTCTAGTGGATCATCAATGAAATCCAGAAAGTTAGCACCCAGTTTGAGAACTACTGCCTAAGACTTACCCTGAAAAACTCCTTGAGACAGTGGAGAAGGGAAGAGGAGTTATCTGCAAAACACATTGCCTATTCGGTTGTTCAGATAAGAACTAGCTAGCCTTGACCTCAGGGATGATACTTATACATTTATTGTGACCTATGGTACTTCCCTGAACCATTTTCATATATTACATATATGTTTAATCCTTACAAATAAGCTTTCTGTGTGGCCTCATTACGTTCTTGTGATGTAGATGCCTCGTTTCCTCGGAAGGTTTCGTGTTGAGGAGAACAACGAAAAAGAAACGCGAGGAAATATCAAAGAGCTAGACAACAGATAGTCCCGAAGCCGCTGTCTGCTGAATGCTAATGTTCCCACCGGCCCCGAGGCGGCAGCCCTCGCTTCTGCGTTTTTATCAGTTTCAATAAAAAGGCTTCTCGCTTCTGGTCAGGCGATCTGCGGAAACATCGAGCTCTTTCCTACTTTCTCTTTCCAAGATCGTAGACGGAGACGAATTTTATTGCAGCCTCCTGGTTTTGGTCCGTGTCTTGTCCTTATTGTCGGAATTAGCGTTACATTTTCTGTAAGAATAGATTACTTTTATATTAATTTAACACATTCAGACTCGTTTATTAAAAAACAAGTATTAATTCTATCAAAAATTGGGAATTTCACAAAAATTAAAAAAATTAGCCACTTCCTCAAACTTGTATTGAGCGCCCATTTCACAAAAACTGCTCCATTCGGTAATTTTTCCAACGGTATAGTCAATTTTACTTTTATGTTGCTTGATAAGGGAGAAACTATTTTCCGACATGAAATCCCACATTTCTTCCGTTTAAATAAACTTTTCTCATCTTTGGATCTCTGAATTTTCAGAATCAGAGTTAATTTTTCTATAAGAACAGGTGACTTTCGAATTTATTTAACACTTTTCAGACTCGTGTATTAAAAAAAAAGTCAATTATTTTATTGATTGGAAATTCGCTATCCCCTCAAAATTAATCTTAGAGATCGGAACATTTTTAAAAAACTACTTCATTCAATAATCCTCTCGTTGGTATAGTCAATTTAACTTTTAATTTGCTAAATAGGAGAGAAAATTAAGTATTAATGTTTAAAAACGTGTTTTTCCCCACAATGAAATCGTGGTTTTAACATGTATCATGTTTTAGCCCTGGGGTCCTAGCGAATTTTGCGAGTCAATTTTTATCCGCGCACGAAATTAATTACAGTGATTTCCGCCTACAACCGAGACGTTGCTAGGGAAATGGTACTTCGTCGTTTTTCATCCCACAAAATTCGTTGACCATTCATTCGAAAGCTCTCGATTTATCCAACAATATTATGTTAACTACGGCGAAGTGCGTGTCCAACAAACTGATTTATGAGCATGGTTATATAAATAATTGTTTACACACAGGTGATCATTCTCAATAATTGTTATTGTGAACATGATTGCAACCGCTGGTTAATTTCTGATGTTTTCATAGAATTTCGAATCAATATCGAGGAGAAAACATGATACATGGTTGAAATTTTTGGTTCTAGAACAGAAATAAGTTTTACGTACAACCCAGCCGTTGTACGTAAAACTCGATTCCAAGCGGTTGCAATTTTTTTTTTTTTTTTTTTTCTTTTTTTTTCCCCTCAAAAAATCACCTTCTATGAAGCTACGAGTTTGGGATCATTTTCTACGTATTTTTTTACACTGAATCGGACGGTAATTCTTGCAGGTCTCGCCAACTCGGAAAAGGGAGCTTGAACCCAATTGGTCGAGAGAAAAAATGGGTGGGAGTTACCACCAATCAAGTGCAAAGAAAGTGAACGAGGGATTGTAGCTAGTCAGATGGAGGGAAACTTTCTGACCAAATTGGTATCATTCTGTCATCTAAGGCTTACAATGTGAGATTAAAAAGTCTTAAAGCTTTACTTGGGTCTATTAAAGAAAGAATCATTTAGTGCTCAAGATAAAAGTGGCGTTTGTAAACTGAAGCAATGAGTATGATAGCCAAACTGGTATAGGAAATTCTGGGAAAGAATAAACGAACATGAAAAGGATTTCAGGAACAGTAAGGGTAAATTTACAATTTTTACATCTGACATATTGACATATATCCCTCGATATAGGTAGTAAACCATTGATAGGTCCTTTTCTGTAACGCTTGGAATTAATCCCTCCACAACGTTCTAAAATTTGAATAACCCTTCTCTTCATCTGACTAAGTACTAAGTCCCCCTTTGAATTTGTATGTACTTGATTGTTTGTTTCTCCAACCCCCTCTCTTTCGCTCATTACCGGCGAAACTCCTAAAGCAATTATGGACCGATTGTGATGAAATTATCAGACATTTCGCCGGTTAGAGCATTCATGCGATGTTGCTCCAGCCTTCCCTACATACATCCCCTAATACCATAAAATTACGTTGGGATGATGTTCGTGGCGCAGACACAAACACAAATTACAACACTATTTCACGAAGTAGCACTACATTATTATTCATATTCACATACTATAATACCGTTCTATTTTGCATTCAATCTTATCGGCTCGTGAATAGTTCTTCAATTAATTCCATAATTGTTATTTAGTTACACTATCAGATACATTCCTGAACATCCATGTATCGCACAATATGTGAAATAGCTATACTGTCCACCCAACTTGGCAGTCGTTTTTACAGTATTTTAGGCTCATTTTGAAGAACGGCGGACTTTCGACCTAATATAATCAGAAATATTTTAGTTTAAATCAGAGAAGGTAGCGTCGGATGGTCGTTTCTGCGTTTGTGAGTCCACTGGTGGAAATGTTAGCTCCGCGAAAGGCCCTCACGTCAGCCTCCGTCCTGGGAGGCGGAAAGACACTCCCAGACGTCCAGACGACCCTCATGTTCGTAAAGGTTAAAAAAAAAAAAAAAAAGGTCAATATCCAGCCGTGGATGTCTCAGGACGCGAAGGGGCTCGCCAGGAAGTGCTTTCATTTTCACATCCTCCCGACATCGCGTATTCCTTGATAGGAACGCGTCGTACTGATCTTCACAATGGAATCCCGATAAGTTTTGGAGGCCTTCCGCAGTATCCCGAACTAGCCGACTGCACGTGCCATCAAGTCGGTTGACAATCAAATCAAAAATATTGTTTCCAAATTAGCATGGAATGCGAGGAATTAAGAGATGGAACCTGTAAGATGGACTATTCTTGAGTAGGTATACGCAGAGAGGTGCGTTCTAACGATGAACTCACATGTTGAACATGAATATGTAATCAATATTAAAAATAAAACAAAACTCAAACGATAACAATGATTTAAAAACCCTATTAAATGTAGTTGATTTCTATTTCCAAATTGGCAAAGAAATTCAGTAAATAATTATTTTCTAAATATTAATAAATAATAATTGAATCTATTCACTACCTTTTCTTGATTTGAAGAAATTATGTATACAATATTTTTCTTAATACTAATAATGCATACTAATAACTGAAATCTGTCCACTACCTTTTCTTGTATTTCTCTATTATTTACTTATGAAAGTTGGCAGCAATCACTGATCAGGATTTCCATGATGCTTTTAATTGATTCTCTGCTTTTAGTATTATTATTCTACGAAATATTTAAACAGTGAGATGAGCTTATCAAAATCGGAATTGTATTCATCTAGAATTTAACAATAGAAACATTGGTAGCCTGACAACAGGTTATAATAATGTAGTAATTATAATTAAGTCCCTTGAGGCCTATCAACCTCCCCCCTCCCTGCACTTGACGCTCTTATAATGTCACCCTTTATCTTGAAGGCTTCTGAATTGGCACCCGAATCTGGTCCACAGAACAGGATCTTCTTACTGTCTTCGTTCAGAAATGCCTGAGATCTTTCCCTTTCTTGAACCTTCTGCTGAGCTATTGCACCAAGAATTGTGAGCTAACTCCCGGTGGTAGAACCAGAGCTGAGATACATCTCGTCTCGAAATTGTCTCTAAATATCTGTGAGAGCTTCGACCCGTAGCAAACCTACCTACGAGTTAGGTAGAGCCGTTTAAATGGTAGCAAAACGGGGGATGTCTTGTTCCCTTAGAGCTTATCTTGTGAGGGTTGCCCTGCCTAAACAACCCTCACTTATCTTTTAGGAACAAACCACCCCTATCTTGTTAACCAATCAGTCTCAATCCGAAACTCCCCGACACACGTTTCTTTACTGAACTGGGGCACCGGTGTTTATAGACCGAAATCGCTCAACATACCTGAACTCCGGTTTTTTCGACGTAACAGCTTCTGTTCTTCACAATCCCAACGCCATGAAGGGCCAAATGATACTGTAATTGCCTTGAAACATTTTTTCTAGAAGTTTACTATGGGATTTATATAGATTTTGACTTAATCCAGCGAGACGCTAGTCCCGCATTGCCAAGCATTCAGTTAGATAACCATTGCAATGAGACGCGCCGAGGTAAAAAGTTCCTGTCATGCAGCATGATCGTATGAGCGAATTTTCGTAAATTATACAATCATTATGTTACATTGTTTTGAAAACTGAGCACTTTGAGTGAAAAGAAAATGTTAATTACCAATTTTATGGCAAAAAATTCGTTCTAAATAACAACCTGCTATTCAAAAAGAGATTTTGGATTTTCAACTTTTTTTGCTGTTTTTACCAATTTTTGAACATTTTAATTAAATTTAAGCACATTTTTCAGCATAATTTTGTACCTAAATTGTCGAATGTTTCATTTTATAGTTAATAAACTCTATTTGAGCAATATTCTGCTAAAAAAATATAAATTTAACGATTTTTAGCCGTTTTTTGCTATTTGTGGTTTTTTAGCACTTTTTTGAAATTTGACCAACTTAATATGCTAAAAAAATGCTGGCCAACAAACTCGTCCGTTCAATTGAATAGCTTGATTTTTCGGGACAAGAACGGAATTTTCATCTCAATCCTAAAGAGAGTTATCGTCTGGAAGGACACACAATTTGATTTTAAAAATTTCTGAGCCATTTGCAATAGCTTCATTTTCTACACAAATTCGCTAAAAGGCAGTCAGCCCTTGCATAAGCTAACAAGAAATGATTCGTACTAGAGCACTAGAGCTGCATTTGGATTATATATCAACAACACGTACAACACGATCAACCAAGTTTGAAATGTTCAATTTCATAAATTTATTTTTGCAGCTTTTGGGTCATGTTTTATTGGTAAGGCTTGATTTGAATCATATGACGACATCACTCAAATGTGAAATGATTCTTTATAGCCATACTTGCAGTGGAGTTGGCGAAGAGACTAGAGAAAACTCCACCAGTAGCAAGTTATTCAGTGCTCCTTCACCATGGACTATTTGCTGCCCGAGCCAGATATGGGAGGACGTTCTGGTCCAATCCTTCCAACATGGAGTTTATCACAAGGCAACCATTTTAGAGCTGCCCCCACAGTTTCCAAACGACAATTAATTCATGTCAATAGTTCTGGGGATGCTCTTGTAACGATCCTTGAAGGTTCTCTACAAATAAAGGATTTTGATTGATTGATTGATAGTTCTGGGGATGTTTCGCACTATGATCGCACGGGAGTCAAACGATTTCAAATCGTACCTATTGCTTCCGAGAATATGCGAAAGTATTCTCTCGCATATCACATTTCTAACAATTTTGGTTGGATGTGTGTGTGTGTGTGTAAGAAATAATAAAATTAATAATAAAATATATGCCGCTAATGACCCTTCTGGTTGAGGTGTGGCGGTATGACCTTAAAAAAATAAAATAAAATATTAAGAATACAATTAAATATGTCTCCTAATAGGTAGCATAATAGTACTAGAAATGATGTAACCATGATGATGCTACTTACAAAATGTAACAAAACACTCCAAAAATTTGTAAATCCCCACGGGACCTTGTGTCTAGGGGCTCCCAAGTTTGATTGTTAATTTTGATAGAATAAACGTATTTCGTTTCGTAATTCTTATGTGTTTCATTTTGTCTATCCGCGTGTCCGCGTGTCTGATGAAATTTACAGGAAATTCGCGAGTTAGGATGTAGACGGTATCTCTTCAGTTTCTTCACTCTTGAACCAATATATTTTCACGCTGAGAGTATACAATTTCCAGCGTTTATATCGGGTGGAAATCAAAATCCTGTTTTATATATATGTCGGGGAGACAACACTAAACCCACCACCAATACACAATGCCCGTCATCTGATGTGCCGGGTATAGAAAGGGAAGGAGGAGAAGAAGAAGAAGGGAAGACGACGGAAGGGTTACCGGTGGTTGGGGAACTTCTTCAAGTTGGATGAGGCTTACGCGGCTGTGTGCTTGTGCTTTGTTTAATCTATACTTACACTGTTCTTTTCATTCCTCAATTATTATAAAAGTTCTTAAAGTTCTCGATTTGCCTTTCTTTACAATGGACCCGTCAACATATATATATATATATATATATATATATATTTATATATATATATTTTTTTTTCCTGGCCCAGACTTTTGTTAAGGGGCATCAAAAACTATCTTATGAGCATAGTTTCGTAAGAATTCTACGTAACCCAAATTCCATAAGAAATGTGAGGAGTGTTTTCGTTTTGAATATGGGGCGCAGCACTGCACTAAGGGTTTGTAAACAAAGTTGGAGGCGGGTCGAGGTAATAGTTTCCTTTCCCCACCCACGTGAATATTGCTGGAACGTGAACACGATATTTGTAGATTTCCACATACCAGAGAATCACAGACCCTGAAACAACATGATAACGCGTAATATCCGAGTTCCCGCGTAATTCCAGGCGGTAGTGGAGGCGAAAGGGCCGTTCACTCCCGATCCCGTCCGCCTCTGACCTCACCGCCCACCCTCTGTTGGCTTAGTAATTTCCAAAGTCAATATTAGCTGAGGACCTTCGAGTTATATTTTTTACCCCTCCGAAGCTCCCACAATGACAAGGATGAGACTCTATTAGGCTCAACTATTATTTGCTCAGAAAAATCTGTTTTCGTCCCGTTCAAAAAAGTTCTGTTCATTGAACGGGGCCAGTTCAATAGCACTAAATTCACAGTCCATTTATTATCAAATCGTGATCTCCAAAACAATTGTTATCAACATCCGCTTGATTTCATCGCATTACTCGTTGCAGTTATGAGATCTTCTTCTTCATTATTGTCTGAGCTGAATAATTGGTTCTTAATAATTTATTATATCAAACCTTTTTATTAAACTAATGCACCGCATTTGATATCATGGGTACCTCCTTACAAAATTAGCCGGTGCTACTCGCCAGGGAGCAAGCCACCTTAACAACCCAGGATGTTGGTTGCTTAGAGCCATCAGCTAAAATTCTTGAAACGTGTTACATGCATTAGTGACCTGTAGGCTTTCATCGGGTCCCAAAGCATTCATCCAGGATTTGACGCTTAGGTTTCCAGACTCGATGCACAACCCAAAAGATGCAAGACAGTTTGATAATCAACTTGAAAAAAAAGTTTATTATAATAATTTTAGGTTTCCGCAAGCGCAGAATGGAGTATTGATTTGTGAACAATGAAACTAGGTAATAGGACTAGTTAGTGTAACGCACCTTCGTAACCGATTTTCGTAACACAATTTTGTGGTGGTCGGGCAAAAGTCTGACTTTGTCATCAATATGCCTACGTAGATATATGCACCTTCAGAGAGAAAATTAAAGCAACTAATTAGGTAATGTATCTACACTTTACTAGTCCCCCTGATTTAACTATAACGAAATTTACGTATTATAGATAGACTCGGAAGTAAAAGTCAAGAACCACACCAAGGTGTAGGAACACTGTTGATGTACAAAACAAATGATCGGTAAATGGACCGCCTGAATTTTTGTATGTTGCACGTGCCAACTAAAATTGATGTGTTGGCTTCACTTATTTCCACAGTTGATCAGCTGAACAATCGGATCTCCGGCGGTTAGACCAACTCGGAGCGTTCTTAGAGGAAAGTTTAATCCCGTTTGAGTTATAACCAGGGGAGGGGGACGATGTTGTCAACCCTCTTGGGATCAAATCCCATACAAATACACTCGGAGGGGGACCTCAGCTAATGGGTGACTTCTGTACGAATTAGGAGCGTGCGAGCAAGGCCTAAGGGTAAGTTGATAAACGCGACCACTTAGCATTCCCAAGAGGCCCCCACGCCCACCCCCTGTGCTTGAGTTTTAAATTTTAAGCCGAAAACCAAATCCTTCCTAATTAGAGGGAACTCACAATGAATCTCCATATCCAAATTTTATAGTCACTGAATTATTGCACAAATTAAACACGTTGGAAGTAGATATATAAACATCACATCACACTAGAAACAACATACTAGAGGGTTATTAGGGCTTTAAAAGCTCCAATTAAGGCGAACTAGATATGAGAACTATTGCAAATGAGGATAAGTAAGCAATTTTTGTGACGGCTCAGCTATTCAGGTAGGTAAGATGGTGTGTGAAGTTAGCCGTACAGCTCATTCAGCTGATTAGGGTAGTTCCACTCATTGCAGTTCTATTCTGTTCTCATTCGGTTCCGAATCAAGATCGTAAGTTGAATAGGAACGAAAATAGCATCACTCAGCTGATCAGGATGAACAATACATTTTACAGTGTAAGGAACCACTTCAGCGAAGTGCGGTGCTGTTAAGATGATGAAGCATAATTTAAGATGAGTCGAAAATAACTTAAGATGTTGAACTTTGAATCGTCCAAGATTCCAATGGATGGAAATAGTAGTTATTAAGGAACGAATTTAGCCTGTCTTTTCAAAATTTCCTAACGTTTAACAAATCCAAAACGCCTCCTCGAACGTACAGAACCAACCCTGGCTCTGATGTGACCTTATTAAAAAAAAATGGATTTCCGAAGGATTCGATCCCAAGAAACATGAGAATCATACGCTAAACACTACAGTATAGAGCTATTGATAGTAATACTTTGATTAAAATGAATGCTTTTAAATTCGTGTTTGATCGTCTAGTGCACAACAAGTTGAGAATGGACCAGTTTCATTATATTTCATAAACTCTAAGATTTCGACTAGATTTCCGAAAAGGTGCAATAGTAACGATGTCGGACGATTGGAAGTGGCCAATACCCTGACAAGAAATTACGTCATGGTGGAAAACCTCGCACCAGAATCCAACCTTACTGGAGGGGAGGGGGGGGGGGGGGTTTGCGCGGTTCATCTATGACGTTATCTGGATTTGTGCAACTCGTTGGATTTTTCAGCTTAAAATTTGCAAACGGTGTTTTTCAAGATTGCCGAATCCAATTCTTAGGTCAAAAATTAAATATTCTGACACACAAAAGCCGCCTGTTTTGAGATAAGGCATCTCAAATTCGCTTTTCAACACTAACCTGTTGTATACGAGGCTATACACACTAACGGCGAAATACGACAATCCGCCAGAATGTGATGGTGACACCGCCTGCGACTTACGACGGTACCCCGGAAAATTGAATAACATGTTCCGTGCGAAGGGAGCCCTCCTACTTGGGACGAGCTTAGCGATGTCAGTGTCAAATTAGTTGCTGTCAGATTTAGAGCGAAGCCCCAGCGTTGCCCTATTTCACGCCTGATGAGAACAACTGTCAGCTAAAACGGTCGAAAGCAAATTACGGAACAGACGCGATTATAGTGATATATCGCATGTGCGTGGAGAACGGGGGCGGTTTCCGGGGCTTACGCTACCGTTTTCGGAAGAATCCCAATGTTGGTTGACGAATTAATGTTTAATTAACGGAGTACTAAAATAATCTCTAATAATTTGTGTGTGCAAGTATAAATATACAGTTATTTACGTAGACTGGTGGATAGGTGCAGCTTTTGACCCGAATTCAGCCTCAGTTCGCTTGAGCAGACAATAAATGGTACCAGAATGTATTGTTTGCGAATAAATAAAGACAAATGAATGTGTTGTCCGAGCAATGGGCTTCGAATCTAATCTCGCTAACTGACCACTAATGTGTACAATGTTGAGTATTGGAAGACATGGAGCATGATATATTTTAAAGTAATTGCAATAAGAAAGTAAGACTGCTGACGTTCAGTGACCTATTTACTTACTAAAAAAAGTTTTTAGTGATCGTGCTTAGGAACCATAAGGGAAATGAATACGCACAACTAATTGATTTCATATAAATGGCTCAGATTGTGTTGTAGACATTTCAGATCTATTATTCTGATTATAATTATTGGTATTATTGCAACTCCTTATTCGATCGATGAAACTCTGTAATTCTGACTGCAAATGGGTTTTGTAACTTAGGCTTAATAAACGTAAAAAAAGAGCAATGGACAATATTGGGTGTTTTATTTTAACCCATCAATTGATTGATCTAGCAAGATCTTGCCAACAAGTTGCAATATGAGCAATTTGAGGTGCAAAAGATAGAGAGTTGTCAAAAACACCAGTACGAAGAAAGTTAAATGACGTCAAAGAGGAAGATCCCTAAAACATTAATGATTTTAGCATTTTTATAACATAATGAAACATTCTCTAGGCCTATCATTCTGAATAATTTCTAAGTATTACGACGGTTTGGCCGTAATCAGTCCAATTCATACGAGTAGTCAAGAAAGAACTCTTATTGGTCTGAAAAAGTGAAGGGATTCAAGGCTATTGTAGGAATAAACCTTCTTAATGGTCCTAATAAGCTTTTCATACAAAACAAAGCGATTCGACCCCAAGAACTATACATTATGTTATATAATCAGGGAGTAACTAACAATTAACAGTAGGTACATCCACCTGATAGAAATGAGTGACACCGTCCATCCGTGTAGACCCTAGCAGTTTCGCATTGGGTTTCGGTTTATTATTTTCAATAATAAACCTTTGTAATCGACAAGAAAAAAAGTTCAACACCCCCTGCAATTTTTTTGGTTTACGTTCCAAAATGCGTAGAATCCAAAAATCGAATTGAAAAAAAATCCGTCGTCTGCCGTCCGCGGCTTTTCTCCGAAATACTGGACCAAACTATATAAAACTTGTGTTAAAAATCACATTTGGGGTCTAGATGGTCATAGCAGCTCGGCATCAATTTTTATCGACCCTAAAAGGATGTATTGAAGGACTAAACATTCAAAAAATCGAGATCACGAAAACTTTCCAAGTTTCAGTAATAATTTTTTGCTTGTCAATGATAAATATAATCCCAAAGAATCGATTAAAACCACCCGCAACGCTGTACGTTGAATAATTCGCTTTTCCTAAGGGGTTGAACATGAAAAAAAAAATTTGAATTTCTAAGAAATTTCTAAGCGCGAGAAGATAGAGAAATCACGCGCTGCTAGCGGATCTATTGAATAGACGATCAAGCTCGAAATTCCATCAAAAATCGCTAGATAGTGATACTGGAATACATAAAAATTGCCTTGTAAATATCAGCTGATATAATGCCAATATTGGAATTATCAGGTGATATGGTTCCAATGGAATTTATATAACATTGCGAAATCGAGTTTATTAACTATTGTCCGTGCGATGTACCTACTAGTGAAGTATTGGTACCTAAATGCTAAATTTCATCTCTTAAATTGCTCCCAAGTCTACCTATAGGCGGGCTAGGGGGTAGACGGTCTCCAATCAGTTACATTGTTGCCAAATTAATACTTCACTCGTAAATTCCATTAAGCTCCATTTTTTCATGCCCTAGTCGTCCGATCTCGCGCAAATTTGGATTATAGTGGGGGGATGACGATTTGATTATCCCATATCAATTTCAAAATCATTGTATAACTAATAGCTACTGCGCATGCGCCTGCGTGAAATCGTTGTGACGACCCTAATTTCCACGGTTTTCATCCGATCTCGATGAAGTTGTCAGGCAATGCGCGGGTTGGGTTGTAGATGGTCCCTATCACTTTCATTGTTGCCAAATCAATACTTCATTCTGCGTATGCGTAAACGTAAATATCATTATGCTCCATTTTTTCACACTCTAGTCGTTCGATTTCGCTTAAATTTGGATGATAGTTGGAAGAAGATGACTTGATCACCTCATATCAATTTCAACACGATTGAATCATTAATAGCTACTGCGCATGCGCAAATGTAAAATACTTGCAATGACCTTAGTTTCCACAGTGTTCATCCTATTTTGATGACATTATCAACGAATGCGTGGTTTAGGTATTGGATGATCCTGTACCTATTTTATTGTTTTCTACTCATCAGTTTTCTTCTGCGCTTGTACAAACGTAAATTACATTGAGTATCATTTTTTCGTTTCTTAATAGACCAATTATGACATTTCACGCTACTACTTGATTTACTCTTTTCTACTATGGAATTTTCCAGTTCATTCAAAACTTTTCAATGATCTATACATTCATGATAAGTAAACGAGGAAGCTATTTTCTTCTTTTTTCTTCAATGTCCGACAGTGCATCGATCTGTCAGGAAATTTCTCTGTTGCTTCCGCCCAATAAAACTGAAGGGCTATGATAGAACTCGGGGTTTTTCGAGCCGTGCGGGAGAAGACGGCGCCCGGTTTTTCTCGTCTGATGGCCAGGGCAGGTAATGGCCTTATGATGGGTGAGCTGCTCTAATAATTTCCTCTCAGAAGAAAAGTGACCCCGTCGACTAAGTTTTCGAAACTGCCTCCGTTTTTGCGCCTCAAGTGCGGCAGTTAGCGCCAGATGAGCGACGGCTGACTGCCCTTCCCGAAACTTTGTACTTTTTCGCTTAGGGTTAAAAAAGGAAATATTGCTATAAATCAGGTGGCTATCTAGTTTCCCAAGGAAAATAAGTCTCTTTCGTGACTTAGCTATGACTATTTTATTGATTGCAATAATTAAAGACGACGACCTAGTGCAGTAGAGTAGGTAAATAAGTTTAATATGGTAATATAACTCTGGGAAGTGTCCATCACTAGTTCTTCCGCTATATTGGATTCAAGCTTGACTTCCATGTTTTGACATTGATCAATCAATGTTGATGGAACACTGCCTCCTGCAAGAGTCCTGCAATCTTTGTATAAGGGAAGGTGGGTGGCCGACTTAAATTTCCCATACAAATTATTGAATACCTCCTGTACTGTCGCACGTTGCAACGTAAAGTGTGCCTTCGAGTCCCCATGATTTCTACCCGTTCTTCCGCATGGTTTTACGTTCCTTTTTTCGCCACGTACTATCTTCAGCATCGACCCCACAGCAGATTTCTCCGCTTGGCAAACATCGTTCTGGACTTCAATCCCAATTTTGACTTTTTTAGTGACTTCCCTCCAGTCACTCAGAAAATATAGTTTCAAAACAATATGCAATGTTTGCAACCCTTCTACTTGATGGGAAGATGATTAGTCATAGATCGTTTTGTTCCTGATCATGGGGCCCTGGTGCGGTAATACAGTGAACCCATTTGCGAGGCGCGAAGCCCCTAATTTCGATAAAAACACTATAAACAGGGTTCAATGATGACTAGCCAGTGTTCTGCGTAGAAGGGCTATCAAATACAGAAATAATAAACCTTTGTGTAATAATTTGCAGCGTTTTGACTTTTCTTCTTTAGTGTTAAATTTTGGGTTTTTGATCTTAAGAAAGTTATCCTAGGTGCAAAGTTATCTTGATTGGACGGTGATCTGTTGCGCTCCTGTCGTTAACTGCTCCTGCAGGGAATGCATATTATGCATTCTCGTAATGAAAACTAAAAAGCTTAAGTATAACCTAACGCTTGCATACGAGTCTGCAACGCATTGGGACATTTTCATGTGTTTACCTATGAATGGTCAACGTCATTTCTGATGGTCATAATCATCGTTGTGGCCACTTGGGACAATTTTTTTCGTGACGATTTTTTTGTTATGTGCCATATGAAAGACATGAAAATGTCAAAAACACTCAAACTGAAATATCAGTGATTATCCGGTTAAACATGGCGAGGTAAGGTGTTTTGTTTCCGTTGTATTTTATTCAGTTTTCCCAAAACATTTGGGTCACTGTTAGTTAAACCTGACAGGTTTCACGAATGCTACATGTGAGCACCAAGGGAGCTACGTTCATATGACCGCAAGTTTTATTGCATTTGATAAGTCAGCACGCTATATGACAGGTAATAAGTAAGCACAGGAAATATGACAGGGAAGCCTAGGATATGAGAGGCTCGTTTACGCCCTTGGTGATATCCTACGAGGGCTCCCTTCAGAAAGAATACGACTGCTTTCCTGAAGAGGGTAGCAACTGTCCTGGCCGACAAATAGGCCAAACCACTTTAGCAAGTGAACCAGTGGGTGCGGGTGAAAACCCAACTGGCTGTGATCCGGGCGGTTTCACTGCGGATTCAAAAGGCTCAAGAGGAAAGTCCGCTGCCTCGGGTTTAGAGATGGGGCCTTGATGCCCGTCACCTGAAGAGATGGATCTTTAGGTTGCTCTAGGAATATAGGAACTCCTCCCAGCAATCTAAGCCAGTACCCATTTGTGCTGCTCCCCGTAAATAAACATTTCAAGTCTGTTTGGAAAAAAAATAGAAAAAAAAAAATAATAATTTCTGGTGTTCAGTCGACGCAAATCATCTGTATTTTTTGGGCGGGGGGGGGGGGGGGGGGGGGTCTAAACTTTTGAGTTATATCTATGGGGGAAAAGTTGAAAAATATATTAGAAAACGTGGTTTTTTCCAAGAAGAGTCATTTTAGGTACCTATAGGAACAAGGAGGAAATTCGGAATCAGCATGGAATTTCCTATAAGATAGGCCAACAAATAACTTTTGTCTACCTAAATCGGATCATTTTGCTCACAGTGCGCTGGGGTGTAGGCGTGGGGACTACACTTCCCACCGCCCTGGAGCACGTTTCTTTTTCAGCCTTGTCACCCCATTGATATTCAACCCTGACCTCATCGCGTGAAGAGCCCAAGAGGGTTCAGCTCAGGTAAGGAATCTGTGCATTCCAATCTTCTTCAACCGTGTCCCACCCCACAACAATCTCTTCAAGCCTACTGCACACGAGCTCAATCTCATGTTTAAGTTCACATCTCACTATCTTCTACTACCCTGATTGGTTTAAATCATTTGGATACTACAAAAATACCACCTCGAAACTTCATATATTGATTTCGGATCTATCTTCAAAACATCTATGTCAGCATATTTTTTAACTTTTTCATGCATGCTTTTGAGCCGCTTGGAGAGTTCCAGTCATGCAGCATGATTGTATGAGCGAATTTCCGTAAATTATTGTACTGTATTATATTACAGTGTTCTAAAAATTTAGGACATTGTGTGAAAATAAATTGTTAACTACCAATTTTCTGACGAAATGCTCGTTCCAATAACATTCTGTGGCTCAAATAAGACTTTGGATTATTCGTTTTTTTACAGTTTTTATCTATTTTTTCGACAAATATTTATGAAATTTAAGATCATTTTTCAACGCAAATTAGAAAATTTGTCATGTTCTAGTTCATTGTTGATAACCTTTTAGAGAATTTTCGTAGAAAATGAAGCTATTGCAATGGCTTGGAAAATTTTAAAATGAAAATTTTTGAAGAATTTCTTTATTGAAATCCGGTTTGAGAAATTCTGAAACGATTCCTGAAGTTTGCGGTTTTTCACATGTTTTATATGTACCTATATAGGTATGTTTATTTCGCCCTATATATATATATATATATATATATATATATATATATATATATATATATATATATATATATATATATATATATATATATATATATATATATATATGCCCTTCCAGACGATATCTCTCCTTGGAATGGAGATAAAAATTTCGTTCTTGCACCAAAAATCAAGCCTTCTAAATGAACCGATGAGTTCGTTGGCCAGAACTTTTTGGGCTCATTAAATGGTCAAAAAGTCACTGAAAAATTGTTATAATTATATTTTTAGGCAGAACTTTAGTCGACAGAAGTTCATCAACAATGAACACAAAAATATGCTGACAAATGTGCTTAAATTTTAACAATATTTGCTGAAAAAATCGATGAAAACTGCTAAAAATAAAAAATCTTTTTTGAATTGTTAGATACTAATTAGAGTTTTTTTTTCCTTTTTTTTCTTTTGCTACAATATTGGTATAGTTTTTCTATGCAGTCAAAAAAGGACAATTACTTTGCCCTCAAGGTGTTCAAATTTCCAAACAATGAAACACTCGTAATACATACAACAGGTACCTACGATGATTTACCAGAATTTGCTCATACGATCATGCTGCAGGACTGGAACTTTTTTGTTCCGTTTTAACGTTGTATTTTGTTGTAAATCTTTCAATTCATTTTATATCAAATGAAAGTAAGCATCTATTCCAGTGCGAAAAAATACGAAAGGACAACACTCTTAGGGTTTTTTTTATTTCTTCAAAAATCAACCGCTTTACAACATTGTGCGCCTGCGCGGCGCCCCGTCATGTTAATTCCGTTTGAATTAGGTAGGTACTTATTTATTTTAAAAGTCACGTTGTCGAACATTGTTCAGATCAGTTTTCAAGAAGCCGAGAACATAAATCCCCGTCTGTTTTCGAAAGATAGCAAGGCACCTCAGCCCCCGTTAAGATTCACATGTTTGCTCATTTCGCACAGGTAAACACCTCCATTCATGAGTTTTAGCGTTTATGACAGTGAGTTGCGTAAGGGGCTGTCAAAACGTCAGAGCTGGCCTATTAAACATTTTGGATACAAAAATACGTGTCAGGACGAGTACTTATCAACATATTAAAACGTCTGCCAAGTTGGATGGGCTGTGTAGCTTCCTCACTTATCGAAACACGGACGTATAGAATTAGTTGAAAGAACCAATTATGGCCAAATCGACGTTATTCATAGTTGCGCAGGCGCACACGCTACCATTGATCCTACGTCAATGATATTTGTAGGTGACCACCTAGGACAGGGGCGGGCGCACCCTCCCCCCCTCCTCGGACCTTGGTAAAAAATTATTATTAATTTTTCTTCAATTTCTACATAAAAATATTTACTCTAATCCCCGCAATTCATGACTACGAAAGGCATCGCCTCGAAAAAAACTCGACACAATTTTGAATCAGCAGCATAGGTTCCTGACCAGTTCACCTCCATACCATATAATTGTATTCTACGTGTTTCCAAAGTGCTCCTTTAAAAATTTAAACGCCATAGGTCATCAATTACGAGTGAAATTACGAGTATCATCGGAGAACCTCTAGCTGATCAACGTGTCTCCACACCTCGTAATTGTATTCTAGATATCTCAAAGGAGCTCCATTTCTGGTTTTCCCACCGTAGGACGATTGAGAAGCAAATAATCTTCACGGGTTTGCGTAACGCAAATTCGTAAATGATTTGCGTAATGCAATTTCGTGGTGGTCGAGGAAAAAGTGACTTTTTCATCAATATCCAACCTAGATATAAGCACCTACAGAGGGAAATCGATGCAATTAATTAATACATCTACACATTACTAGTCCCTCTGATATAAGTATAACGACATCAATTTTACGTAGGTACCTACGCACAACAGAACAATTATGCAATGAAATGCAACACCTACCAATACTTTACTAGTCCATATCAACTCGATTTCACGAAGTCAGAATTCAATCGGCTGATTCGTTCGATGGGAAGTACAAGGCGAAATTTACTATCTTTCGTTTTACAACCACATACGCTTTCAGTGGTCATTAATTAAATTTAGCGATTGACTCACTAACTCAAAGATACCACTAGTTCTAGCCCTTAAGGAAAGCAAACGGATTAACGTATAGCGTTCAGGGTGATTTCTGTAATAACTTGACATTTACTTGAAATATGAAGATATGACACGCTGTAGTCAAGAATTCGAATGCTTATATTTCAGGAATATTCATCAGTGTAAACAAACTATCATCTGGTTAAAAACACATAATAATCAAGGTACATCAGCTTCATATAACTTTTTGGGATGATATATATCAATGACATCAAAAAAAAACATTACTGATACCTACCCTTTAAGCTTTTAAGATCTAAAATTTTGGATATTTTAGCCCTTAAAGTCTACCCTTATGGGTTGATGCCGAGCTCCTAGGATCAGCTAGGCTCCAATAAATTATGATGTATAACCCAAGTTTCAAAACGTTGGTCCAGTAGTTTCGGAAAAAAGCTCTAGACGGCAGACAAGTGATTTTTTTTTTTTTTTTTTTTTTTTTTTTTTTTCAAGTTCGATTTTTGGGTGTTTTGTATCCTGAAACGTAAACCAACAAATTTTGAGGGGGGGGGGGGGGGGGTTAAAAATTTATTTTCTTAATTGATTACAAAGGTTTATTATTAAAAATAATAAACCAAAATCTTTTCTTAACCGTTTAATTTTTTGACTATTTTTTCAACTTTTGGGGGCGACTGCCACCTCCTCCCCCCTCCCCTACTGTCATCTTGAAAAGCGTCATTCGTCAAATCAGTCAGGACATTCATTCGGGGGCAGACTGGTCATACTGCCAGCTACTCGGCAACTAGGTTTTCATATATGTACCAAAACAAATTTTTTTACTTCGATGGTCTACTTTTGTGCTCCATCTAATAAATTTTGCGTTGATAAGTTTTGAATCGAAGACGAGTGGGGTTTCGCGTAGTGGAATCGGAAGGCCTATGACAAGAAAGTATCATGCGATAGCACAAGACTTGGGAGAACTGATTTTATGCAAGTGAATGAGTAAAACATGAGCAAAACATTGAGGCTACCCGCCATTCCTAGATTTGATAACGGACTGCTTGTGTTCGAGGAACCAATTAAGATTATTGATCTTCCCAAAATAAATATTTATAAACACAATTAAACTGAAAAAGAATGAACAAAGACTCAAACGCGCACTTAGCCTCGTTAAGATGAGCAAGGTTACGAATTTACATTCTTCAATCAAGAGCTGATGTCACATGCCCTTTGAAGATAGTAATGAATCGTTCCGAGTTCTTTCAAAAGGTTGATAATAGAAGGTGGGGGGAGTGGTGGTGGTGAGAAGGGGGGCACAATGCTGGAAATTGCCTACTCGGTGTTTTATCTAATCGTGATATTCCCTTTTAAGGAATCACAAAAGAGGGGGTTACACCCGACGACAATATTGTCCTCATTTCAGAGTTTTTTTGAAAAATAAATCACCCTCGAAAATGACTGGACACAAAGGGGTGGAAAAGCGGCGGGACGCCGTTCTCGTGACAGCAGGTGAATTAAGGGGATGGAACAATTTTGACCCTTCTTAAATCACTCGAGGGCCTCTGTGAGGGGTATTAGAGTAAAATATAGCGTTTCCCTCCTCCACCCGTGACGCACTTTTCCAGTGTTTTTCATTTTCATTCATCCACGTGGTCAGAATGAGGGCAGTGGGAACGCATTTGGGGAAACGGCCGGGTTTTGGAGGCTATTACGCTGACTCGTTCGTAGGATGAGAAGTTCTGGGAACAAGATTTTCGGCTTGGATCTCGGATATTTCTATCTCATCAGGAGGGTAAATGTGTGACTGTCCGTCTATCACTTGTCAGTCTATCTGCTCTGTGGAAGATGTACCAGCCGCTGACATCTGTAATTCCTAATAGAAGTTGCGTTTTTGGTTTATTATTTTCAATACGGTCAGTACAGGTACAGTACGTGCCCCCGTTTTCAACGAGTTGAAAGTCGGCGATATTTGGGTGTAACGGTTGACAAATATTTGAAATGGAAATCTCTATTATTAATAAGAATGAAACTCCGTCTGTTTGTCTGTCTGTCTGTCTGTCTGTCTGTCGTGTCTATGCACGGCCAAACGGCTGAGTGGGGGGAGTCTACGAGTGGGGGGATCTTTTTGGGATTTTCCGATAGGGTGTATAAGCGAATTTAAAATTTTCTAATCCCACCCGAACCATGGGCCGTAGGGCGGGAGGGGGGTCGAAGTAATAATTAATGTGCGCTTTTTGGACTTCCCCGCTTCCCCTACCCCTCTAAACGGCCGTTGACGATTCCGGAAAAATACGGGTTTCGTAGGTTTTCCTACGAGGAAGACGACGGCGCGAAATGTATCGGGAAATGCGTCAAAAAAATGCGAGAGTACGGACCCGTTTTCTCGAAAAGACCGCCGAAAAACTTGGTTTTTTCCGATTAAAATATACCCCATAAAGGTACGTTTTTCGGAACGGTTTTCGCGGGCGAAATACAGCTTTGGGTCCGCCGAATCTGAATCCGAAATCGGATATCGAAAAAAGTGACGTTAAGTTGGTCAAGTTCCGATAGGGTGTATAAGCGAATTTAAAATTTTCTAATCCCACCCGAACCGTAGGGCGGGAGGGGGGTCGAAGTAATAATTAATGTGCGCTTTTTGGACTTCCCCGCTTCCCCTACCCCTCTAAACGGCCGTTGACAATTCCGGAAAAATACGGGTTTCGTAGGTTTTCCTACGAGGAAGACGACGGCGCGATCGGATCGCGAAAAAGTATCGGGAAATGCGTCAAAAAAATGCGAGAGTACGGACCCGTTTTCTCGAAAAGTCCGCCGAAAAACTTGGTTTTTTCCGATTAAAATATACCCCATAAAGGTACGTTTTTCGGAACGGTTTTCGCGGGCGAAATACAGCTTTGGGTCCGCCGAATCTGAATCCGAAATCGGATATCGAAAAAAGTGACGTTAAGTTGGTCAAATCGCGAGCGGAAGCGAGGCGAATCGTTAAAATTACATTTTTAATCGACCCCGCCGCCCATTTCACAACGGAAGGGACTCGACTTCTACGCAATACCTTGCGAGCAGGCCAACGCACGCGCGCGTATAAGGATGGAACTTTCCCTTTCGAGCACCATTTCAACAGAATAAATAGGTACAGGTTTGTCCTACACATATACAGCAATGCCTTGCGAGCGAAGCGAGCAACATCCCCAAATAAACTTTTTTGTGGTTCCACGTAGTTTTATAAGATTTAATTTGTTTGTAAGAATTTCCAACAGAAAAAAACGTTTGCCAAGTTGGGTGGGCAGTATAACTTCCTCAAGCGAGCGAAGCGAGCAGCATACCCTACAGAAGTTAAACCTACCCTTAGAGATCTACCGTTTGCGAGCGAAGCGAGCAACATCCCCTACATGCCATACTTTGCGAGCGAAGCGAGCAACATTTTCTACATGCCAGACTTTGCGAGCGAAGCGAGCAACATTCCCCACATGCCAGACTTTGCGAGCGAAGCGAGCAATATTCCCTACATGCCACACTTTGCGAGCGAAGCGAGCAACTTAATGGGGGGTCCGGGGGGCTTGCCCCCCGGCTGGACGTGGAGGCGAGCGTAGCGAGCCGGAGCGGCTAGTTACATATACGTCAGGTATGCAATTCAATCAGAAGAACCTCATTCATTTTTTCTTTTCTTAATAAATTTTTATCACTATCTACATTGAAAATGACTTTTCACGGTTTAGTATACTCTATTCTGACTTATTGCATTCCTGTTTGGGGCGGGGCTTATAAATCAACTTTTGGTGCAGTAGAGGTTGCTATAAAGTCGTTATTGCGACTTATTTTCAAAACTGGATACCAAAGCCCAAGTAAACCTTTATTTTTAAAACTTAATATTCTTCCGCCCCGATTTATTTATTTATCAAAGTTGTTGCAACATTATTTTAAAAATGATTTACCTTTTATTTCTCGCTCACATGGTGCAACTCGTCTCCATTCTGGCTTTATTGTACCGATTCCTTACCCAAAGTTTGATTTCTTCAAAAAACAGTATTCTTTTTTGGGCCCAAGATTATTCATGGAACTACCTCTAGATATCAAACTTACCGAAAAAATTAATAAATTTAAAAAATCTATCACTGATTATCTAATGAAGCAATATTGTGATGATTCGCCTACTGACTTTCCCTTACTTTTACTTCACTTCAATAGCTCTTATAATGTTTTCCTCTTTATCGTTTCAGTTCTTTTTTCTTTCTTTAAAATGTAACAAGATGTAAATTTATGTTTATTTATGAGCTCCTGACTTTAATGATATAGCCTTTTGTTTATAAATTATTTTGTTATTCTGTTAACCTGCAACTCCTGATCTCCAGACAATTTCTTAAATTATGGAGATCAGCAACTGCCAAGTATAGTTTACTTTATTCATTTGTATTTTACTCATATATTATTTTTCCCTTAGAAGTATTAAATACTTCATTTGTTTTGTAATGTAAAAATGATAATAAATGGCTTTAAAAATAAAAAAAAATAAATAAAAAAAAATAACTAAGGTACTTATCAGTACCTACAGGAGTTCCTCAGGGATCTGTGCTGGGTCCGCTGTTATTTTCTTTGTTCATCAATGACCTCCCCACGTTATGCTGATGACTTTCAAGTCTACCTTCCCAGCAGTCTTGGTGAGTCATTAATCTCTTCGATTCATATCCTAAACCAGGAACTTGGTGCCATAGGTGATTGTACCCGAAGAAATGGGATAGTTATAAATCCTTTGAAGACACAAGCAATTGTCGTCTATCGAAGTGATGTTCCCACAGACCCTCTTCCTCCCATTCTTCTGGAGGGGGTGGTTGTTCCCTTTTCATCTCATGTGCGTAACCTTGGGTTGCTCATCGACAAAACTTTGTCTTGGAACCACCACATCACCTTGATCTGTCGTCGGGTTTATGGATCTCTCCATTCTCTAAAGCGCCTTGCTAAATTCACGCCTCATTATCTCAAGATTAAATTGGCCCAAGCCCTTGTTCTCCCCCACCTCTTCTATGCAGCAAGCTCTTTTTCATACTCACTTTCCTCCTCACTCAACAAAAGGCTCCTTGTTGCATACAGAGCATCTATTCGCTATGCTTACAATATCAAAGCTCGTAATTCTATAAGCACACAAACCATTTTATGTTTACCATTAGAAAAATATTACATCCTCCGGCATCTCAAACTCATCTTCCAAATTAAACTCGGTAATGTTCCATCCCACCTGACTTCCCTATTAACACTTGCAACCTCCAACAGATCCAATGCTTTGATGATTCCCCGCCATAGAACTGTAATCAAATCCAAGTCATTTGCTATTGCTGGGGCGCTGGTCTGGAACTCTCTACCCAACTCGATCCGCTCATCGCCCACCATTGGTCGATTCGTGGCGGCAGTAAGGAGGCATTTTGTGGACAATTGATTTTTCAAATTTTATTCTATTTAATTTTCATATTATCACTCAATTTTTTTTTTTTTTTTTTTTTTTTAAATCTATTTTAATTTAACTGCTTGAACCATCCTTAGGTATATAATTCCTTGATTTATTCCTACATTTTTTTTCTAAATAATTTAACCTTTTTTGTCTGATTTTCATTACCTATATATTAATACCTTGTCGTGCCGTACTATAATATGTATGCCAAATCTTTGTAAAGCTGTATGCTATATATAGACCAATTTCGGTCTTAAGCAAATAAATGGTTTTTATTATTATTATTATTATTATTATAAACCTTTGTAATCGACCAAGAAGAAAAAACAAAATGTGTCGGTTTATGTTTCACGATACGTAGCTTCCAAAAAAGTCTAATTAAAAAAGTACTAATAATAAATAAATAAATCAGACTGTCCGCCGGAGAGCTCCAAAGAGGCAGGGCTGGGGTAAAAGTTTTATAAATTGTTGCTATATCGGTCATTTGTCCTTCGGAATGATAGGGCGTCAGATAGTATATAATAGGAGGGTTGAGGGGGGTTTAGTTCTTAACCAAGCTCTGCTGTGATGGAAATGTAGAAGTTCTCCCTTCAAAGGGTAGAGGCGACAAACCTGCAACACCCAGAGGATATCCTGGAAACTGAAGTGCCCAGGAAACGAAGAGGAGGAACTACCCATGTCCTTCACAGGCTTTACTTTAACCCATTCGCTCTCCCTAAGGGCAAATGCGAATAGTCTTTGAACTACTGAGATAACTTGTATGACGCAAATAGTTTATGTAAGGGGCGTGCTAAGGGGCCCTTGAAGCTAAATTCTTTCTTAATCAACCTTCGGAGCTGAAACCTGAAATGGAGCTCCTCTGGTAAATCTAAAACAACTACACTATCGAGTGGCTCCTTCGAATACGGCGGAACCCGCAGCTTCAACAATCTCTCTGAAGACACTCGAAGTGTTCTCCTTTCTTCGGATACCAAAGCAGAGAAAATTAAGTTTCTGTCTACTATTTTCGGGTACACTATATTTTGAACTCAAGGCTCACCTCCATGTTCATCTAAATGCTCAGTTATGTACCTTTGAATAACGTTTAGCTCGCTCATTGCCCGATAATTCTATGTTGTTGATTCATCAGTTTCAAGTGATCGCAGCTCATCCCCTAACACGAGCATCGCCCATAGTCCAAGTTCAACCTACCTGACTCAGGGTTTATACTTTTTTTACATACTTGAAATTTTAAAAATTTATGTTCTTCAATATTTTCTCACAATTTTCACATTTTTTACATTTGCTTGTGCTTCTGTTTGGGAAATCATAGATAAAATAAATCATCTTCTGGGAATACGGTGCTGTAGCTTTATACAAAAATATTACATAAACGTGGTAATATGTAATATTCTATTTGCTTCCTTCTGGCTAATTTAGCAGCAACAAACAACAACCATACAACCAATTAGGAAATTATATCAGCAAACAACTGTTTTCAACTTCACTAACGTTGTTCCTTACAACTCCTCCCTGACCCTACAAATTTTAAAATAGCAAATTTAAAAAAAAAAAATTAAAAATTGAGATCAAGACACGGGAAAAGATCGAGAACATTTGTACACAAGGACAGATTACAAAGTAAATATTAAAAATCCATAACAGAGGAGGAAAAAATCAATTATTAAAAAACAGTTACCTAACTAAGAATAGTGCAAAAATGTGATCTCATTCACGTACGTCAGGTCACTCACCTCAGCGCTATTTCATGAACCCAGAAACTCCAAACGTCAAAGGGAATTCCTCACCGTATTAATTTCACTTTATGAATTTGTTATCCATCAATTAAACGGCGCTATTTCGACAGACGAGCCTCCTGCATTTTTCATGAAGGCGCCGGAGCTTTTGGCCGGACCAACATTTAAAATTTTAATGCCGGACCAAATAAAAATGTAGGCCCCTCCGAGTTGACCCTTTCCCGCCCAAATTTATGCGTCCTGCACCGGGTCGAGAAATACGGGATCATCTCTGACTATTTCGGGAGCGAAATATAATTATTTTATACATCTCCCTGTGCATCAGTGACGGCAGTTGAGGAGCGCTAATGTACAACTGAAATCGTGTTCGGAGATTGGAATCACAATATTATTAACGTTCCCGTTGCCAGCCACTTCCAATAATCACATAACCCACTGTAGATAATTCACTGAATTTGTGAATGTTTCAGTACTGTTCCCTACCTAATAGTTACCTTTAAGTGAAAATATTACAAACTCAATGTCATGCAATTCTTCTGTAACCTTCCGACTTGAGATTTTAAAGAAAATATTCATGGAAAATTGATCTACCGAACGACATAATAAAATCCAGTCTTGCAGCATGATCTTATAACGAAATTTTCATAAATTATCGTATTATATTATGATACATTGTTTTGAACTTTGAGCGCATTGAGAGCAAAGAAATAGTTAATTACCAATTTTTAGACAAAAAACGTCGTTTAAAAAATGCTTGGAAATGTTCACTTTTGTAGGGGGTTTTACCGAAATTTCGTTAAAAATAAAGCTATTGCAATGGGTTGGAAAATTTTAAAATCAAAATTTTTGAAATATTTCTTCATTAAAATCTATTTTGAGGCATTCTAAAACAATATTGGCGATCATTGATGGAATATAGAGATTGATTGGATAATCAATAGATTCTCTAGCAGCGCGCAACTTTTGTATGGACACAAGCTAAGAAATCCAAAGGAATTTTTTTTTTCTTTTCCAAGTCCGTTAGTTCTAGCCCGTAGGGAAAGCGAACTGTTCAACGTACAGCGTTGCGGATGGTTTTAATCGATTCGTTGGGATTTAATATTTATTATTAAATATAATATTAATATAATAATAATATTAATATTATAATTTAATATTTACTATTGACAAGCAAAAATTATTACATTTTTACCTTCAATGTTTTCGAGATCTCGATTTTTGAATGTTTACTTACCCTTTACTTACCCTTTAATGCTACCGTTTAGAGTTGATTAGAATTGATGCCGCGCATCTAAGATCATTTAAACCCCAAATGTCATTTATAGCCCAAGCTTCATAAAGTTTGGTCTTGCAGTTTCGGAGAAAAGCTCTGGACGGCGGACGGACGGTTTTTTTTTTTTTTTTCGATTTTTGGATTCTACGCATCTTAAAACGTAAACCAACAAATTTTCAGGCTGGGTTAAACAAAAAAAAATTTTTTGTTGGTTGATTACAAAAGAACATTATTGAAAATAATATACGGAAATGTATGCACACAAATATACTGAAAAATGTACAAAAATTCCATTATTATACGATAAAATTCGATAAAAACTGAAGAAAAAAAAAGTTTTTAGTCATTCAGCAAGTTTTTGTTAATTATCGTATTATATTTGTTTTGAATTGTTCGGAAAATTGAGCAGTTTTTGTGAAATGAAATTTTTTACCAAAAAATGTTTGCATTAGCTAAGTGAAAATGAAATATCAATTTTAATTTTACGATGTCCCCAAACCGACTTATTTATATTTTAGTGGCTCAAGGATAATGTGCAGAAATATCTTAAATTATCAAAAAGTCTGCTAAAATGGTGACGAAAAAATTCTAAGAAGCGCTTATTTTCGGAAATGAGTTTTAAAATTTACTCCTGACACCTGAAGTTTGTAAAACCCCAGCTGACAAGGACGAAATTTTTTCGGGTACTTTTCCGTTATACCCTCCCCAGTCAATTTGTCTTCAACTCGCCCGCCCGATGTTTCTAACTTAGATTACATATTTACGTAGAATTGGTGACCATTTCAAGCTGTGGGATGAAATTATATTATTTAAAAAAAAAAAAGAAGGAAAAAAAGAATTACCGTGTTTTCAAAAGTTGCCGATGTCGGTGAGGATTTGTTGAAACAAATTGGCGTGGTTGTGGTTTGATTGCCTCCACATGAATTCGCACAAGTAGAATGCACATGAATTCGCACAAATAGATCAGAATGCTGTGTATAGGTTGGTGGTCTGGATGCTCGCAAGCTCGCATCTCAAAATTACATAACATCAAGTAGTCAATCCCTTAGTAAAAATACAGATTAGTTGGACATGTAGGTCAGAATGCTGTGTATACTTTGGCTGTCTGGATGCTCGCAAGTAAGAAGTAATGCCTAGAAACATCGGGCGGGCCTGTTGAAGACAAATTGACTGGGGGGGGGGGGGGGGGGGTTACAACGGAAAAGTACCTTTTTTCTTATGTTTATTTAATTATTATTATTATTATAGTTATCAATTTATTTTTAAGAACTTTTTTGAAACGAAAACCAATAGTTTTTTGGGGAAGGCGGAGTTTGTGATGGAAAGGAGTAGTTCCTGACGGTAGTATGCCTGACGGTTTATACAACCAACAGATATACCTCTGAGTGTAGCAGGTTCATCGCCTCTCACCTTTGAAGGAGGTACTCTCTGTTCCATCACCTCCCATTGTTACATGGTAGCAGAGCGTGATTTCGAGCCACCCTCGTCCCCACCCAGCCCCTCTATTATTGAATGTCCCCCCCCCCCCCCCAACAATAGCCAAAATGGATAATAACCCTTAAAATTTAAAACTAAAAAACATAGCCCCCCTTCCACTCTGCCACCCCACTCTGTCCCCCTGCACTCCCCCCCCCCCCACCCTGTTTCTTGAAGCCCCGAGAGTGCGATGGATAGGAGTAGTTCCTTCTTCTCGACTCTTGAATAAGCTGCATCTGGGGAAATGCCTGACGGTTTATACAACCAACAGATATACCTCTGGGTGCAGCAGGTTATTCACCTCTCACCTATGAAGGAGGGACTTTCTCTTTCCATCACCTCTCGTTGTTGCAACTTTAAAGTGTTTTTTCTCTTATTTATTTATTTTATTTTTTATTATTACGCGGGATTTATTACCCCTTTTAAAAAGTACCTGTAGCTAAAATGAAATGTAATAAACAGAAAGAAAAGATTACTATGAGTAGGTAGAGTTTGGCTTGGGGCTTTGGACAGGCAACATCGTAGTTTATCGCTCTGCGTTACTAGTGAGTTTCTCGGAGTTCACGCGTGAGTTTTCTGATTAGAAACAATTCTGTGGAATTCATCAGTGTCTGGATCCTGGATAGTAGGTGGAATTCTGGAAATTTCATCCAACGCAAGTACTATTATCTGTAATTCACGTCTCAGTTGCATCTGGTTTCGGTATCTTGGTGTGTTTCGATTATAAACAAGAGAGTTGATCGACTTTTGTCTCCAGGTCGTCAGATAACAAGCCGAGTCCCTTGACACGCCTTTATCTAATCAGACCCCACAGAGAGAAGAAAAATCAAGTGAAAAAAAAAGAGAGAGGACCTCACCGGGAGATAGCAACAATAGTCAGAAAAAATCTTGTGAGCAATGAGCTATTGGATCAACAATGACTTTGGTGAGCCAATTGACTTTGGAAGAATTGATGAAGCAGATGGGGGAATTAATGAATGATTAATTGTCAATTTAGCTGATAAAAAGGATGTAAAAAACCTAAAATTCGAGTTGTAGAAGATCAAACAGGAGGATGAATGGTTCCCTCAAAACACAGATAATTGATTTAAAAGATGCCAATAAAGAACAGAAGAAAGAAGTAGCCAAGCTAGATGACTTGAGCAGGACAACAATCTGATTTTTCAGGGACCAACACTTGGAGATGAGAACCAGATCACTAAAGTGATTTCCGGCTTTTGTCAAGAGGTTTTAGGTGTCACCGGAACCAAACTAACTTCAGCTTATGCGTTGGGAAAAGTTTATGAAACTCGTTTGTTGGCTACATTTATGAACTAGGAAGACGTGTACAAGATTTTAGGAGCTGTTAAGAGACTGAAGGGTACTGGTTACGTAATTTTTCGAGATCTGTCATTTTTCACTAGGGAAAGGATGAGAAAACTTCAAAGTGTTGAAGTTCGTAAAGATTTAATTGGTAATAACAAGGGGGTGGCAGCTCATGTCAGAGTCCGTAATGAATGGCTATACGTAAATTTACATGGGATGAAGATCTGGGGCTCGTTACTACCCGGGGTGATTCCGGATCAGAAAGAATCTACCAGTTGCTGCAACTTATGTAGAGTCCCACTCTCAATGACAACGGAAATAAATCAGAGATATTATAGGAACAAGCTGTCTGCCTTGGGGAAGAAGATAATACTACGAGTTCGTCATTGTATTTTCTTATTTAGAATATTAACGGTTTACAAAGCTAAATAGAAAGTCCATTGTTTTTTATTTTTGTTAAGGGATTCGATTGTTTTTGTCTGATTGAAACGTTTATTGAACATGAAGAGTTCGATTAATTTAAGAAATATTTCAATAAATGTAAGCTGAGTTGGAAACCAGCTGTTCGACGATCCATTTATGGACGAGCATCAGAAGGAATAATATTGGGTTATAAGACGGAATATAAGTCAAAATTTAGTTTCAGGAGTATTGGGAATTAATCTGTAATGGGTAAGAATATTCTAGCGAAGTCTTTGTACATCGTTCCTGTGTATTTAAAACCGGTACATAAATATGGAGAAGGGAACTTGAGGAAATGTTGGATGAATTACAGAACGTCGAAAACACATCCTTAGTTATTGTGGGAGACTGGAATGCAAGGGTCGGTGAAAATCAATTATTATCAGAAAGGTTAAAGTTAGGAAGAAATATTTTCAATGCAAGAACTTCCAAAGATTAAGTGTATAATTCAGAAGAGAGTAGAGTGCTGGATTTTTGCGATTTAAAGGGGCTGGTAATTCTTAATGGGCGTACAAATGATGGCTCAAATGGCGAATTTACGTATTTGGGGTAGTTGTGTTGTTGATTTGTGCTGTGTATCATTTGACGTATTGGATATAATTGAAGATTTTTAGGTTGGACGCCAAATCTTCTCGGATTATATGTCTGTTTTGTTGAAAATGAAGGACTAGAGTGATAACCAAGTGGTAAGCTTGTGGCTCGTGCTGGTTATCAAGGAAAACAGGTTAAGAGAGAAAATTCTATTGTGTGTGGGAGAGGGTATCTGATGAGCATGTTCACAATGGGAAAGCTTTGTTTGGGAGTTTTGTGAAATACTAGCAGAGGTATGTGTAAAACGGCACTTAAACTTGTCACTTTGGACCAGTTCAGGGGGGTACGCAACAATGTAATAACTTCACGGTAAGGCCTTTAATTGCTCAATTCTCCGATACACGAGTGTGGCCAAAAAAGGTGGTTTGTTTTGGTCCGTTGCAGTCTTTTGAAGTGCCACTCCGACCTGTTCGGGCAAGGAGGCGTCGGAGAGGTTACGGGATCCAGATACTGTTCTTCAATTTTGAATGATCCAAGTGTCCAGTGTTGTTTGCTCCTATCTGAAGTTCCTACTGAGTTTGTAATTTTCGAATTGCTTTTGTCTTATAACTTTTAATTACTGGGGGAGACTATAGTGTTTCGTGCAGCTTTGTCTGCAGTTTCTTGTTGTTGTTGCAGTAACCTCCCTGCACTGCTGTTGCTGTACGCGTGTTCTTCCGTTATTCTCGGCTTAATCAAACTCCGATATATGATAGGATCTTCAAGGAAAAGAAGGAGTGAAAGATCTTTAATCTTTTTTAATCTACATAACAAAAGTTCATTATTAAAAAATGAACAAAATCATTTGAGACAAGGACAAAAAATGTTATACGTCAGCTATGACTGCCCGGTAATGAAAATGACCAAACATTGGACGCATTTCGACGGCTTTCCTGTGAAATTGGCCAAATGTTGCTTATTAAATTTTATGTTGTTTTATTTATATGATATACGGGTTATCTATTGCAAGAACAATAAAATATTGTGTAACTGTGTGCATGGTTTTGGTTTGAAATGTAATAGGGGCGTTCCCTTGAGAGAAGTCACATATTTAGGCTCCAAGTCTCGCCATTGGGGTGGATGGCACGCGTCTTGCGCCGTCCTCCAGCCCCATAAATAACCGTAGAAACATTTAAAGGACATTCCGACCACCTCGCAGACGTTGGGAGAAAATTGTTCTCGAGATAACGACGGTTTTCATTTGAAAGCTGAGTAGGAGGTGCTCCGACGAGGGGTTCAACTCTTATCTGCTTAGTTCCCTCAAGATCTTATCGGTATCAGAGACAAAACCGCCTCGGTCAAACCCACCCGAACTTGCCTTGGCACTTTTGGCAACATTCTTAGTCCAGGAATCGCACTTCAAAAAAGTTCCAGTCATGCAGCATTTTCGTCAATTATCGTATTGTATAGTGTTAAATTGTTTTCAAATTAGAGCTTTTTGAGTGCAATGAAATTTTTAACTACCTATTAATTTTATGGCAAAAAACTTATTTTTGCCGTTTTGGTGTTTGATTTGTGGTGATTGAAGCCTGATGGGTTGAAGTGCACGTAAACATTGTTTCAGGAGTAGAAGTGGTTGTTGGCAGTGAGGCAGCTGGTGCAGGCTCGACCCGGTCAACTGAGATCGAAGTGGGGCTTCTGCAGCATCCCTGTAGGATATCGTTTTCCCATCATTGGCGAGGAAGGTGAATGGACCAGTGTATGGGGTATAAGTGATGTTCTAGGAGTGTCAAGGCAGACGTAGTACTTTCTAACGTTGCGGTTGTAGGTATCGTGAGAGAGGAGTAGTATTGATGTAGGTGCAGGTGGAGTAATGATATTGTGATGTAGCCGTGGTGTGACCCATAGTAGCCTTTGTGATGACGATATGTCATCCTGGGATGGGCGGTTCCAATGTCCGAATAAAATGGAGGTCAAGTCCGTAGCCCAGCGGGAAGGAGAGGATCAACACATGATAGCTTCCTTGAGTGAACGGTGGAATCTCTCGACGAGGCCATTTGAAGCCGGGTGGTAGGTATTAGTATGTTTTTGGTGATACCCCGCTGTTGACATATGTTAGAGAAGATATTTGATGTAAATTGAGTTTCCTGGTCTGCCGTGATATATTTAGGTGGACCAAAGCGTAAGATCCAGCAGTCGCAGAGTGCGTGAGTGACTGATTTGGATTATATATCACGGAGAGGAGTCTCGAGAATCGTGGAGTAGCCGGATTAAGAGTTGAACAACATAACTCTGAGGTTGTACTAGGTTGACTGTGCCACTGACAAATTTTTGAGTAGCAGTGTCAATGAGGCGTTTATTAGTGAGTTTAATGAGTAATCCGAAGTGATCCAGGAAGTCAGCCCCTAGGGTGATACTCAAACTCATAAGGTGGTAGGGATGGAAGATAGTATTATCTCATCCTATACTGAGGCGAGATGAGTGCAAATTAGTCCTCCATTTGCTGAGTAAAGCGTGTGAGAAGAGGCATAGTAGCGATTTAGAAGTGTGTTAGGAAGGGGAGAGACATCACTGCCGGTGTCGACCAGGAAGGAGACCAGAGATTGACAACACCTGATCAAGAGACGGTGGTTCTTGGTGGAGAGCTGACGTTACCGTCTGTCGGGTCGTGCTGAAGCATATCCCGAAGGCTATGTGTCCATGCACAGGGTTGTAGGCAATCACGTACCTCTGAACCCCATCGGAAGCGGTACCAACAATATCTAGGTGAAGGATTCACTGCCGCTAATGACCCTTATGGTTGAGGTGCGGCTTAAACTACTAAAAATAAAATAAAAAATCGAGATTTTTGTCATTAACTACTTTATCTAAACTAACTTATTTTATTTTAATAATAGCTTATTATGGGATGCAGGACAGAGATATGATAACTCCAAGAAGTCTATGATAGAAGTGTGTATTTGAGTGTCTTCCTTTGAGCTGAGTAGGATCTGTGTCGGAGCCGTTGTCTAGGGTGAGGAGAAGAAGCCATTTGTCTCGAAAATGGTCGAGATGGTGAGGCTTGGATTATTGTAATCAATGGGGGTGCCCCCACCAGACCTAAATTACATGACATTATTCCACGGGTCCGTGTTTACTACAATTTCTTTGTACTCAAAGTGATACAATTTCAAAACAATACTATGCAATATTATAATAACATACGATCATGCAGCATGACTGGTTTTCTAAAATTCGCTGAAAGTGATTATTTTCTTTTCGGAAGACAAAATTATTTTAACTTCTAGCAAGAGTGCATAGCTTCTCTACCTTCGGTACTGGGGAAGCAAAATATAAAGGAACCTTTTCTTGTCCAACATGTCATTTTGTTCGGGCTCAGTGGGAGGGGGGGGGGGGGGGGTTGGAATATTTACATTCACTCGTGGAGGGAGAAAACCCGGCTCAGTCTGACAGCGCTGTGATAAGGGTCCAGATTCACAACACGGGCTCCTACTTCCACTTTACGTCTATTCTTACCGATATAATAATAAACGAGAGAAAACACAGCTTCATGAGATGGTGGAATGATAGCGAACATTTTTGAAGTATAACACAAATGAATTTAATAGCAGTGATGTTGAATAAAATAATATATCTCAATAGAAAATATTAGGCAGGTATGCCCTGGCACAATAAGACTATATTTGTGTATAGACTATATATATATCTTTATATATATGTATATATTTTTTCCTACGGAAATTCGATAATATGGATTTCTGTGAGAGAACTTTCCAAAAAACTGCTTTGATATTTTTGAACACTTCTCAATAGCTTCTTTGCCAATTTACGAAAATCAGCCAAAATTAAATCGATAACCCAACTCACATGGTCTAATTGAGGCTTGGCAAGGGCCTGTTCCACCCCAGAGTTAGTAAAACCAGTGTTGATCTCTATCAATCAGCCTACATTATCAACATTTAGATTTGTTTAGATTTGTGATTAACGTCTCAATAGCCGCCTACTCTTCAAATTTGAACCCTTTCCAATGTTTTCGTAGTTTTGACCAGCATTTAACGGTTTTTGGACAAAAGTTTGATGGCTCCGCCCAGAGGAACAACATTTTTCAAGGAATGTTGCCCCGAAGTAAAACACGAGAAGAAATTAATGACGGTAATGGTACGTTTAGATTAGGCAAATTGAATGAACTAAGTAAGCCCATTAGCTGGGCGACGACTGGATGACAGAAGGGTTTGACGAATGAGGACTTGATAGGAAGATAGGACCCTCAAACTAATAGGTACAGCTGTCAACGTGCATTACAAGCGACATCCTGGCTCTGGAATAGATGCCAAGATTGATTTGGTGTGTTAACTACTCGAAATTTCCAAGGTTCGCTGTAACCTCTATGGACGATTGACCTTTATGTCGTCGTATTCGTCTATTTGATAAATGTTATAATTTACCTTCTCGCGTTTAATGAATTAATACCGTATAATTAATATAATATCTGTGCGAATGGTTCAATAGCTGACGATCCCGTGTTCCTGAACACTTGAAATTTTGTAGGTGGATTCGTTAGACACTCAGAACTCGCTGTATAGTTTTTGGTGCACCACGGCGCGGCGTACAGTGCTGCATACGTGAAAAAAAAAAACATTTTCCGAAAGTGGGAATTTTAATTATTTCATGTTCATTTCTTACAGTAAATTAGCTGTAGAATCTATAAATTATAACCGTTTATCGATTAAAATTCTATTGTACTGCAGTTTATTCTCCAAAGTTAAAATTTGCCGCAATCGGTAAATTATCCATGTTTTCCACGCTTATATAAAAAACGTTGACCCTCACTACTTACTCGTTTGTAATCAAATAGACTATGCGGTATTGTTGTTGGTACCCTAGTCGACCGAATCATCAATTAAAAGATAGGCTAACAAAACAAGGACAAAAAGTAAAATGTAACAGGTTTGAATAGTGAATTAGCTCACAGTTACCGTATGTCTTTAAACTTTGAAGGTCAGCTCCATTAAGCTACAAGCTGCCTCTAATATTTTTCGATTCATACGTAGTACAGAAACGTAACTGCGCTCTGAATTCCATCACCAGATTTCACCAGTTGTGGACGGGATTGCCATTTTTGTGAAAAAAAAAGTGACGGCTGATGGTTGATGATAAAAGTGTGCGGTTTACAAAGGAATGTAAACAAACAGGTACAGAAATCTAATGTTATCCCGGGCTGGTTGTTTGGGCTGTTCAAGACTCAGAAAGGTCAGATTAGATTATGCCGTAGTAGTTGTCTCAGTACCTTATGTAGCAGTAAGATCAAAAAGTCCAGTCATGCAGCATGACCCCATGAGCGAATTTTTGAAGAAATCTTTGACATTTCAGTCGCTATTGATCGTGTAGAGAAATTTTAGTTTATGATTTTGATAGACAAAACATGGAATCAAATTATTATAATAGGTACTCATTATATAATAGGTACTCATTATAATAATAGGTACTCCTACTTTATTATTATTAAACTAATCTGGTAGATTTAAAGACAAATGTAGGTAAATATTCATAGATTTCGATGGAGGTAGGCCTTGAGATTAACGTTACTGACGGCAGAGTGGAGCGAGGCCTTGGGTCTGCGTGCTAGTACGTACATAAATAGAACTTCTTCATAATTTCATGGCTGATATTTTCTAAGCCACAGTCAGTATTAAAGCTACATCAAGTCCTAAAACAGTTGAGCGTAAAACATTAAAGAGAGCGACCGAGAGAATCGGAGGACGGAATATTTCACAGAGTAAACTCATCAGTTGTGATTACTTCACACAAGCACCTACTACCTACGTTTTAAACAGCATGGTTCTAGGATTGGTTATACAGGGATACCTCCAATCTGAATTTGGACAACGTTTCATGCAAATATTACCGATTTTTACAACTAGCGAACGGCATTATTTCGATTTTTGACTGATTTTTCAACTTTGAAATTTTTGAAAACTTGATACATATTCTTATAGGAAATGTTACGCTGATTCCGAATATACCACATGTTAGTATGCTGAAAAAATTATTTCGCACAACAAATCGCAAAAAACAGGCTATTTTGAAATTTTTGACTACATTTTTTAAAATTTCAACCCGAAGATGTAATCCGATCATGCTGGCCAACGAACTTGAACTTTCGTTTTGTGTCCTTAACATTTTAAAATTTGTTTGAAGTTTCTAGCACAATTCTACGGACAGTTATCGTCTGGAATCACACATACATATATACATACATACATATATACATACATAAAAAAATGCGTTAAACTTCAGAATATGATTCAGAATAGCCTGAAACGGATTTCTGCATAACATTTTTTCAAAAATTCACATTCTACAAATTTCGAAGCGAGCGCAATAGCTTAATTGTCTTCAAAAATTTGCTAAAATTAGTACCTTAACTGTGAACTGTATATTATCTGAGCTACTTTAAAAATAATATACTTAATATAGACTTTTTAAGGGAATAATTACGACAGTGTTTTAGCATTGAATATGCTTTAGCCTTGAGCTAACTGTCTGAAAACGTTACGCGAAAGTGTCACGAAATTTTTTTATGATTTTCACGTACAACCTAGCCGTTGCTGGGGAAATGAAACCTGTAGTTTTCACCGGACAAAAATTGTTTTCCATTCGTTGGAAAGCCCTCGATTTATCACGCATTTCTAGTTCTGGTTTTATATTTATTTATGTTATATATGGATGAGCTTATATATGGAAGCTTACCTGGGTTATAGTTATTATAGACGTGCACCGTAACAGAAAATTACCTACCTAGGTACTTCCTTCTAACTTCGATTAGTAAAACATTTATGTCGCAGTTTCAAATTTATTTACATTTACGAATTAGCGGGAAGAAATCATGTTCCATGTTTTAGGATTCTAGCCGAAGGCTCAAAGCGGAGAGCAACCGGGGGGTCCTTGCGAAGCATTATATTTTATTTTATTCTATTTTTTAATGAAAATCAAAGGTTTTACTCATGCAGCTTGACCATATGACCGAATTTCCGTAATTTTTCGCTTGGCACGTATTGTAATATTTTTTGGAATTTGGCCAATAAGTAAATGTAAAAACTTCACTACAGTTAAATTGTGGCAAAAACACTTTTTCTAAATAACATTCTGCTACTCAAACCAATTTAAGAATTACCTATCAATAATTTTTCGAGATTTTATCGAATTTTTAGCACAGTGTAAACTAATTTAGGTACATTTTCTAACAACTGGAAGTGCATAAATATTTAAATGTTTAAGATTATAGTTGATAAACGTTTTCTACGTAATAATATGCTAAATAGTTAAATTAAAAACTTATTGTGTAAAGTGCTGTTCAATTAACTCATCATTGTTTTTATGAATGCTTGTTTTTAGTGGAAGAGCGTTTTTTTTTCCAATGTCAATACTAGGGGGGAAATAATATACTAGGAAAGATTGTCATGAAAACATGTTGTTGCGAATAATAATAATCCGTTATTGGTATGTGAGTCCTTTCTAGTTCTGTTTCAAAATGCCTGACGATACTTAGAGGTTATTCAAGAGAGTTCACATACTTTGTTCGTTGAATCATTGAGTTGTCTTGGTACATACTACATAAAGATATTCATAATATTCACTATAAGGCGATATGCCTCTCGTTACGATATATGCTCGCTTGTTCAAACATTCCGATTGCCGTAAACAAATAAAGTTGAGAACCTGTCGCTTAACAAAAATACACGACTGGAGGGCCTTGAAAAATAATCGCCAACGACCGAGATACCTAAATCACACTACTCAAAATTCAAATATCTTACTCATTCTCGTTTAATTGGCCGGTAAACCTGCTCCGGCCCTCTTAAACATTGCATCATTATAAAACTCAAGCGATCCTACCTCCTTCCATCTTGGAATAATACGAACAAAAGATTCATACGACAATGCTTAAAGTATAAAGTATAACTATTTGTAAAATGCGGATGCTATTACGAAGATAAATTTATTGGTAGTAGGTAGTGCCACAACAATCATTTAAGTTGGTAAAAGGAAATAGGAAAACTATTTTAGAAGTGAGAGCAAGGATATTTCATGCTAAGAAATTCATAAAATCGAGAAATTAAGTTTGAATTAAAGAGAAAAAAAATGACTGCCAAGTGGGGTGTGGCACATAGCTTTCCCGTTTACCTATCATGAATGTATAGATCATTGAAAAGTTTTAAATGATCTTGAAAAATTCTAAAGCGGAAAATAGTAAATCAAGAAGTAGCGTGAAATGTCATAATTGGTCAATAAAAAAAACCGTAAATCAGAATGTCTTAAACTCGTAAACGAGTTCCACTATCTGCTTTACAAGCAGATACCATGTTACATGGATATGTCTTCGATTGGGGATTTCATAACGGTTGTCCTCGAGAATTGTAAACAAATCCTTCAACTTTGGACTGTGGGCGACGAAATGAAGGATAAACGAATTCATTTTATTATTCTTGTAGACACAAAAAGCATATATAAATACTGTTAAAGTTATTTCTCCAATACAGACGCTATTTAGTTTCCGCCAAACGAAAATTGTTTATAGTCCAATCAACTTAGTTTAGGAATGTAGCCAGGTACGTAAGGAGGGGGAAATTGGTAGCTTGAGATGTGAACATTTATCACATAAATCAAGCGCTTTCCAACGAGTGGCGAACGATTTCTGTGCGATGAGAACTGCGGAAGTTCCATTCCCCTAGCAACGGATGGGTTGTACGTGAAAAACACTGAAATTGTGACATAAATTTTGCGTCACGGAAATTTTTGGTTGACCCCCCAGAGCAAAGACATATCCATGTCAAAACGAAAAAATGAAACTCAGTGTAACTTACGTTTGTACAAGCGCAGAATGAACTGATGAGTTGAAAACCATGAAATAGGTACAGGACCATCTACAACCTAAACCGCGCATTTGCTTTCAATTTCATCAAAATCGGATGACAATTGTGGAAATTAAGGTCATTACAAGTATTTCATATTGGCGCATGCGCAGTTGCTATTAATGATACAATCGTGTTGAAATTGATATGAGGTAATCAAGTCATCTTCTTCCAACTATCATCCAAATTTAAGCGAAATCAAACGACTAGAGTCTAAAAAAATGGAGCATAATGGAATTTACGTTTGCGCATGCGCAGAATGAAGTAGTGATTTGACAACAATGAAACTGATAGGAGACCATGTACAACCTAACCCGCGCATTCTCTGACAATTTCATAGAAATCAGATAAAAATAGTGAAAATTAACGTCGTTGCAAGGATTTCACATAGGCGCATGCGCAGTAGCTATTAGTTATACAATCATGTTTAAATTGATATGGGATGATCAAATCGTCATCCCCCGACTATCATCCAAATTTGAGCGAGATCGGACAACTAGGGCGTGAAAAAATGGAGCATAATGGAATTTACGTTTGCGCATGCGCAGAGTGAAGTATTGATTTGGCAACAATGAAACTGACAGGGGACCGTCTACCCCCTAGCCCGCACATTCCCTGAAAATTTCATCCAGATCGGATGAAAACTGTGGAAAATAAGCTTGTTACAAGGGTTATACAGGGTGTCCCATCTAAACGGGCCCATCGGGAAATTACAGCCTTACGGTGTGAGCTATCGAAAAATTGAACTGGACCTTTTTTATAGTATTTCAACTCAGCTTCACGATGCGAAAGTCCGACTTTTATTTTTCCGTGTTTTAGGGTCTAAAATCATTGATCGAAACCTACGGTTTCCTCTTGACCCCCCTTTTTTTTTTTTTTTTTCTATTTCAGGTTGAATTTGGAACAGAAAATGCCTCATTGAAATTTTCTTTTTGGGGCTTCGTTTCTGAGTTATTCCACTTTTTGCGGAAGTCCGATTTTTATTTTTCCGTCTCAAATCATTGATTGAAACTTACGGTTTCCTCTCGACCCCCCTTTTTTATTGCTTTTTCCGATTTCAGGTTGAATTTGGAACAGAAAATGCCTCGTTGAAATTTTCTTTTTGGGGCTTCGTTTCTGAGTTATTCCACTTTTTGCGAAATACAGAAAATCGCCGATTCCTTTTAGACATTACCAACACTTTCTAACTATTTTTATCTCCAATTTTTGAGATGATCACCACACTTTTGAAATCAGAATTAAACTATCTATCAGACCCCAGCGTCGCTAATCAACAATCACCATCAGGGGGATGACATTACAGTTGAACCGCTTACGATTTAAAAAAAGTTTTCCAAATCGTCGTTAAAAAACAAAAACAAAAACAAAAAAAAAAAAAAAAAAAACCCCTCAAACTGTTCAATACACACAGAATCACTGTTCAGAATACATTTTAAAAAAATGTACCACAAGGAGACTTCCAGTCAGTTGTGTTGTGATAAATCGAAAATGCCACCTGCTCCTTCTGCAGCCTCTGCTCCTTCTCCTGCAAACTGTATTCAAGGGTCAAGAAAACAACAGCTTCTTGATACTTATTGTTCAGTCTACACTATGATCTTTATTTTTCAAAGAACCTTACATTAGTCCAGATACGGCGTCTCATACGATCTTCTAATAAATGAGTAATAGTACTGAACAGTTTGAGGGTTTTTTTTTTTTTTTTTTTTTTTTTTTTTTTTTTTTTTTTTTTTTTTTTTTTTTTTTTTTTTTTTAACGACGATTTGGAAAACTTTTTCTAAATCGTAAGCGGTTCAACTGTAATGTCATCCCCCTGATGGTGATTGTTGATTATGGACGCTGGGGTCTAATGATAGATAGTTTAATGCTGATTTCAAAAGTGTGGTGAACATCTCAAAAATTGAAGATAAAAATAGTGAGAAAGTGTTGGTAATGTCTAAAAGGAATCGGCGATTTTCTGTATTTCGCAAAAAGTGGAATAACTCAGAAACGAAGCCCCAAAAAGAAAATTTCAACGAGGCATTTTCTGTTCCAAATTCAACCTGAAATCGGAAAAAAACAATAAAAAAGGGGGGTCAATAGGAAACCGTAAGTTTCAATCAATGATTTGAGACGGAAAAATAAAAATCGGACTTCCGCAAAAAGTGGAATAACTCAGAAACGAAGCCCCAAAAAGAAAATTTCAACGAGGCATTTTCTGTTCCAAATTCAACCTGAAATCGAAAAAAGCAATAAAAAAGGGGGGTCAAGAGGAAACCGTAAGTTTCAATCAATGATTTGAGACCCTAAAACATTGAAAAATAAAAATCGGACTTCCGAATCGTAAAGCTGAGTTGAAATACTATAAAAAAGGTCCAGTTCAATTTTTCGATAGCTAGCACCGTAAGGCTGTAATTTCCCGATGGGCCCGTTTAGATGGGACACCCTGTATATTGGTGCATGCGCAGTAGCTATTACTGATACAATGATATTGAAATTGATATAAGATGATTAAATTGTCATCCCCCAACTATCATCCAAATTTGAGCGAGATCGGATGACTAGGGCGTGAGAAAATGATGCTTGGTAGAATTTACGTTTGCGCATGCGCAGAGTGAGTTATTGAGTCAAGAACGATGAAACTGATAGGGGACCGTCTACCCCCGCACATACCCTGAAAATTTCATCCAAATCGGATGAAAACTGTGGAAAATAAGCTTGTTACAAGGATTCTACTTTCACTATCAAATACTACTATTAAATCGCGAATTTTTCAGATCAGCGGGTAGTTCTCATTGTTTACACAAGAATTCCTATCATTCCCGTGAATGGAGTGTAGTAAATTACGCAGGCGATTCCAAGTGTAGTAAATTCATCGTAGAAAATTACAGATCGTGTCTAAATTATTATCAGGATGAAATCTACTATCTCTTACAAATTCCTAGTACTCAATCCTGAATTTTACAGATCGGTTGGTAATTCTCACGCATAGTAAATTCATAGAGTAGTAAATTCATCTTGGGAAATTACGGATGGTGTCTAAATTATCAGGATGAAATTTACTTTCACTTATAGTAGGTAGGTATAGGTACTAAACCACAAGTTTTCACAACAATGGGTAGTCCAGATTGATTGTTCACTAATTCCGATCATTGTCGTGATTGATGTGTACTAAATTTCGTAGAAAATTCAAAGTGTAGTAAATTCATCGTAAGAAATTACGGGATGGTCTAAATTAACAGGATGAAATCTACTTTCACTTACTAATTGTAGGTACTTAGCTGCTAATTTTTCAGACCAGTGAGTAGTCCAGATTGATCGTACACGAATTCCTATCATTCTCATAAATGGAGTTTAGGAAATTCATAGTGTAGTAAGTAAATGACGGATGTGGTCGAAATTATCATCAGGATGAACTCTACTTTCACTTACTAATACCTTGTACTTAATCCCGAATTTTTCAGACCAATGGGAAGCAGGTACTCAATAGTCACGAATTCTCATCATTCTCGTGAATGGGGTGTGATAAATTACGTAGAAAATTCATAGTGCAGTAAATTCTTATTATAAAATCGCGGACTGGGTGTAAATTAGCGAGATGAAATAAACTTTCACTTACTTTTGAAGCGTGAAAGTGCAAAAGGGTCTAAGTGCCAAAAAATAGGAAACTCGTGTTTTTGCATTTTACAGGTCTATGTGCCATCGCCAGTGATATGGGTACGATTGCCTTCGGAACCGGTATTAGTATATAGTTCCTACAGCAAATCGGCCCATGGCACATTCACCCTTCTGAAGTAACATGTATGGGGGACTTAAATAGTTTCTGCTTTCTAAAATTTCAATGTATGACTGCTCCAGTGCAAATTAAATTACTCTATAAACTTGGTCAAAGTGTTCATCTTAGGTTATCAGAGAAAATTTTTTTTTCTTTAATTCAGTCATGTTGTTTTAATAATCTTCACGTCTAAACATTTGAATAGGACTGCTGAAAAAATTGGCAGAAGGCACTTAGACCCTTTTGCACTTCCACGCCTCAATTAGTTATTGCAAATTTTTCAGATCACTGGGTAGTCCTCTTTGTTTGTACACGAATTCCAACCATTCTCGTGAATGGGGTGTATTGTAAAGTGATGTGGTTCTGGACGTTTTGGGTTGGCGCGTTCATAAAGTACAGGAAACCCCTGTGGAAACCCATTGAAACGACCATAGGTGGAGACCACCGGCGCAAAATATTTCGGGGCCCCAAAGGAAAAAGCCCACTCAAGGCGGACAATAACCGAGGAAGGTCTTCTTCCCATTCACGAGCAGGCGAGTTCGTTCACAACAATGAAGGAAATATTATGGCCCGCTCACAAGGAACACCTCGGGCCCGTCACTTGGGTGTGAAGTAGAAAATAAATCTACTACCTGCGCGTAGAGTTACCTACCACCATTTCTATGAACTGAACGTCTATGTCGAGTCTTGTCCTCGCCTGAAAACTAACTTCTAAGTTAGTTTTGAGGTTAATTGAGTTTAAGATGTGAGGTTCAAATCAAGATGAAATGGAAGGTGTCCCAGGCGCTTACCGACCATGTCGAGAATTCTACGTGTTATACCTGAACCGGTTACATCTGAGGAATGATGCAGTGTGTTCCTTGACATTCCTGTACGCGAGTGCCGGTCCCGCACATTTAAGACCAGTGGTCTCAGACCACATCATTTAGGCCATTCAATTTCTCCTCAAAAATGACTTGAACAAAGCTTGCACTTGGTCTTCTGTCGACATCACCGTTTTCTCTTGGTGCTACTTGGGTCCAGGGTTTCCTTGGCTTACCACAGCGAAAATCGGGAACTTCCCGTCTACAGGATTATTGCGGCGCCACGTGGTGTGGACGGGCAGTGAGTTCCTGAGCTGAACATTGTGGGATCGATCTTCTTTAATCTTAACAATATTTCTGTTTGTCGTAGTCTGGAGAGGTAAAGGGTATCGAATACCAATAATTTTATTTATTTCTTCTCATTATCGCTTGATATTGCTTGATACAAATTTCTTTGATTAATTTCAATATATCCTTTACCTTCCAAGGAGTTCTTTTTAAGTGGAATATTTTATTTCATATATTTCTTGCTCATTTGCAAAACGATATATTGATTTTTGCTTCCGAGTCTGCAAGGGGTAGCGGAAGCTTGGTTTTCACTAAAGAAATGAAAAAAAAAATTGTGTGCTCCAAAATTAGAATTTCCACTTGCATTTTGCGTTCCATGGGCTCCTGTACATATTTGGAATTATGTCAGTCTGTCTGTCCGTCCGTCCACATTTCTTTGCCACAGCCATAACTTCCACAATTTCGATTGGATTTTAATGAAATTTTAGGAATAGTGTGGGTTTAGCCCTAGATGGTTCCCTATTAGTTGCAGCATGATTGAATCAGCTCTGGTCATGCGCAAACGTGATTTTCTTGTAACACCCATAAGTCCGTCAATGTTGAAGAGATTTTGGTAAGATTTTCAGGGATGATGTGGGAAAGGTACCTTGGGGTCCTTCACGACATTATTATTATGATTGAATCATCAGTACGCTGTGCGCATGCGCGAGCGTTTTTCTGTCTATATTTTCTTGCCACAGCCATAACTTCCACAATTTCCATTGGATTTCAATGAAATTTTTAGGAATAGTGTGGGTTTATCCCTTGATGGTCCGCTATTAGTTTCATTCATCCCTTGAAGTTCCTTACGACATTTATCATGATTGAATCTGCGGTACGCTGTGCGCATGCGCGAGCGTTTATCTGTCCATATTTCCTTACCATAGTCATAACTTCCACAATTTAGATCGGATTTCAATAAAATTTTCAGAAATAGTGTGGATTAAGCCCTATCAGTTTCATCATGATTGAATCAGCGGTACGCTCAGCGCATGCGTGAACGTAATTTTCTAGTTGAAGTCACGTTGAAGCCACGAGGAAGCTTTTGTGCCATGTCCTTGGCAGTGTATTTTTTATTCTACGCTTTTGTGGACAGAATTTGATTTTCTTTTGAGAAAATATTTCATTAAGATTAACTGGTTGTTCCAATTATTTGCGTCAGTAATGACTTACTTTAAAAAAAAATTCATAACATGGGAATTAGAGGGACATTCCAAGATTGGTTTAGGAGCTATCTCAGCTATAGAAGTCAAGTAGTCGCCTTTGACAATAATATTTGGAGCGACACATTAAGCATGGGGGACTAAGGCAATGCGCAGGGTACAGCTTTCGGTTCAAGCCTGTTTATCCTTTATGTGTATGATGTTGTCAACGTAGATTTATTGGGTGACATATACTTGTTCGCGGACGATAATGCTCTAACAACTTATGGCTCAACTTGGGACGAAGCAGCTAGCAAACTTGAGTCAGATCTAACATTAAACAGTGGATGTATTTTAATAAACTTAGTTTGCATGTTAATAAATCTAATATAACCTGTGGCTATGAGGGAGAAACAATGACCAACTGACTTGAAAGTTTATTTGCATACAGGTAACTGTTTTCAGAATTAAAACCCTTGCGTCTGTGATAATCTAAATGTGGTAAGGTCTGTTAGATATTTGGAAGTTATTCTGAACTATAGGCTAAAATGGGAGGAGCATGTCAAATGTATCACCAGTAAACTTCGAAAAGTGGCATTCATTACGAATTAAATAAAATTCCAGGGGGAACATATTGAAAGAGTTGTGTACTAGCTATGGGGCAATCGCTTATATAGTTTGGCATTACAATTAGAGGTGGTACTGTAATAGAATACCTACGTATGTAGCTAACTGCTCTCGTTCATTTGGGGTTGAATCTATTTGTGTTGATGGATTACCTGTTGACCTAATAAAGTGCATTCCGTGTATCTCCTAACTGATTTTACGTGTTCTACAATATTCTTTAGTTAATACTGCGATATTAGGAGTATTTCAGGTACCTTCAGGTATGTCTTGGAACCGCTCTTTGTTCTACAAAATAGATTGCTGAAAATAGGATTTTACAAACATAGATGGTACTACACACTTGAGTTATTTAAAGAACTTAGAATTATGAGCGTACAACAATTACCTATCTAACTCTAATATAGGTAAATATTTATTAAAAAACAAAAAGGAGTTCTACGCAAACATTAGATACTCGAGAAATAAACCTTACAGAATTCCCAAAATAAAAATAGCTTTCACTGGACGTGGCCTTGTGTATAGAATGATAGTTGTTAACAGTTGTTTTTTCAGCATTTTTCACCCGATATTTGTCAATGAAAACAACTATTCGATATGTAAACTATTTAATATTTTCAAAAGACATATATTAAAAAAGGAAAACATTATTGTTTTTAATGATGAATCAAGATACTTAAAGTACGCACTTCACAAATTATGATTAGGTATGGTAAAGATAAGTGATAGTTATGATTTACCTATTCATATCTCATGAAATAATTTACAAATAAGAACATCGCTACAAAATTTTTTGTATAATGTATTAGAGGAACCTCGACTTTACGCAAGTATATGTAATCGGGAGTTGGAAACTGGCTCATGTATGCCGTTACAAGCAAGGCTTTCAGTCATATATTAATCCTTCATGATGTGCGTGAATACAAAATAATGAACTCTACTTTTGTAAACAAATAACGTATTGATCGAACACATTAATATTTCTATTTGGTGAATATATATAAAATTGTTTTAAATTTTGTAATACTGTATGATGATGGTAGGTAATAATATAAATAGATAAAATTTAAGAACGCCCCTACCCAGTCCAAAAACCTAAAGATGAACTAGTGAAGCGTCGGTAGGTGATTTATTTAATCTCATTAATTTTCAGTTGGTGGGTACCTTGGTACGTAAATGTCGTTATACTTAGATCAGAGGGACAAGTAAATTGTATATTTATTAATAAATATGCATTGATTTCCCCTCTGCATGTGCCTATAACTACATTATACTGATTACTAATCAGCCTTTTGTCCGATCGCCACGAAATTTATTACTTACGCAAATTGTTTAGAAAGGTTTTATATGCTAAGGGGCCCGTGAAGCGATTCTTAATCAATCTAAGGAGCTGAGATTAGAAATGTAGCTCCTTAGGAACATTTAGAATACAATTAAAAAGTATGTAAGGGCTCTGATCAGCTGTGGTACCTCTGAGGCTAATTTTTTTCCCAATTGAAATTTTTCTCTCAGTTCCTACCGCATTAGAAGTTTGGATCCGATAGTTGTCACGCCACCGATATTGTAAGTATTTTCAGTTTTACCGTATCGTTCATTTCCTTATCCCAACTTACTATCCTTTTATGTACCTGTTATCTCAGTAATATTAGTTTGATTCTAAGCTGCTTTTAAATTGATTGGTATATTTCGGCAAAAGTTTAGGTGTACGATTTATCTCTAAAAAATTCAATTCCTGTAGCTTTTTTAATTAACCTACGTATTTCAAAGTATGGAAGGATTCTGATCAGCTGTGGAACCTCTGAGGCTACCTACCTACCTGTGGTACCTGCGTACTATTTTCCATGAGAAAAATGTATATGTTTATTTTTATATTTTCGTAGGCTAAAAACTATGATTTCATAGAAATATGATTTAGCAACCCCAGATCATGTCCAACAATTCCACCAACTTCTACATGATTTTGATGAATTTGTTGAAATTATAAATTTGTACGATTTGTGAATTATGTACACATATTTATCTATTTTGTTTCGCGAATTAGCTCGTAGACGTTCCCCTACGAATTTCATTGCCATCGGATCAATAGTAACTGGCACGCATGCGTAAACGCATTAACGTCGATTTCTCATCATCTATTGGTTCGATTCCGTTCAAACTCATATGGTCGTTGGGTATATGTTCCCGAAAAATTCCAAATTAATTATATAGCGATTGGTGGAGTATTAACGCAAAACTAAAATCGATTGACACCGGCAAAACACGGAGTCTAATGGACCTATTCTGATGACATTTTCAGGGAGTGTACGGGTTAGCCCCTGAACAGTCCCCAATAACTTTAATAAAATTAGGCGGAGAGCCCCACCTCACCCCTCCATGATAAGGATAAAGGCAGTTCTAATTTCCGTTTCAATCCCTTCTTTACTGTCCTGCAGAACTGTGACATGACAGTGTGTATGTCAATCATAGGTATCTGTGCTGCTAAACTGCAGATCTCGAACATTGAATACGTATTGTTGCATTGCAACGTAACGCACAAGTAAGAATCCAATGATTGCCTTCAGAGAAGGCTTGGTAATACAGCTGTCTCACCCCTCAGGTTTTTTAACGTGTGATTTTCATCGAAGCATTATGCCGCCCCCGCGATCGGATGAAGGTTAAAATCCCTGTTACTTCCTTCCCTGATGAAACTATGAACAAATTAATGATTTCTTCAGTATCGTCGATTTTCAATTCCGTACCTGAGAGATCCGGCGCCACCAAGTATGTCACAAAAAGGGGCGCCACCATTCCGATGGCTCAAGATGATTCAAGACGAGGGCCCCATTGTGATTCTTTGGTTCGTCTGAGGGGAAAACTCCAGCATACGGTTCTCGAAACCTTCGCAATTGTAGTTTTAAACTCAGTTAGAACCTACGTCCAATCAACGCCAGGCCTGCTGCTTTCTGAATGCTCATCCTTTTTTCCCGAAGGAGAGATTCAGACCGGCGTTTTCATTCTTGTTTACGCAGGCTTCGGTTTGCCGAAGCTGTCACTCAACCGTTTGTCCTCCCTTGCACCGTATCCCAAATAATGGTCGCCTCCGGGGTCTTTCACACCTTCTTCTACACATTTCGTGGAAAGAAAAAAATATACACCTCCTCAATGAGGGCGGGTCGACTTCAATGAACCCCGAGGTGTTGGTTCGACCTCTCTCGGTATTTGTCACTGGCGTTACCTCCAACACCCGCGACCACCCCCTACGTGAAAAACGGACCAATAAATACTCGTACCTGCTCCGAGTACACGTGGCTACTGAAGAGCACTTCACATTATTTATTACCGACTCCCACTTTAGGCGTTTGACGGAAAACTGTCAATTTTTCTCGGTCCCCATTCATGAAAGTTTCAGTGGAAGTCGGGCTGTCCGTTGGGGAAGATGAACCCAGCGTTTCAGTATGAATTATGGTGAACTTACGACGCTTTCCCTGCATATTTGCAAGACAGTTTTAATGGCCTCACAAGAACAAACTTGTCCCGAAGTGAACGCATAAATAGTGCTGCTTAAATCTTCTGAAAACCATCCACAAACAGATAAGTGACCACCTGGAAGTTACTTGACAGATAGGTACCAACCTCCCAACCCCCTACGGGCTATTAAGCGCTTAGAATTTCTAGACGCCATGCAAGGAAAAATTAAGTAATGCAATAACTACCAATATGAAATTTGCAGTTGTCAAAATAATTACCTGTAGGAAATGCACCAATGTAATCTACATTATACCTACGGCTTTGTCTGTCGAACAGTAAATGTTCAAGGAGCAATTACAGAATTTGGCTAATACTCATATCTCTGATTAAGAATTTGAGACCGAAACGCGATGGAATTCATTCATCAATCACATTGAGACTAACCTTGAAGTAATGATCTTCAATTGCAAATTTGAGGAATTGGCAGTAATTGAAATTCCCGTTTGCACATGCGCAGATGCTGCTATTGGTCTGGTGTGATGAAACTTATACTCTAAACTGAGATGGAAGCAGCACGTTCGAACCTAGATGCGACACCTTAGAGCGAATTATTGGAACAGGTTAGGAGGAATGAATTTTGAAGTAAGCAACGAGCAGAGAGAGCTCTTCCCTTGCCAAAATCGACACGTTGGAACACATCTTCCTTCCCACTTCAGCAGACCTGGGGCTGGCTGCAAGCGTAGGTATGGTTAAAAATTATGGCGACTTCAAGTTTTTTGTCACATGCATTTAGATCAGTGCTGTAGATCAGTGTTCGCCAAACCGTAGATCGCGAGCTACTGACCGGCGACACATGAAAACAAAACAAGAGTCCCTTTAATTAAAACCTCTCACTTCAAGCATTGAAAATATTTGGCCTTTTTTTCCTAAGCAAATATCCAATTTCGGTTCAGATTGGTTTACGAGTGAAGGCAATTCAGCTCAACATATCTCCGTGAGATCTCATTTTCCAGTATGAAATTCATTTAAAAAAGTACAGAAACAGGTTGACGGATGAACATTTGGACAATTGCATTCGAATGACCGCTAACAACCTATGAGCCTAACATTAAGAAGATTGTTGATGACAGAAAATAGTGTGACCCATCACACTGAACTACGTTTTTCTAATGCAAATATTTTTTTATTCAAGTTCTTATATTATTGCAATTTTAGAATGTCATTTAATTAGATTTAAAATAAGCTGGAAATGTTTGTTCATAGGTAATAAACGACTGTGTGATTTAAACAAAAACATGTATTACTTTCCTACTTTGTTGGTTAGCTCTCAGTAATGTTTATTAGCTGTAAGGTAGCTCAGTCGCTTAAAAGTTTGGCGACCATTGCTGTAGATAGTGTGTTCTCAGCAGTATTGACACAGTTAATCTGAAATTAAAGTGATGGTACACTGTGATTTACATTCATGTCTCGGATGAGCGAGCAAAGCGAACGGACACAACTAGAATATATACATAAGAGCTTGAGAAGCTTGAGTTGAGCAAACCGTACTCCTGAAAACGAGCTATAAATTATCGGGAAAACTAAGGGAAAATGGAGGTTTCGCCGACAGTTTCGGCGGAGAAGATAATTTGAAAGGAAGTCGCCGAGATCATTTCTCAGATAAGGGGCGGGAGGCTTGATTTATTGGATGTCATATTAGGGATGTTTCTGTTGGGCCGTTAGGGACCTCCGCATACCTAGGAGATCTACCTGGTGTTTACCTAGGAGAGGGGACCACGACGGTGCCACCACAGATTCAGGTTGGTTGTATTTAGATAAATTCTCACGGTGAGAATGCTCGTCGTCGTTTTTTCTGGATTTGAATGTGGATAAAAAGTTCTAGTAAAAAAGACCAGTAGTAGGGTGGTATCCACCCATCAACAACTGCAAATATAAAAAATTAGGATTAGGCGCCATTTGGGGATTTAAAAATTGGTGTCATTTTAAAGCGGGGAACCACAGCTGTGCTTTCTGAACATTATCGTCTGAATCAAGTCAGCATTGAGAGAAAAATAACAGTGATAGCGGAGATAATGCAAACCAGCTGAGCACATTAGTTACAAGTCTGGCGAAGGAGGTAAGTTCATAATTTTTCAGTTGAGAATTTTCTCTTTCCATGGTTGCTGACTGGCTGACGGTGTTTTCAAATGATGCGATGGTGACCGGAAACGTACGAACTAATACAAGGTTGCTTCCAAAAGCGGAATGGAAAACCTTGGGAGTGATAGTCAGTAAAATAATTGTCTGAGACAGATTATGTTCAATACTTATATATCACAACCTCAACTGAAATTATTCGGCCCATTTCGATGCTATTTTCAGGAGTTGAGCGGGTTAGCTCCTAGATGGTGGATGTGCTGTTGCCCTCGTCTGATCGCGAAGGTTTTCCTCGTCTGCGCGCCTGTCGACCGGCTGTTGGGGATTCGCGAGAATTATCCGCTCGTAAAAGATCCGACGAAGGTTGACGAATCGGTAAACGCGTGGGAACGCGCTCGCACATGACTCCAAAAGGTGTCTAGCATCGTCTGTGACCTCCTCGCTCATAAGGGCAGGGGCAAGGTGGAACCTATTCCATGGATAGGTGCACGAGTGGAAAGTAGGCTGTTGCAACATTCTTTTTCAGGGCATCACCAACATTCTAGAAGGAATACACGTTCAAGTTAGGTATGAATCTATAAATTCTATGTACCTATACTGATTTACCACCCTTTTATACTTTCATGGTCTTCAAATTGTCATCATTGTCATTTTCAACAAAACGTCCTTCAACTGTACACTATATTGCTGTTCTAATTTGTTTCCAATCATCTTGACTCATACTCCATTGTTCGCCAATGGGGAGTTTTTGCAGTTTTTCTTCTGAGTCGTTGTAAGAAAAGAGGTTTTTCAAGCGCAAGAAAACCAGAAGCTAACCAGCGAGTCGTACTGCACGAATAGGAAATCGTTGTACGATTGAATAAAAAGATTCAAAAGTCACACTAACGTGACTTCACTACACTAACTCTTCGTTTAAGCCCGAATCATAAATTACCTACATAACTTATAATGTATTCTTTCATAATGGAAGAAGTTGGCACCTATTAAATTATCAACAACTTTATCTATGTGGTTTAATTTTTTGGCAAGGAATAGATGTGGTAGAAGTAGGAAGGGAACTTGGAAGGGTGCTTGTATAGGCAACATCGAAATTCGCTATGGGTTAGGAGAATATCATTCGGGAACTTCAACGTGATCAACGATCAAGACGTATCAAGACGTAGGTCATGAATATGACCTACCTGTAGCTATTACCTACATATGTACGACATTTTTCACTTTTTCCCTTGGCCAATTACATTTCATTGTTGACAAAAAAAATTAACCAATATTAAAGTTGTCGATACCTGCTAATACGTGACAAAAGGGGAAAACAGCAGTTTCTGTCTCTGTCTATCTTCTGTGTAAAGTGGCACAATTCCCACTCATTTAATCAAAATCGATCTATCAGTATCGTAGCTTCATCTATAACAACCAATTTCAGGTTTGGCATGAGCAATCATGCAATGGTTACCTATTTCAACGAAATCAGTAGGATTCCATCCTGAGACTTGTACTAAAAAACCCTCTAAATTTGAAAGAAATCGAACTGATGGTAGATCCTGAAGCTTTACAATCTATTATAAGGTATCAGCATAATTTAAATGAGGACGAGTCTTGCAAACCAACCACCTTTTTTTAAAGTCACGAATATTGCAATGTGCATGTCATAACGCCTCGAAATACAAGAAGAACTATCAAAAACAGATCATAGTTCAACGTCATGGCAGGTTACATGCGTATTCGGAGCTGTGAGTATTGCTTCCCTTGGGCTACGAATAGGATTTTTTATTTGTACGGTTTTTAATGGACCGCTAACCTAGCATTTTGCGCGCATAAACAATGCTCAATTTCTATTCGTAGCTTCTCCTACTCGACTAAGACTCAGCTTTGAGAAAACTCTCTAATTCTAACGTCCATGTCTCTATAAGTGAGGAAGCTATACTGCCCCCCCCCCCCCCCCCCCCCCCCCCCCCCCCCCCCCCCCTCCAACTTAACGGACTTATGTTTTCACTCTCATCTTTGGTGACATTACAGTCATGCATAAAATAGAGCAATGCTTTTCAAATTGTGGTCTGCAAACTCTTTTGGGGTCCGCTGGCTATTTCTAAGAGGTCCGGGCCTACCTCTGACCAAAATGGGAAAATATTAGTAGGTAACATCATCATTCGAAAAACAGCAACAGCAATTCATCGATATACGAGTAGTTGTTCTATTTTCGTTTGAAAAACACGTATTTTTTCGTCAGCTGCTGACAACTATCTTTGTACTTCCTGAGGATCTAGTCGATTATGTGTCAGCAAATTTTGGATGACAAACTAATCTGAATTTTCACTCAGGGATTGACTACTTGATGTTATGTATATGATGTTAGACTGCTTAAATTCTGCAGACCACCAATCTGTGTAACTAGTCAAAACTAGTGTCAGCTCGTCTACAACAAGTCTATGGCATTTCACAAAGATCAGTTATTTGCATGATCAGTCTACGCTTGCATCTCAAAAATAGGTACATATCATCGAGTAGTCAATCCCTCAGTAAAAATTCAGATTAGCTGGACACAGGAGGCGGCCGGGGGACCGGGCGGGACGATTGCGGAAAAGGTCCTTAGTGGAACAGCCCCTCGAAAGTTTGCTGACACATAACTGACAAGTAACTGACATAACCTTCTGTTTTTTGCTGTTTTTTCTCGAGACATCACATAAACCACCACAGTCAGATTAAGTAAAAACTCAGCAAAGTACAACGAAAGCTTGGAACGAACGTAGCTTTCATTTGCAATATAATCCCCTCCACTCAGCCGAGTGCGTTGAACAAGTGGGAGAAAACCCAACATTTGAACAAGGCTAAAAAATTATATAATTGACTGCTGAATGATTTCTGCCTGTCAACCTGTTTAAATCAGGCCTTCTTCCGTTCCGACGCAAAGTTTTGGCATCACCACAAATGTACAATCTCAACGCTCGACTCTCCATCTTCGTCTGCTCTATCTATTTCTTTTTAAAAACTACCAACAGTTCATATTCGGCAATTGTTGTTTTTTATGTATATACCTATATGTAATTTAGTTGTATAATTTCTGCTCTTTATCTTTGTATGTAAATTGGGCTTTATTCCCGTTAAATTCTGATAAAGAAATAATTATAGTATTTTTCAAAGTAATTTTCATTCATTAGTTGCTATTATAAGGTCACTGTAAGATGACACCCACATAGTAATTTTGCTCATATCTTCTATGTATACCCGGCTCGTGAGTATTGGAGTGTTTTGGTTCGGTCAGTTTACTTCTTCAACGAACCTTCCAGAGCACTGTTTGGTACAGGCATGTCAAACGGCCCTCAGCGACAACTCGAGAGACTCAACGCGTTTTCCGAACTGTGATGAGTGGAAAGGTCAGTTGGAGATAGACAATCCTGCTTTATATCCTATTCTATTGAATCGTGACTTTTCAGACAATGTGAAAGGTGACATGTGGAAGGTGTTGAAGATGACCTAACCCTTTATCAGCTTCCTTATCTACTGATGTGGAACAAATGCCCTTTCATTTACAAGTTAAGGTGATTAAAATGCACTGTGATTCAAACCAGAGACACGACTTTTATTTAAATAGGCACAGCCGTATGTTATACATTTTTGACTCATCATCGGATCCCAAAAATTTGGCATTTCATAGCTGAAATTATTTCCATGTGCGGAAATACCGAGGAACCTATGTGAACAACTCTTCTGCATAAGTCTCCAGAAAGGTCCAGGCTTATAGACTACCATATAAGCTCGATTCAGAGAGTGGCCGCAGCGAACATTATTGTTCCCAACTTGAAAAATTTGGGAGAACGAAAAATATGTCAATTGTCAGGGTAAAAAAATTAGGTCATCTATTTTCTTCTGGCATTTTTCTATTTTAAACTTCTAGTGAACTTCCAATGTAGAAACTTGATACATTTCTATTTAGCAATTTTCTTACTTCCCACTCAAACTTTGAGAAGCAGCCTATTGACCTTTGAGGAACTTTGAGTTTAATATTCCTGGTTTATTGAGTTATCAATCCCAATCATAAGACTGGCAGACAATATCAAACCAAGCAGTTCGCCAAAAGCACACAATATACGATAGGGCAGCTGATGAGGACCTTCGTGCTTCATTCACCCCACAAGTAGTATCTTGTGATGTTCATGGAGTACGAGGTGTTCACACGAAGGTTGACTGCAAAACTGTCAGAAGAGTGGACAAGATGTTTCTTTCACGCCTTAGAGTGGGTGAAAGTAAAAACCAAATTCCCAGTTATTCGAGATATTGGGATGCGTCGATGGGGAACAAGGTGCAAAGTTAGAATCCTCGCATTGGAGTATGCTGCAGTCGATGATGGCCTGTTGTTTCCCTATTGCAAAGGCTAATATTGATCCCTTAGCTAGTCAATGCTCCACTCTCAATTCTTGTTCTAATAGGATTTTAACTCGTTTAATGTTGAGTATCTGTACAATCATAGTTTGTGATTTCCTAATGTATACAGTCCAGATTGGTTACGAGCTCCCTTAAGTTGAAGGATTTTCCAGTACCTATGTGCGTGACTGATCTGCGCGCACATTGGGTTACTTGTATTTCGTTGATGATAACCGCAGCACCAGATCCCCATAGTTCACAAGAGTACTCCTAGCAAAACAAATTAGACAAGGGAAGAGGAACCACTTTCTCAGCAGTTGAAGTGTTAAACGGTCTAGGTATAGTTGATGAAATCAGTTAAGTACTGCTCTCCGAATATGCTCGTAACCATTCCAAACAAGGTTAATCTAAATATTAAAAATGTTAAAAGTGGTATTTTGAGATTTCGTATGTTTATTTATTTGAGTATTTATTATTATTTTCTTTTTTTTAGAATTTAAGTCGGATCTCCACCGGAAGGGTCATTAGCGGCAATAAAAAAGGGTGTCAAAGGGACACTGCAACGGGCACGATTATAAGAGGAGCCGTGCTGACCGACTGTCACTAAACGGATTGCCATTACGGACTCCACCGGCAGATCGGTAGGGGAGTATTAATAATAATAACCCGCAAAGCGAGGCATCACCGCACTCTGCCTCATAGCGATGACCACTTTGTAACCCCTTCAGCGGATAAAAATCCCCTAATATAAACTAAACTACGACTAGATTATCCTTACAAATACATAAATACTATTGGTAAATATATAAAGATAAATACTTAACATCTTAGTTAAATAAAGGTATGGCATAAATTAAAATATATCACAGTTCGTTGTAAAGCTCAGAGGCTTTCAGGTAGGTACACCAACAGGGAACGGACTTTGTCTGGTGCGGACAGAACATCCACCCACTGAGGGGGTTGATTTATTTTAGTTGTTTATTTTATTTATTTTTTTTATTTTATTTTATTATTTTTTATTTTATTTATTTATTTATTTTTTTTTTTAGTTTATATCATTTTGCAAGTCTTTTATTTATCATAAGTGGCAACCTAACATAAGCCCTAACCCAAATTTTTAAAAGCTTCAGTTGGTACGTTAATAGACGGTAGCTTGGAAGAATCTCGGGGGCACCGGGAACTTAATTCACCCATCAAAGGAGGAAGTTCATGGGAGGCCGTCACAATGATCGTGAAGTCTCTCATTCTTCTACAATAAGAGCTCCCATTTCGTGATCGAGCATTTATCAACGGAATGACGATCATCTTTTGACGATCGTCCAAATGAACCCGACTGGAGACGTTGATAAAAACCCTGGAAGATGATCAACGAGGTGGAGACAACCGGATTGTCCGCGAAGCCTCGACAATGGTTAAAAAAGCCCTTTGCTTTGGGTCAGGATCATGAGTCATGACTCATGGCGGACTAACGATGAAACTCGAGACAGTCAGCGTCAGTCCCGAGTTTTGAAATGATGATGATGATGGCCCCTCGGTGATTTCGCTGCCAGTCGCCCCGCTCGCTTTAGCCGACAGTTGAAAGGGAATTAAGGCCAATAGAATAGCTGGATAAAACCGCCTACGTCTCTTCAAAAGGCCCAAATCAGACGACACGTTCCGTATTCAACATGTTTGTGTTCTACTCACAATAAAATTGTTGAGTAAAATTCCACAATAATACAAATTACGTATTGCGATGGCGGAAACTATACATTGGCCTAAATAACTAATTCATTGATCGTTACTGATGATGGTCTAACCGTCGAAATCGATCTAGCAGTATGACCCTTTATTTTCGTGGAATTAGACAACGTTCTTCTTCAACTTCCGTTTTTCATAGCTCACTCAACTGATTAAGCTGGAGCCTACCTATCATTTTATTAGACACTTGATGTTCCAAAGAGGCTCCCTGTTAAATATCAACTTTCTAGGGTGAACAGGGCAGAATCTAGCTCACTCAGCTGGAGCCTGTCATTTCATTTGTCCCAAGATATTTCCGAGAGGCCCCACATCAAATTTCAACAGGGTGAACGGGAGAGAGATTAGCTCACTCAGCTAATTAGTCTGGAGCTTGTCATTTCATTCATATCTTGATATCCTAAAGAGGCTCCATATTAAATTTCAACTTCTTAGGGCGAACAAGATAGAATTTAACTCATTCAGCTGATTAGGCTGGAGCCAGTGATTTCGTTAGTCTATTGATGTTCCAGAGAGATTCCCGATTAAGTTTCAAATTTCTGGGAAGTAAATGACAGAATGTGGCTTATTCCAAGCTTTCCAATAAGTGGTGAACGATTAGAAATGATCAAGTTACAACTCCCTAGCAATTATTAGTTGTACGTGAAATGCATTAGAAAAATTCGTTTAACTTCATCTTCGATACTTTTCCCCCACAAAAATCATTCACCAGTTGATTTATTTGATACGAAACTACATCCCACGCTACCAAATTTCCCTGTAAACGTCTGTGTGACCGTTGCATGTAGGTATAGCGTGATGGAAAATTTGGCTAACTCTCAGGGCCGGCGCGGCATAAGGTGAAAATTGTGTGTGTTTGCCTTAATGAATTTAATTGATCTAAATCTAAATTCATTTATCTAAATTCTTAATCTTAATCTTAGATCTTAATTGATCTAAATGTAAAGGTGATTTAAAAATATAGTCCAGTATATCACAAATATTATCTGAGCCCAATCTGTCTTAAGGGCTAATAGTATCGCCTTAATAAATAGAACGCAGATGCTAAAGTATTGAATTACACAGAGGTGGGGTTTTCCATAGAAAATACCAATTGCCTCAGACAACTTTAGGTTTATTATCGACGAACGTTTTATGAGTATATGGATAACGTGCCCAATTGGATGTTTGGATTTGGATGTGATATCGTTCATGCATAACATGGAATCACAAAATAAGGAACTCCTTTCCTATAGGCATTTAGCAAAATATAGTCCAGAAAGGGAATACTTAATGTTATTTTGTATGCCCTGAGAATGCAATGAAGTAACATAAGTCTTACCGTTTCGACCTCACTAGTGTACCGCATACCGCGAGATATTCGTACCACCCCGAAGTCGAATCGAAGCGAGGTGTACCACCACAGAGTCAAAGAGAAGGTGTCCCGAATTGATTTTGTCATTTTATGCTACGTCTTGATTTACTCATGTTATTTCCCACTATGGAATTTTAACACAGAATGTGTTTTTACCAGGAAGTTTTAAGATAATTTAAATATTTCAATGGTCTATACATTCATGTTGAGGTAGGATGATACGAGAAAGCTATGTACCACACCCAACTTGAGGGTGTCCTTATACTTTTTGCAAAGAACTGTAATTGCTGTGATAGGTAGGTATATGGGTGGAAGGTGAAGAATCGATCTGTTTACTCGATGTTTCCTTCGACAGTGCAAAACCCATACCTATCTAGGTACCTAGCTTATTATGGTACCTACGAAACGGACGTTAAAAGTCAATAGAAAACAAAACATCTAGTAAACTGCAAACATACAAATTATAATGGGGTCTCCCCTTGGCCCCGCTGGGAAGCCCCCAGGCTCCCTTTCGCTTTCACCTTGAGCCTTGGACGTGGAACACGCTCCATTTAAAATTTCAGCTCCATAGGATAGCAAAGAACTTAGCTCTGGATCTCACTCAGCTGATCCAGGGAGCTCTGGACTTCATGATTCATTTTCAGACGTCCCACGAGCACTCTTCTTCAAATTTTAGCTTCATAGGTTGAATAGTAAATAAATCAGCCCTGGAGATCACCCAGCTGATCTAGGGAGCGTCAGACTTTACGATTCGTTTATAAATGCCCCAAGAGGCCCCCATTCCGAATTTCAGCTTCATAGGTTGAATAGCATAGAACAGCATCATAGGTGGAATAGCAAAGAACTTAGCTACAGATCTAAGCTGACCTGGGGGGCTCTTGTCTTTATGATTCGATTCTAGACGCTCCAAGGGGCCTCCATTCTAAATCTCAGCTTCATAGGTTGAATAGCAAAGAAATTAACTCCGGAGCTCACTCAGCTGATCTTGGGGGCCTGAGACTTTATAATTAATTTCTAGATGTTCCAAGATGCCTCCATTTCAAATTGCAGATTCATAGCATGAATAGTAAATAAATCAGCCCTGGAGATCACCCAGCTGATTTGGGGAGCTTTAGACTTTAAGATTCGTTTCTAAATGCCCAATAGGCGCCCATTCCAAATTTCAGCTTCATAGGTTGAATACCAAGGAATGTAGTTCCAAATCTCACTCAGCTGATGTGGTCTTCATTATGAGATTATCTGTTAAATGTTAAAGATGTCTGGACTTTTGCCATTTGAAAACCTCTTGCGACCTCAATATTGGTCTGATTCATGTCTGCCAAACCTCGTTCGAATCAGGGTTAAATGCAAAGTTCGTTTCGAGCAAGTGTTTACTCAGACCGTTTCCAGTTCAAGTACGAAGTAAAAGGATTTTTGGCGAACTTTATGTTTAAAAGTCATTGGGGAAAGGTCTCAGCTAAAATATGCTCGATACGAACTTTGGAAAGTATTTAATCTTGAGTAGAACTAGCTTTAGCAGACTGAAATCAGACCAATATTAACGCTACTAGGTGATTTTGAAGGGCAAAAGACTGGACGGGGGAGGAGAGGACTGGCCCAAAATAAGCCTGATTTTCGATTATTTGTATTTCGCTTATTTTAACAGATCATTCAGAGTTCTTGGATCAAATCGTTTTGTTATTTTATGATCTATAACTTTGCTACGCACCTATAAAAAATTTTGTAGGATGTACACGTTTAGGAATTATTAAAGTAACACTTTAAAATGGGCAATTTTTGCCATCTTTATGAGGCCGCCAGTTTGTAGTCCACAAATTTTGAGATAGCAGACAATGATTTTCTCACTCAGAACGGACTAAATGTTCAAAATCTGATCCCAAACCTTCTCCTCAAATTAGGAACCCTATTTTTGCCCCTTGCTCTTGGACTATACCTAACTGGGCAATTCAATCAATTGTAACCAGCCATAAATAACCAGTAGATACCTATTTACGAGTTGTCGAATGTTTTGCTTTTCCAATAATGTTCTCTTATAAATCCCCTCTCCTTATGCACACATTCCTTCTTACAGGAACGACAAACGTAGGTAGGTACAATGAAAAAAGAGGCGAGATCATCTCGATTTTTTGATGAGGGGCTTGAAGGAATTCGAGAAGGAGAAAGACAATGAAGTAAGAAGGTACCTCACTGACTTCGCTACATAGGTAATTATTATTATTAATACCTAATTGTTATGTGCCTCCACCTGAAATAAAATGACGAAGTGATACTAGTCACTAAAATATAAGACGTTAAGTGAGTTTTCTCATTCCCCCAGTTGTTTGATGCAGAAGCCAGGTAGATTATCAGTCTTTCTGCTCTGCCCAGTTAGATTGCCTGTCAATCGGCTCCTTTTCCACCAGTTGAAATACGCCCTCCTAAGGAGTGACGGAGGTAGCGACACCTATATCATCTAGGCGTTACTAGCATCAAAGAAAATAGAAGCACAGGCTACGCCACATTCTTTTTCTTCCATGACTGCGCTCCATGAAGCAATTACTGCGCTATGTCTTCAACTTCCATGACTCCATGCTTTTTGTAACCCTACGTTGGAGTAACACTATTTGGTACAACGCTAACGTTATCTGTAAATCTGAAATTTGGTTTTATTTCACTTGTTTCTTCATTCTTTATATCAATACTAAAATGAAAACATGAATAAGTAGTTCTTACAGTATGGAAAACACGGTTTGAATTAGGTATGGTTACTAACTCTTTGTGTTCATAAGTTTGAAGATTCTACAGGAAGTTCACTTTCACGTTCATGCTTTCCATTAGTGGTTCCATTCATTCACTGCTTTCTCATATAAAAAATCGTAGCATTCCAATATCTAATCATACATTTATCCAAGGACACATAAATTTATATGATTGTGAGTATTCTAGTCCTTTTGCATTGGCTACAAGAGTCTGCCAGTTCTATTTTGTTTCATAAACGAGGCCGAGAAGTCGTAAACGGATTCCTCCCTATGAGAGACCTCAGCATGAAACTTGAGCTCTTCGAGTCACTGAAAGGTATACCTAGTTATAGAATAAATATTTTGTAGCTGTAAGTTTTCGTTCATCTTCCAGAAAAATTAACAAGTCATTACTTTCCAAGCATACGTTTACTTCGCAAACATCCTATACCTGTATGTATATGTACCGCAGGAGTTTAATTGCCCCGTGGTATAGAAATAGTTTATTTCTTCTGAACTTTATGAATCGATATAATAATATTTATTACACCAGTTCGGTTTGGTGAAGGGATATTGCGGAGAATAATTATAACCACGCATGAGGTATGAATTGATGTTTATTTTCGTAGTTAACATAAACACCACAAATATGAGAGAGTAGCCGCGTCACTCGCGATCTGCGCTTGCATAACGACTGACGAAACTATTCGGCGGTGATGTGGGAAAAGAGGCCGTTGCCGCATCAGCGGTTTCGTACTTACCTACCAGCTGAATGTTGGTACATATATAGAACTGCGCAGTAGGTATAGTTATATAGGTAGGGGACGAAGAACCAGGGAAATTAGACGATTGTTTTCACCATGATCACTCAAATAATATTGGTTATTCCTCGAGTTTTCATGTCGATATTACAAGAAAACCCAACCCTCCACATCCTGTAGTGAAGTGTAATGTTACGGTAAATATGTGTGATTTGCATCCGAACGTAGAAGCTTTCCGCCAGGTAGTAGGTATCGCTATACTATTTAATCACCGAGTTTAAGCTCAAAAACTCGTATGCCTTTCACTCTAGTTACAACTGTTGCTCGCATTATTTATTTGTGTTCTCATAAGCTCTACTAATCAATATTTTCCTGAAGGATTGATTTAGAAAGTTTATCATTCTTGAGATGGAAAATAGCCCACTAAACTATAATTATCCTTAATCTAGATACAGTATACTCTCTCCTAATTGGCCAGCTCAGAGCCTGTCCGGTTGACGTTATGGCTGGTTAATCCGATGTGTGGGCATGTTTTGTAAGAAGAATTAACTTCACATTTATTTAACATATAAATAAAATACGGAGTAGGTATACTTATTTGTTTGTATAGTGAAATATGAATGTCCTGATAAAAGTGTGGCAAAAACAGAACTGACTACAAACAGGAAATTTTTTTTCTTCTTCGCATTGAGTTCCAAGAATGTTTGTCTGGGCATGTGTCTATAGTACCTAGTGTGGTGCAGAAGTCATTTAGAAGGTGAACGAACGGTGAATTTCTTTTATTTATGATTCGGTGGCATGTGATTCATTAAAAAAAAAAAAAAAAAAGCGCGATAGATGTTTTTTCCCTTCTCATTACGTTCCGGGAAGGCCATGCAGCGCCAAGTTACCTAGGTAAAAAGAAAATAGACGATGTGTACTCCTCCATACGTCTTGAAAGGTCGAGGAGAGTGAAGACAACAGGGAAAAAAAGGGTTGGCCGCTTAAGAGAAAGTCTACTGTACTCCTGACTGAACTATGTTCTATTAAAGAGATTGAAGTGGAAACTAGTAGTTATCATTCTAATCACACGAAATTGGTAGTATCACAGGACTTGATACCTTGATATTTAAATGGTCAGTAGTCCCTATTGAGCCCATAAGGAATGTTGAGGGAACCTAATCCCCATAAGATCAGTAGGTAACTGACGGAGTTCACACATTCAAGACGATTCTTCTTATTTTGTTAAAATAACTTCATTGTTATTAGTAGCCTATGAAATAATGGGAAGCTTTTGACATTTTAACTCTTGTCTAATGTTTTCCCGTAGGCCATGCAGGCAAAGTTTGGTGTGCCCGATGGAATTCCTCGGGGACCGTTTTGGCATCCTGCGGTGAGGATAAAACAGTCAGGCTTTGGGGAATCTCTGGAGGTCAATGGAAACTGAAAACGGTTCTACAGGACGGCCATCAGAAAACAGTGAGGTATGTTATCATATCGGAGTTTCAGTGTTCAGAATATTAATAATTAATTTGTTGTCTTACTAGGAGTCATGGAATCATTTATGAGAATTTTTACTCCTTCCGTCACTATGTCAGACTGTGTGAAATGTAAGTCAGACAAACCACCACTATGGTTTGTCTGACCTCTGTCTAAGGCCAGTACGACCATGGAGGAGTACAACAAGGGTATGTTTGATCTGAGTTTCACTTCATTGAATATCTCCATGTTCTTAATGTTGCCATTTTGAACAAGAAGGGGGTTCATTAATTGTTGTACTGGAAAACTGAGGGTGGATCCATAGTGCGCCCGCCTCTCGATTCTCAATTTATCGGGTAAGACAAGCAGCGAGGAAAAGTACTGGGAAATGTACGTGCGTGGCCATGGTGCACCTGCCTGCCTGCTTCTACAGGAATGAGCTATTGTTTCTTGTTCTTGCTTCACGGGCGTAGTTCCGTTTGTCCCCACATTCAAATCAATGTAAATCAGTCAATTCCCTCCCAAAAAATGAATTTGACGAGTGTTTCGGAAACCTCGGAATCTTCTTTTTCCCATGGTGAATATTTGTCTTCCATAATAAAAATGAGAATTTCAGTATTTAAGAACGTGGGAACACATACGGAACTGGTTGCCTGGTTCTGTATATGTCCTCACGCTATATTCTCGTCGATGTAGCTGGTTTTGGGTGGATTTCACCGTTCCTATGCGTTGGTACTCTGTGCCAGACAAAAGCGCTGGAAAGGGGCAAAAGTCTGGTGGATGGGCATCATTCTGATCTATTTGTTCAACTACTTTTACTGAATGGGTTCATTTAGGTTTTTGGGGGGGGGGGGGGGGGTTGGATTTGTTGGGGGTCCCTCGTGGGTTGGTATCTTGCAACAAACATTGATGTTTGATCAAAGTTTAGCTAAGTATAAAAGGCTTTTAGAGTTCATTGTTCCACTTACTGACTCAGAAACAGTATGGGGACTGTTTTTATAGTTCCATATGTGTCCCCAGTTTTTCCAATTTCATATTTCTCAAGTACACGTAGGAAAAAGTTAATTGATCATATAACCACGGGAGAGAGGAGATTTTGAGGTTTCCGAAACACTCGTCCTAATAACTTTTTGGTTGGATAATGACAGATTTGCATTGGTTTGAAAGTGAAGGAACTTACGGAACACACGGAACTTACTCCACCACTCCTTGATCAGTACGTCCGACGTAGTAGTTGCTTCCGCCGATTCCATTTGTTTTTTGAAGTAGCGAGACGTTCTCGCGAGCGGTGCTCTATGGTTACCACCTGTACCAATCGGGCTGGTTTCTCGCTGCGATGAAGCGAGAAGTGGGGCACCGTGGACATACCTTAAGATAAGTCTACTTGTGGCTCAATGACAAGAATATGTAAGTCATTTGTACATCACCCGTATGTACCTTATTCATGATGACGAGTTTTACTTAGTATGTATATAACAGCATAGGAGTGTCTGAAAACCTTATGCCTAATAAATGTGGTTGACGCAATCAAATACAGAAAAAAAATTGAAATAGAAAATCAAGGAAATTGGTTCAGAGTTTCTGCCGTACAACCAACTATAATTGAAAAGTTTGTGGCTGAAAAATGAATCATTACATTTCATTATTAACACATTCAACGCCATGGTGAAACTCTGTGACTTGGTGTTGGACCAAGAAACTTCCTCATACCAAATTTCACATTAGCGGCTAACTTTTAATGTCTAATGGTGTTTCATTGTCTTTTCCACCGACTACCGCTCTCACGTAGTGGCCTCGATACTACAGAGGAGGTATAGGTACGCCAGACTGGGAGTTCTGAAGGCTTATTCACCAGTCTGTCAAGAAAGTAACTTCTAGGCTTGATGTATTGACCATAAATTTCTTGTGTCCTCAGATGAATTCTTTGTGGGTCAGTCGGTCGGTAAATTATATTATTAATATACATGTTTCTGATAACTTTTTCAAGTAATGTCTGAACAAAAAATATAATATTTGACTAGTGCACATCCTAATGTGCACAGCTCAATGCGTGCCATGTTTTCGTCTTGGAATCCTTTGAAATACTACGAGAAGAATTGAATTCTTATTTAGTGTAGTACTGAATCGTTGTCAATGTCAATACATATATTAATAAATGATCTAATGACCTTAATATATAACCTCTTCCGCATTAGATCGGAAACATTGCATGATATTGCATTTTTGTGAGGTCTCTCTTCCCTAAAAAATTAAAATAGATTATGATTTGTAAATTAATTTTCTATTGATAACAATTATTTCTAAGTTACTTTTTTATTGAAAATTTGGGTGACATGAGAAATTAGTATGAAATAAAATATATCTTCCGTAAATTTTTTCAAATAGTTCGAACAAAGGAATTTGGGGGAAAATAGAGAAGAGACATTCCGAGGAAAATCAAAGAAAAAAGGATGTGGTTCAGTGTGAATTAGTTTGGAGAATTGGGTCTGATTGGCTGTGTCCAGCTAGGTTTGCTTTTATTAGTTACGTTTAACCCCAGCCATATTGCCCAAACCGATCACAATATTCACTCAATTGCACTATTTTATTCACAAGTGTCGAGGTAAATATAATGGAATTTGCAGTTTAATTTATGTAATTTTCTTCTACCTATAATTGTATGTCAGTTTATCTTCTATTGGTTGGTTGTTCGTCTGCATTTGTACATGTGGGGCAGTGGAGAATTGGAGACGCCCCCTGGCTGCTTTATTACACTCGAGTACTTTCACCATTGTTGGGTTCTTTAGGAGATAGTCATGATGTATTCAATTAGGCTTGGAGGTCCCCCTCCCTGCTCCATCTTGCATACTCTACAACAGTTTGTTTCTGTTGGTAAATAGAATGGCTGGTAGCTCCTCGCCATATCTCCCTTATGTTGTCGTTTTTTGCAACATCAACATGGAAAAGCAATATGAAAGGAGAGTAAAATTCTGAAATCAACAGTTCTGAGAAGGGATTAATAATAAGTGCACATTTTTTTGGAATGAAATGCTAGAATACAGCAGCTTCATCGATACACAGTAATTGTACGCTAGTTTGCTGTAAAACGTCAAAATTGGAATTTCAGGGATTTATCTTGGTCTCCTTGTGGCAAGTTCCTAGCCACAGCCAGCTTTGATGGAACGACGGCTATTTGGGACAACTTGGGAGGTCAGTTTGAGTGTAACGCCGCTCTAGAGGGTCACGAAAATGAAGTCAAGTCTGTGAGTTGGTGTCCAAGTGGTAATCTCATAGCAACCTGCAGTCGCGATAAATCTGTTTGGATCTGGCAAGTGGAGAATGATGATTATGACTGTGCTGCTGTTCTCAATGCACACATTCAGGTGAGCCTGACAATATTATGTTGTGTTTGCTTGGGCTATTGTGTGTGTAAACCAAAAATAATAATTAAGAGAATTTGTTGAAAGTAGAATGCACGAAAGATGTGAGTTAACTCAGAAATTTTCAAATAATGAATCCATCCTTCCATGCTGCTTTTGATGCAAAATTTGTGTCATGTCTTCGAAAAACTCCCACAGTCGAAGAGTTTTGATTAAATCGGCCACATAGATCAACCCGGTGTGTGACAGTTCCCGCGAGATCCAACGGGCGTCGGGCGCTTATTCCCGTGTTTTCGAAAGCCCGCGTTTGGCGATGGATGGTAGAGCCGGAAAACTATCGATAGTCTACACTATCGATAGTTTTCGATATTTTTATGCAAACTATCGATAACTATCGATAGTTTCAAAAAATGCTAAATTTACATTAGTCTTCTGAATAATTTGGTCATTTAACTCATATATTGGTATGGCAATCGTCATCAAGCCTTAGCGTAATAACATATTCAACCATAATGAATACCCTTTTATAAATTTCTTGGCTCATTACAATAAAAAAGCTTCAACATACAACACAGTTCTTATTAAATGCGAAAATACTTTTTATTCATGAAAAATATGTAGGTAGGTACATTAAAAAGTTATAAAATTAACCATTTATATTTATATAGTTATATTTATTTATATAGTTGCCACTAGTTTTATATTCTTTGCCGCACGTGTTACATTTGGCAAATTTTTTATCATTACTCTTGCCAAACCACCTCCATACATCAGAAATTTTACGTTTCGGCATTTTGTCATGCAATAATGAAACACAAAATTAATTAAACACAACCCTAGATGCCCTAGAAACACAAAACTATTATATCAATTAGAACTTATGTAAAGAAGAGAAACGTGTACGCATTATAACCTCAGATTTGTGATTACCTCCACTATCGAAAACTATCGATTGCAAACCGTCAACTATCGATAATTTACGATAGTGTAGACTATCGATAGTTATCGATAGCACTATCGATAGTTTTCCGGCTCTAATGGATGGGTGATCCAAGAACTGGAAAACCAGTCTTCTCTGAAAGTAGCATATATGTTATTAGTACGAGTTGTATCTCTTATGGTACTGTCACTCTCCTCTCTCTCTATGAGTGTGGATTTAGGCCCCCATTGCACCACCGGGTGGCCTAAGTTCATTACATGGTAGCAGAGCGTGGTTTAGATTATGCACGGCTGACGCCTAGTAATCCGATCCACTATTGTTGGGGCGTTAATGTTTCAGAAGAAACATGGCCCGGGTTTCCAGAAGGATTACCCATTATACTCTATTGGATACATAAATACTTTCATTGGTTCTTGATTATTAATTTCTCTATTTATCCCCTCATATTATTTCTATTTAACATAATTAATTTTCAAGAGCATTGTTCCCAAACCCAGTTCATCGTTCCCTATTTCATAAGTCCCCATAGTGGGCACCTTCCACTGTAAGTCTCCAAATTTGAGCAAGTTAATTCCCCAGGGCATAGTTCCCATTTCCGTAAGTCCCCAAAGTGGGTAGCTCCCTACTGTAAGTCTCCTGGTCGAGCAAGTTATATTATTCCCGATTGTTCCAATTGGAGGTTAACTACCTAATGAACACTTCATATGAAGATTCATTGACAATCCAACCAGTTTTAATTTCACCTTTTTATCCTCAATCGCCTATGCAGCTATTTATTAGTTAGCATCAGTTCTCAACCAGTAAACTATTCCACCTAGTTTACATACTTGCTCTTCAATAAAGTATGTTTTTTAAGGGAGGGAGTGTGACAGTTCCCGAGAGATCCAAGGGAATGCGCTGCCGTCGCTCCGTTGTTTCCCAACGGGCGTCAGGCGCTTATTCCCGTGTTTTCGAAAGCCCGCGTTTGGCGATGGATGGGTGATCCAAGAACTGGAAAACCAATCTTCTCCGAACGTAGTATATATGCTGTGAGATACGAGTTGTATCTCTTATGGTACTGTCACTCTCCTCTCTCTCTATGAGTGTGGATTTAGGCCCCCATTGCACCACCGAGTGGCCTAAGTTCATTACAGGAGTTGCAACTAAAGAGAAATTTCTCCTTAGTTAGGAGTACACGAGTACAAACTCTATCCGAGGTATCAAATATTTTTGGGCCGTAATGGTTGGCAAACGTCAGTAAAAACCCAAAATAATACAAAACAATAATTGATTAAATCCCTATCGAGCCGAAAGACTCTAAACATCACATTCCGTGACATCACTAGAGTCAAAATACACTGTGACAATGACCTTGCTCGACAGCTGAACTTCTTCTAATGAGCATCTGCTGAGCCAGTGGCCTGCAGTTTTCACTTCGGCATTCGTTCGACCCCTAACCAGCCGGGAAGGCTGGTATTTGACTCCGGGGAAATGTTATGTTAAAAAAAAAAATCACATAGTGGAAGAGGTTTGATTAAATCGGCCTCATAGCTCAACCCGTTGGAGTGTTGCAAACAGAAATTTCTCCTTAGTAAGTAAAGACATGAGTTCGAACTTTGTCCAATGTGATGCATGCACACAACTGTAAGACACGATTAGGTATATCATTGGCTCCTTGCACAGTTCGTTGAATTGCCTTTTAGGGTCTTCCTTGTGTCTCATTCGATTTAATTATGTTTTGATTAGTTTACATTTTAATTATGGCCTCGATAATTCATAATACACTGAATCAGTTATTGGAATGACCCATGTAAAATAATGCAGACTACTACATAAAGTCATTTTAGGGTAGCTAATTGGAAGTGTAGGAAGAATATTATTCAACGGGTGTGGTGTTCTCCTTTGAGTTTGGTGGGAGCACTATCTGGTGGGGTTGATTTATGGTTTAATTTAATTTGGCTCAAAATGATTTTAATATTTGGTTTTACTGTTTTGAATTCATTTGAAATAATAATTACTAAGTTGCTGTCATGATTAGTTTTCTAAGAAGAGATACTTTTGTTTATTTATTGTTATTATTTATTCATTTGTATATATATATATGTTCACTCCAGCTCAAATGCCTAATCGTAAATGCAATCACTACAGGTGGCTTCATTATTAATTCAATTAAATAAAAATATTCATTCATTCTCATTCATAATGTACTTACCTAGGCACAAAATAAACGCAATTCTGGGTAGCTACTATATACCCATATCTCTATTAATTTTTCCGCTGTTATTACGATTCGTCACTACAAATAAAGTCAAGCCCTTTCGATCACGTTTTTTGAACCATTATTTTGGCCTTTCACTTCCATAACGTTGTAGGTAACTATGTATTTATACAGTTATGAAATAACCATGTGCATTTCTAAGCCATTCTCAACAAAAAAAAGTAAACACTGTGTTTTTATTTGTTTCAATTGCAGGTACCTAGGTTTGTAATGTGTGTTGGTCTTTGTGGACTGTTTTGGTAATTTCAACGATCTTGATTCTAAATTATTGGTTAGGACAAGATGGGCAAGGTGTATTTGTTGTTCTAAAACACCACTTACACCTCATGCGTTTTACAGGATGTAAAAAAAGTGACGTGGTCGCCAGAGGGTGATGTACTTGCATCAGCCAGCTATGATGAGACGATCAAGATGTTCAAGGAGGACCCCAGCGATGGAGAATGGAATAACGTGGCTACTCTCAAGTCTCACAACGCGACTGTGTGGTCCATTTCTTTTGACAGCACAGGATCCCGCCTGGCAAGCTGCGCTGATGATGGAACAGTCAAGGTTCATATTTTTAACGTTCATGAGGATTCTTGAAACATCTAATTGATGCTCTAATCGTATTGGTAGCATTGGTGTAGCTAATCAATATGAAACTACACAGACATTCAATGATTAGGTAGTGCATAGACACTTTTTAGAATGCCAACAATTTCGAGGTAGAGCAAAGCACATAAACAAGGGCCTTACCGATTTGCTTTTCTATTGTTGCCTATAATGGCAGTCGTGGCATACATAGGTTGTTTTATTTTATTTTTTGCTAATTTCTTGTTTGTTTATGTGTGTATTCATTATAATTATTTATTTATTAATAATATACTTAATTCTCATTTTTGACCAGTATGGATGAGATTGATGGTGCGGGTCACGAATTTTAGAGGGGGGACGTCATGTCAACCACCATATTCCTTAGTTCCTTCAATCCCCAGTGCTCCTAGCGGCGGACCTTGTTAGTTCAGAGCCCCATTGTATTACGTTAGTGCCTGATAGTAATTTTATGACGATAGTAAGTAGAATGACTGATGATAGTAACTGAAATGGGTATCCTAATGTAATGAACGGATATAAGAGAACAGAGATAAAAGAAAGATAATATACAAGAGTGATAATAAAATAACAATCATTATCATGAGTCCATGTTTGTAAAACAATATATTCGTATGTATTTGAGAGTGTGTGTATGTTGCAACCATTGCAATCGTGACTATAAGAAAAGATTGAAATATGATAAATGAGAAAGAAATTGAAGGAATGAGAAGTGGACCCATTGAAGTCTCATTATACCTGCTCTTTGAATAAAGTGCTTTCTATATTCTGATTTTGAAACATCACTTTGATTTGAATGCCTCTCTTTATAGATCTGGCGGCATTGATTTTAATGCTTCTCATTGCAGATCTGGCGGCAGTATCTTCCTGGCAATCCTGAAGGAGTAGCCACAGTAGACAATGACCCCACATGGAAGTGTATCTGCACGCTGAGTGGTTATCACGATGGACCAATCTATGACATTGCTTGGCATCCAACGGAAGACTTGATTGCTACAGCTTCAAGCGACAATGGCCTCCGTATTTTCAAGATGGAGTCTGATTCAGATCCCAACGAGCCCTCGTTCACACTCGCTGCTGCGAACTATAATGCGCACTCACAGGATGTCAATTCTGTCAAGTGGCACCCAACTGATCCTAACCTACTTGTCACTGCCGGTGATGACTCGGTAGTATCCATTTGGCACGTTACTTGATTCATCTTTTGTTCCATTACATTTACTTATTTTTATTTAATGTAATTAGTGACCAACAGACTGTTATGATGGTGTACAGAAATACTTACAATATTATAAATGTATTGTGACATATGAACATTCAAGTATGTAAATATACCATATTCTATATTTTTCTTATGTTTGGCAAATGATTGTTTAATTTTGAACAATTTCAACGAAACAAGATCACAATATTTACAACTATTTTTCTAGCATATAATACGAAAGAAAAAAAAATGCGTTGATTTCCCGTCATACCAGCATGATGTTTTGTTGTGCTCCAGGTGTAACTTGATACTGGTATGGTGTCGAAGTTAACAGCTATGGTCTAAAGTTTTGAATAAATTTCTCTATGGGATCTTCAATAATCCCATCACATTTTTAGTACATACATTGATACACGTACCTACACAAAAATGGGGAAAAATGAGACGCACTGAATCCCTTGCGAAGAAGTTGTAGGCGGTTTTCGACAGCTAGGCCATCATCAGTAACAAACAACTAGTTGGGCACTGATGTTGGTACTCATATGGTACCATACTAAGTTGAAATCGATCTGTGTGACTCCTTATTTCGTAGAAATTAACAAAGTTTTCATCAACTTTCGTTTTTTCGTGAAATTGAGAACTTCTTTAAGGCGTAGGTCCGTAGGTAAGGTAACCTACCAAAATTTTGCTGTGGTTTCGGATTTCATAGTCAGGGATGTTTACTATGCGATTTGTACGCCAATTCTTGTTCTTCTTTTGCAGCCCATTGCGCAATCTTACGTAAATAAGCACATCAAAACTTTGCAAAAAAATCCCTTCCTGTCCTTAAATTTGTTTTTTATTAATCTCCAAAGTGTCTCCTCTGGAACTGGGGCTTCTTCAAGGAGACAACAAATTGAATTCAAAATAGCAAAAGGCCTTTTTTGTAAAGTTTTGTAATAATTTGAACTGTCCAAATAATGAAACATTGCAAATAAGTACATCTTCACGAATCCTTGAGCTATCAAGAACTTGAGGCAGTGATTTCCTACGAAATTGAATGAAATCAGCTCAACCAACTCTGGAAAACGCAGGACATGAAATGGAAGGCAAACTGGAACCATTAAACGACCTTGAAGTAATTTTGTTCACCCAGAGTTTCAAAAAGCATTAAAATACATGTACAGAAACTCAGAATGGAGTAGGAGATTTCTTTCTAACAAAACTAACCAGTCTTTATCAATGATGAATATCTGATCCCCTGTGTTTAACTTCTTCCAAGTAAAACAAGTGCAAATACATTGTATGTCGATTATTATTTATGCTTCAATATGAATGTACACAGGGAACTCTGTTACTCTCAGAAATACCAACATGTAAGGCAAAACTAACTTGTTGACTCAAAAGGTGTGAATGAGATATCGTAATGGGATAGCAACAGTTTGAAGAATCATAAACTTATTTTAATCGGATACCTATCGTATGTTCAAGTTCAGAAAGAAAATGTAGAGTGCCAGGTATAAAGATTGAAAATGATCTCTCAAGTCTCTTGAATACCAGTAGATAGAATGTTCCAAAACTATTGTTTTTTTTTTTAATTATTCTATTTAGTTTCAAACGTTATTTAAATTCGGTACTAGATTGCTTAAATACTTTTCAGGAAGTTACAAGTAAACTAGGTAGGTGTAGGTCGGTAGGTAAGGTAACCTCCCAAAATTTTGGTGTGAATTTGGATTTCATTGTCAGGGATTTGTTCGCCGATTCTTGTTCTTCTGTTTCAGTCCATCGGCAACGTATCAAACGTAAATGAGTACATAAAAACTTCTGCCCTTAAATTGGTTTGTTATTAATCACCAAAGCTTCCCCCAGGAACTGGGGCTTCTTCAAGGGGACAACAAAGAGCCCAATTTCAAATTTCAGCACCATAGGTGGAGTAGGAAAAAAATTAGTCCCAGGGTACCCTCAGATAATGGTGCGCAATGTGGTCATGTAAAAAAAATTCGTAACCGATTGGTGTAACACAATTTTGTGGTGGTTGGTGAAAGGATGACTTTGTCATCATTAATGTCCCATTTTAGTTTATCGAGGTGTTTTTCACAATTTTAAAGTTTTTTTAGGTCTGTCCCATTTTACACTATGCGTTAACGCCGGACGAAATTCGAATTAAAACAAGAAAACAGTCGTAGGTTACTGAGATGTGGAAGATCATACATCAGTTTCTTTTTTTTTTTTTTTTTAAGTCGATTTTCTGTTGCAACCAATAAATAAAAGTTGTTTATCATGTTTTCTCTCGTTGTAAAGTTGCTAAATACCGAATTTCAGCTTCCTTCGTCTATTAGGGGAGAAATGAGCTCACTCAGCTGATCAGGGTGGGGGGTCCTCATTTGGTCAATCGTACACAGCAGGCCTATAGAGGCTCAATACCATATTTTAGCTTCCTACGTCTATTAGTAGGTGTTAGGGCCATGTCATACGAGCGCTATTGCCGTCGCGCAGATGCCGTCGAGATAGCGCCAGAAAAAGTACATGTCATACGTGACGGCAAATGCGTCGCGTTGATGCCGTCCCGCCAACGCCAGGTGCCTGTCATACGTAGCGTCTTCCGGGCGCATTTGCCGTCGCGGCAATTATGTTATTACCAAGATGGACACCATCCAGTTAGGTTGTATCAGCTTTTTGCACATTTTAGATACATATGAAGAGTATTATCGGAAGAATCCAAGACGATGGGGAACCCATCCTGTGCTTTCTTCTCGTTTGTCGACAGGACAGTTTCATCTGATGTTCCAGGAACACAGGAAGTATGAAGATAAATTTTTTAGTTTCTATTGAATGTCGGTTGCTTCTTTTGACGAACTCCTTAGTGCCGTGTGTGAGAAAATAAGAAAGACAGACACAGTGATGAAAAGGAGTATAGAACCTGCAGGGAGACTGGTCATAACATTAAGGTAACTGTTAATATTGAATAAAAGTGAGTGCAGTCCAGTTTTCGTGCATGGCCTCCCCAACCTCGTTCCAGCACTGTGCCTTCAGTTGCCTGTTGTTGTAATCCCTCGACTTTACATCGTACAGAGGTGGCAGTTTTTCAACTAAATAAATAAATTTTTCCGTATCAAATATTGTAATGATCACTCCAAAGGTGTTCCAGTTGTTCTGCCAGTGCTCACGCGGCAAATGCGTCCCGCTGGCGCTAGCGCTCCGTATGACAGGGTCCCGGCGTCACGTGCACCGTGTCGCTAACGCGACCATCCGCGTTGGCTGCGCTCAGCGTCCGGCTAACGCGGACTCGCCGACTACATTAGCGTCCGTATGACATGCTCCATAAGAACCCCATTGCCGGGTTGGAGCGACTTTAACGCGACGGCAATAGCGCTCGTATGACATGGCACTTACAGTCGAAGAGGTTTATTACATTGGCCTCATAGCTCAGATCGTCGAAGTCTTGCAACTATGGCGAAATTTCCCCTAGTTATAAGGACACGAGTTCGTATTCCTGTCGAGGTATCAAATACTTTTGGGCCGTTACAGAGGGAAATGAGCTCTTAAGCTCACTCAGCTGAACTGAGTGGTTCCTCACTTTGTCAGTCGTATACTAAATTTCAGCCTACTTAGTCTATTAGGAGAGAAATAACCTAAGTAGCTCACTCACCTGATCTGAGTGGTCTCTCAATTTGTCAATCTTATACAACAAGCCTATAGACGCTCCATACAAAATGTCAGCCTCCTGGGTCTATTTAGAGAGAAATTAGCTACCGAGCTCGCTCAGCTGATCTGGGTGGTTCTTCAGTTTTTCAATCGTACACAGCATGCCTATAGAGGCTCCATACCAAATTTCAGCCTCCTAGCCCTAGGTCTATTAGGAGAGAAATGAGCTCCCGGAGTTGACATACAAGTGTTCTAGATGATCCAGACATCAGCCCCGAAGATGTTGTGGATTACCTATCTAGTTTTAGAACTGTTATTTGAACCAATTGAACCTAAAAATCTTTAGAGTCCGTGAAAGTGGACTAGTGAAAGGATGTGTTATGAGAGCTCTGTTAGGCGGGAATAGTAAGTATCACATGTGGAAAGGTAGACCTAGAGGGAAGGTATATACCTTCATACTTTCCGTATATTATTACTTGTTCATTTACTTCATTGATAAAAACGAAAGTAGGTACCTTCCTAATTACCTTTTTTGAACATACTCGTAAAATTTGCGTAACTGCAAGACTCGCGCAATAACTGCTCCTGCCAATGCCATCTTTATGAAATCTTACCTTCAGAAGAATGCATTTGAAGGCTTTTTCCTTGCAGCTGGTTTTTAAATCATGTTGCATATTCCCTGATTCAATATTTGAAAAAACTTGCTAATCAGCGGTTGTATTCGTCGGCAAAGCAACGACCCACCTACTTTGTTTAGGCACTTTAAACCAACAGCAAATCTGGTAGGACGTACGTACCTACCTACCTAAGTAGTTTCGTATCTTGGTTAGCAACAACCTGCCTTGTTTACTTCGACAAACTATCAAATCTCTCCTTTTATTCATTCAATATAACAAGTAAAGCTTCCTCAGTTAAGCATAGTACTACGAACTTATAATAAAACGCTGATGAAGCTACCTGAGCAATGGCTAGGTACCTACACAGCAGTACAGACATCTGAGGAATTTTCAATAATATTTTCTTTACCTACTATTTTTCAGGTTAATAGTCATTCTCAAAGCCTAAACGAATGAAGTTCTTTAGTTTTCTGACACTGATTAACTACAATAGTTAGTAGGGCTCCTAGTCCAAATAAAAACTCGTTCACGTTAGATTGGTATCGTTGACAGCAATCTACAATCAATTATTGCGCTGGCAGGCACCATTATTATAACATTTAGTCGAATTGAAACTTTGTATTGCTACAATATTATACTTTTTCAAAACAAAACTGTTGAAAAATGGCCTTATAACCACGAATTATGTTGATGTGAGGCGGCAAACTTCTTGTGAGAAATAGGTTGGTTGAGTAGCGATTCATTGGCGTAGAGCAGTAATGGCCGACTTTGGCTGAAACGCTAACCTACTCCAGGCGTGACGTCAGGAGAATATGGGCCACAGAGGCTCCGTACCAAATTTCAGCTTCCTAGGTCTATCAAGAGAGTATTGAGCTACCGAGCTCGCTCAGCTGATTAAATAGCATAGAACGGCAGATTGTGGTGGTTCCACACATTGTTATTTTATTCTACCTGTTTAATACAGGATGTTTCAAATTTCAGCTTCAGAGATTATATACTGTGGTGAAAACCACGACCTCTTGTCAACAGCCCTTTTCAGGGCTACCAAAAAGAGGTAGACACAACACAAAAATATTTATAAGACGTCGAGTTATAACTCCGTCAAACAAAATATTTCACCAGAGAGAAAATACTAAATTCTCTCTCAAAAGTGAAATATTAACTAATAACACACAAGGCGACCTCCCTAAACACTTACTGGGCGAGAGAGATGCGACAAGCATCTCGAAACAAGTCGCCTTGAATGAGAAATCTCAAACAGAAAAACTCAAGGTCGTCAGCCACCCCCCGGGGACCCCGTCGCAGCGACGGACGTGGGGAAACCACCCCGGAAGACCAGCTCAGCTATCATACTCGCAGATACTGAGAAAACAATGTGCGAGCCAATGAGATTACACAGTCGAATTAATGAAATTAAGCGGACCAACCAGGAGGCGGCAGGAGGCGGCCACCTCCCTATAAATACCCCGCTAGGAGCCCTCCGAAATTCATTCCACTCTCCGCTCTCGACGACTACACTTGGAAGTACGAAGATTTCTACACGCTCTACGCTGACGAACCTTCTGCATCCCGAGTTCATCTCAAGAACGGCTTCCTACTGCTTTCTACAAGGCCTACCTTCTCTCCACACAGATCTCGCATTGGCATCTACGAGTCCAGTGATTATTCATCCTGCTCATTGCCCAACGTAGTTCATCTGTCAGGACGCCACCCGGTACATCTATCGATATTCTCTTTAGATCGTACGCCCGAGGGACGTTCCGAGCCGTGTCGCCCGGGTTTCGTAGCACTAAGCTCGTAACCGACCGCTGTGGGCACGCCGGTAAATTACTCTGCTCATCCGCTCTAATTTACCGTCCAAGGAAGTCTTTTTCAAGACTACGAGGTAGGACCCTGACATACGAGCATTGGAAAGACGCTCTGTCAAGCGAGTCCACCTCCCAAACCCTCTATTGTTACACATAGAGGCATCGAAACGAGCTAAAAACTCGGTTATTTCGATGGAACGTCGGCCGTCTTATTTCCTCATGCAAGGGGAGGCAGACGACTGCGGAGCCGGGCCGCGTAGCCCCCGTAGCGCTCCCTACAGGCTACCCGGCGAATCCGCTGAACCCAGCGACGGCGCAAGGCGCGATCCTCACGCCGGGATCGCCTTCTCACCCGACGTATTCGTTAAAGAAACGTTCGATCAAGCCTCGCCTATACAAAAGATCGAGGATACCTTTCAGACTCGCTCTGAAGCCGATCATTACGATTCGACCAAGCTGTCCGAGTACCCACGATATTCGACGCAGGCCTACCCGGCCGATCCGAGTGTCAAATACACTCCAAATGTGCAAAAAGCGAAGGATACTTTTCAGTACCTCAACCAAGCTCAACATATTCCCCCTACAGATATAAATCTTAGGCCGGAATATTACAAAACGGCTCAGTACCAAACTGATCGAACCCAGCACCCACTATGCGAGCCCAGTGCTCCACACGGCTGCGACACGAACTACCTCCCAGTTCAGTCCGCCAAGCCAGTTGACCTTGGCGGATCCTCTCACATTCCTTACGGGAATAACCCGGGGACTAACCCGCATAATCAGAATATAAATGTCCCACTTGGTCTACCGACGCCAAGTAAAACATATATAAATCCACTACATATACCATAGAAATCAGCTTTAGGAGCCGATCAGCTGGTCAGAAGTCTATGCATCGTCTAGTACCATCTGCCTATAAGTAGTCTGCCTAGTACTACTAAATAGTTGGTACCTACCATTAGTGCCTTCTTTCCATATTATTAGTTCATTATGGTTACCTAGCAATATTAGTTTATAACGTAGCGTAATATATCAGCTTTCCTTCACACTATAGTGGCTGAGGGATCATGAGATGTGATAAAATGAGAGCATTCCTAAAAGTGGCCAACTATTTTCCTGCTATGAAAACTAAGAGAGTTACACTTCCTTAGCAACGCAATGGTTGCGTAAAAATCAATAGAAAACAAGTCAGCTCACGCTGAATTTCGCTTTTAATTTTCAATCACAAAATCCTGTGGTAAAACATGATACATGTTAAAAAAAAAGGTAGTTATGTTTTACTTTATCATTTTTTGAACATTTTAAAAACCTGGCCTAATGCCTGTTTGAAATTGAAAAAAATTGGCTTTAACAAAAGTTTCTCAACGAATCTGGTCCCATCGAATCTGAATACTATTTAGAAAAGTTAGTGGGGCATATGTTGTAGGAAAATGGTTAGCATCCAAAGTTAAGTAGCTAAAGTGCATAAACAAATGTATAGTAAAAACTCCAAATGTTTTTCACAAAAATTTGCTCATCACTGGGACTATTTTGTGATTCTTACCAAACCATTCAACTCTCGTTCAACGCCTAAAGTCATGGAATAATAGAAGGCTATAGTGAAGGTGACTGACCATTTGATCGTTTGAATAGGTACCAACTCAATTGTATTCTTCCATCATTGAGTTCATGGATTTATGACAAATGATAGTTTTGAAGGTCATTTCTGCTCTGCGAATTTCAGAAGTCATTATCACAGTGAACCTGCTAGCAGTGATCCTCCAGCGACTAAATTGATGCGAAATAACACGGAATTTTAATCTATTTCTAAGGAAACGTATCTTCGTTTTTGAAAATTTAGTTTGTTTGTATTTTTATATATTTTATTTGGCATAGGTATGTATTATACATTCAGCCCTGTATTCGTAAGGTGTATAGATAATTACGTTATTGCAGTCGACAGACTTAAAGTATGCAAATTGACACGAAAATTGAATTTCAAAAATCCGTCCCAAATCGAAGCATTACGAAAATTGTTCTCAAATTATTTCCTATCAGACCAAGTTCGTCAGACTGTCGGAGGCCTGAAATTTGGTTTACAGTCTCTTGGGAACCTGTGGAAGTGATTACAAAGAAGTCAGATCAGCTGAATCTTCTTTTCGTTATATTTTTGGTCTTAAGAATAAAAATACGATATATCTGTATGGTGTTTTTTCCCCTTTTCATAATTTAATAGTTTCAAGGTTTTAGATTGAACCTATCGACGAGTTGGTCGAGTTCGACTTACTATGATGTTAGTGCGGAGTGCGAACTCGTTGAATTTTTGCTTCCGAGACTGCAAGGCAGCGGAAGCTTTGTTTTCACTTTCGAAATGAAAAAATTTTTTTTGCTCCAAAATCAAAATTTCCACTCGCATTTTGCGTTTCAGAGCCTCCTGAACAAATTTGGTTCCGTGTCTGTCTGTCCGTCCACATTTCCTTGTAACAGCCATAACTTCCACAATTTTGATCCGATTTTAACCAAATTTTCAGGGATCGTGCGGGTTAAGCTCTAGATGGTCCCCTATCAACTTCATCATGATCGAATCAACGGTAGCTTCTGCGCAGGCGCTGTGAATTCCTTGTGACAGTCATAACTCGGTCAATGTTGAACGGATTTCGGTCAGATTTTCAGGGATGATGTGGGTAAGGTCCCTTGAGGTCCCATAAGACAATCATCATAATTGCATTAGCGGTACGCTCTGCGCATGCGTGAACGAAATATTCTTGTTACGGTCCTTGCAACAGCCGTAATTTCCACAATATTGATGCGATTTTCTTCTAATTTTTAGGGATCGTGCGGGTATAGCTCTACATGGTCCTCTATCAGTTCCGTCGTGATCGAATCAACGGTAGCCTCTGCGCAGGCGCAAACAAAATTATTAGAAAGACGAAATTTTCAGGGAACATGCGGACTACATCCTGGATGGTCCCATATTAAAATCAAAATTTTCCTTATTAATTTCATTTATTCTATGTACCATTCAGCTTCCAATTTCCCACCTTATTAATTCCCTGATGCCAGAACCGGTCGTTTCTAGTTTTCTGGAATTTAATGGTGACGTACTGTGAAGGTCACGAGGCCATTTCCTTGGCAGTGTATTTTTAATTGGTTTGGATTGCAGGTGGGTACGTGAGATTAAATGTTCATACTGTGAAATTTGATGATATGACGAAACCGTAAATTTTCTTGAAGGCTGGTTGTTTTGATAGGAGCAAGGTGTAGCTGGATGGTCGTAGAATTCCTCCAGTCAGTGAGATGAGCAGCTAGGTCCTCTCGTTCAGGTAATAAGGGCAGATCATGAATGATCGGCCTTGCCGCAGTTTCTCGCCACGACCTCAACGTGTTCTTAATCAAAAGGGAGGCAAACCGCTACGAAAAATAAAAACCTCTGCCAAGTTGGTGGGCAGTAATAATAGCTTCCTCAATCATTTTAATCACCGAAACAAATGTAGGTACCCAGCCGATACTAATGGTCCAACGGCTAAGAAACTTGTAGAGAATATTAATAAGCAATAGTTGACAAATCCATTTGATGAAATACCTATTTGTGGGAAATGAGGAAAACGAAATATTGGGGCTGCCAGCAGGAATTTGTGAAGATTTGTCTCGTGTGCATGAAATGGTAAATTTCCTGTAGTTTAGCCATAAATGTTACGTAAAACTTATTATTGCCATAAACATCTTATACAACAAATGATAGATCAAACGTCTTGTAAGTACAGTGATGCTTGTTGTATTATTTTTTATATACGTATTCTAAGGCTTTGTAGATTGTAATCAGTTCAGCCATGAAGCTATTACACATTGGAGGGAGTCTGTAAGACCTAGTTCCCTTGTTTGTTTGGTCAACAAAGCCACAGCCAACAACTTATCTTCGTTTGCATTAACGAAAATAGTTCGCCATATGGTAGGTACGCACAAGAATGGCTTTATGTAATACAAGCAACTATAAATAGGATAAGGGAAGCTGAATTATTAATAAATTAGTATTGCTGAACTTGCCAGAATAAGAGGGCAACGCAGCTACCTGTTTCAATATCTACCAAACTTTTGCTGTAGGCACCTATCTGAGCTATTTTAGTAATAACTCTGAGCCTCGCAAGGAGGCTCCAACCCGCCAGGAATAATTTCCTCTCCTAAACCCCCAATGCCACACTTCTCAGTAAATCTAACACAACACGCTATTCGTATCTTGTAATTGTATTGTAGATGTTGCAAAGTCACCATAGGTCGATTAGGAAAGATTTCACGTAACCGATTTTAGTAACAATTTTTTGGTGGCCAGGGAAAGGAAGACTTCGTCATCATTACATAAAACAATTATGTACATAATATAAGCAAGGTTTTCTAATGATTCTTGCCTGCAACCTACACATAGTACCTACCTAAGAAAATTTATACCTATCTCCGTTAGTTTTCATCCAACGAAAATAGTTCCTGACTACTTGGAAAGCTACAGCTCTCTACGCTGCAAAAGTTATAAGGGATATAAATTTAAAACAAAATAGGTAGGTACCTACTTTGTTAGCAAAATTACGACATGGAAGTTTATACGAGAGGCTAAAGCAGGTTACCTGCCCCAATAACTTTAGGTGCCATCTAAACTACCACCTGCTCTTATAGTAGGTAGGTAATCAATATAATATAATGATTAAAAAATATGATTTGCTTGTTGTCATGATGATTGTTCTATCAACCCCAGATTGGATGGATACACAGATTAAGTCATTTCGCAAAACTAGGTGGATACATTTACTACTTGAAACTTCTATTAAACATTCTCGATTCACAATAGCTCCAAGGTTGATTTACCCTATAAAACAATTAGTGTAACATAAATTATTCCTATACTGTGACAGTTTTCCACACTCAAAAGTGTGTGCTTACTTATCTTTTGTGTAAAGTAGGATAACAGGTGTGGTGCTTCCAATGATATTCAAATTCAAACAGTGGCCTCCCATCCTTCCTTGTACTTCTCCGACAACCATTGTCTCAACTTCTTATTGTACACCTACAGCTAGGAAAAAAAAAAAAAAATTGCCTCAGGTCTACTAATGACTAACTATTCTTAGTCTGTTCGTCACCTGCCTGCCAAATAAACTCTGGGGATTCCAGACTTGGGGAATGCCCCATTTCTGTCCCCATGGCGAAGGTGGAATTCGTCCCATTACCCGATGAATGGTTCAGGGAGGCCTGAAAAATTGACTCAGCTGCCGCAAGCGGTGGTGGGAGGTTCGTTTGTTTTTCTCACGGGAGTCTCTCGTATAAATACTCCATTAGACTCACAGAGCGATTGATAGTACACTTCTTCCTCACGTCACAATAATGTCTCGCAGTTGTTCATTTGCCTTCACAGTGGCTTCAGTGTTGCTATGCATCACAGGTAAGTTCTTCCATCCAAATTTACCGTATAAAAGTCTGCATGTTTCATGTATTTCAAGACACATAGTTTTATAATAACACTTTTTGAAATTTCAACAGAAAACTGGGTCTATGTAAATAATGTATTCACATAAATTAACAACACAAAGAGACAATTAGAGAAATACCTATTATTTGTTAGTACTTAAATCCTCCCAAATCCATTGAGAAGATGAATTGAAATTTCCTATTCAAGTTGGTACCTATGTAATTTGAACATTGACTGCTTGCTAAGTTGTACATACCAAAAATGGCTTTGTAACTCATTTGTAAGCTAGATTCCGTACCTTTAACGAAAAACGAATCTAAATTAGTTGCATTAAATCTCTGATGCAACCAATGTACACCACCACACCATCAGCAGAAACATTTGAAGAACAAACCAAATTAATTCAATGGAAAAATTCGTGTAGTTTGGAACCAGAACTACAATAGTCTGTACACACAGTTAGGATTGGGATAGAAACAGACACAACTTTGGACAAAAAGAAACAACGTTGTAGTGAGTGCACAACAGAGAATAAAGTTCCAGTCATGCAGCATGATCGTATGATCGAATTTTCATGAATTATCGTATTACATATAAAATTACGTCGTATCAAGTTAAATCGCTATGAATTTCGAGCACTTTGAGAGCAAAGAAATTGTTAACTACCAGTTTTTGGTCAAAAATAAAATAATAAAAAACTAGTTCCAATAATATTTTGCGAGACTAAAAAGATTTTGAATTTTAAGCTCTTTTTCGTAGTTATTTATAGAAAGTTATAGATATTTTTGTAGCTATTTAAGTTGGTTTTTCAGCAAAAATTAATAAAAATTAAGTACAATTTTATGTAAAAAATGTTTATTATTCTATTTCATTTTTGATAAACTTCTTTTGACTAAAATTCAGTTGGAAAATATAAATGTATCAATTTTTAGCAGATTTACGCCATTTTTAGTGATTTTTCAGTTCATTTTTTAAAATGTAACCAATTTAGTGTGCCCAAAAAGCAACAAACTCATCTATTTATTTTAAAAGCTTGATTTTTGTTGTTGCAAAAACGGCATTTTTATGCTCAATCGTCCAAAGGATTGCCTCACAACGGATTTAATTAAAGAAAAATCTGATTTTAAAATTTTTGGGGGGATTAACCCCTTCTGAGATTTTTTTGACAATATCTTTTGAAAAAAAGAGATGTGAGGGTGGTTACATACAAAATTTGGCAGAAGTCCCTCAACGTTCACAGCACCAAAACAAGAAAAAAACCTTTTTATCTGTTCCGCTTTACCCCAGCTTATGGTACAGCAAGACTGCTATTACGAGTATTATTAGGAATGAAATTTTCTTATGATATTGTGACGTGCTTATGAATCATACATAAGTTGAGATTATTCTATGCGTATGATTATTATCACTATTCATTTATTTTTTTAACCTAGCCCTCATTTTTCCAACTTGAACATTATTCAAGAACATTTTCAAAAAGAAGCATCAGGTCTTTCAATTTGCATTTGTCACAGGCAACAGACTACTTACCTACCTATCAGTGAATAATAAGTAGGTATGTACAATACCTACCAAGTTAAACCGCTTTTTTTTCGCATGATCTCAAAATAATCATTAAGAATGTCAGCGTGCTGTGAATTCGTTGATACATCAAATTGTTCACTCAGAAATAATATACATTCATGTAACAGCTATTGAAAAATGGTCACTCAAAAAATATATTCGTTCTATTATGTTACAGTGGCAGCAAACGCCATAGATTTCACCAAACGTAAGTATGCAGTTATTTATTTATTTATTTTTTCTTTCATTTTTTGTTTAACCTAACTATGTTGCTATTAATTGTAAAAACAGCTGGTACAAATCATCCAGTATCTGAAGAACGGCCTTCTCTTCTATAGGAAATACAAAAGCTAAACTTGGGATCCACCCTGGTGAAGCTCGCTGCCATTCCAGAACCCTTGGATAGCAATATAAAAATATTTTTTCGTCATATTATCGAGCATCACATAGAACAGGATGAGATGAAGTTGTAAAACTGCCCTTTTAAAGAATAAATAAATAAATAATATTAAAATAATAATAATTAAGAAATTGCTAAAACGGCGAATTTTGCATAAATAGAATATATCTGTTAGGTACATCAGAATATAGCTTGAAATGGTGTTATACCATAAATAGGAAGTTAGTCCAACGTATTTACTAAATCCACAATAGATCCTATCGGTCGCAGTGCCCCCCTCACCCTTTTGATTTGGGTGTCACTTCATTGGTCACCACCTCCTGCCTCAAGTTGCCGTTTCTGGCCAACAGGATTTCAGTTTTCTTGCACCTGTAAGCTGATATTTTTCTGCACCGTCAGTTATTATTTGTTACTTTTGATGCCCTAACCATTTAAAACGATCCAAAATTAACTTTTTCCTTTGTCAAAATAGACACGTGTTTTATTGGATAATTTTTTAATTAAACAGTCGCAAACATCTATTTCTATGATTCGTGGAAATATGATTTTACTTTGGATTAAGAGTTCCAGAACAACATTTTTAGGATGATTGTATACCTAAGTCACTTCTCTTTAGTCTTCTTGGGTGTTGGGAAAGTAATAAACCTTATATAGTAAAATAAATATTCCCTTTTGCTCGTGTTATTTAGTGGTGGTTAATAGGTGTCCGTTTGAATTGCTAGCTTGTGAAGAAGGCAAACAATGGAAAGACGACTGTCACACGTGCCATTGTTCTAACGGAAAGCCAGTGTGCACCAGAGAGCTTTGCCCAGGCGAGCAGTCATTCACCGATTCGGTGCCCACACCTCTATCAGGGGTCGTCGAAGGAGGAAAAACAAGTAAGTGCTGCTAATATAAAATATTTTTAAAATATAAGAATATATTGGCATGAAAATATCTTCAGGGTGAAGGCTCATTTCTAGCGTAACCTACCTAGTTTTCTTGTAATCTTGTTCTCACTGTAACACATAGAGAGAGGTAGGTACCGTAATAGACGTTGAATATAATCAGTTGTCAACTTCAGCGCACTTTTATTTCTACATCCCTCTTACTTAAAATTTAGGAAATGTCCAAAAAAGTTAGGTCATGGGGAGTACTTCAACCTTCATGGTCACAAAAATGTTATTTTGGTATTGAGGGTACCCATTTATATATTAGTTTATTATTTCCAATAATAAGCCTATGTGATCGTGTAGCAAAAAATTTTTATAACCCCCCCTCAAACTTTGTCACTTTACGTTTCAAGGTGCGTAGAATCCAAATTTGAAATGTCCGTCCGCCGTTCGCCGTCCGGGCCATAAAAGGCCTAAGAATTGACTTAAAAAACCCGTTCTTTCACACATAGACTCCATTTGGGGTCTAGTTGGTCCTAACGTTTAACCATCCCGATCGCTTTACTCGCATAGATGCTATGGGCCAAAAACGGGCGAAAAAGTGTCTTTTTTGAGGCTTTTAGTGTTAGACGCACGCCTGGCACGCTTGGCAGGGGGTCACGGTGGGAGGTAAGGGGGGTGGAGTGAGAGGAGGCGCCGCGGCACCTTGTGGTGGCTGGAGTGACCAGAGGCGTAGCAGAGGGGTGTAGGAGAATGGATATTTATTACTTGTACGTGTTATACCCATATAATACACCGCGACATCATGAGGAGGGTACAGAGTTTCTTCGAGGCTTGAATATATGTTTTTTTCTAGGTCATATTTGTGTGTTAATACAAATGCTTTTTAATACGCATATTTAATAACATATCCTCTCGTCTTTCTGTACGTACTTAGATAATGATATTATTAAGGCAATAACTATTTGAATAGATAGGAGCTCAAATCGAGAAATATAAACATGCGTATATAATTATAGAAGTATAGGTTGTGGCAACTCTAAATAAGACACGCCGAGAAGTCTGGACGGGCCTTATGACTTTTCATGAAAGATTCGCTTACAATGTTTCCATGGTCAATAGAAGCAGCAAACTAGGTCTTTAAAAAAAAAAGGTTTTGAAGAGAACAATATTTATGAAAAGTGAATTTTATTCATAGAAATAAATATCAGTATCAGAAGATCCAGAACGTCCTTTTTGCTTTGCTTAGTTGTGTTGTGAGGTGCCTTCATGTCTTCAACAATTTGGCGTAGTTCTTCATATGGTATTCCAGTAATGTGCCGACAAACATAAATTCCAGTCCTACAGCATGACCAAATGAGCGAATTTTCGTAAATTATCATATTAACGTTACAATATTTTGAATTTCGAGCACTTTGAGTGCAAATAAATTGTTTACTAATTGTGTAGAAAAAAAAATTCGTTCTAAATTATGTCAGGTAACTGGCGGACAAAAAAACCAAAACCTCTCCAAAAATATTAGCACTTGGTAAATAGCCTCTCTGCGACATCACGAGACAAATACAATGATGTGCTCTTTCATGATCAGCTGAGTTAGCTAAATCCTCTCCTGTTCCCCAAGGAAGTTGAAATTTGATAAGAAGCCTCTTTGGGACATTGAATGAAAATGACGTGAAACTAAAGAGATGAAATGATGAGCTCCATTCTAATCAGCTGGGTTTAGTAAATTCTCTCCTGTTCACTCTAGGAATTTAGAATTAGATAGGGAGCCTCTCTTGGGCAAAAGAGATGAATGACATGACGGACTCCAGCCTGATCAGCTGCATGAGCTAAATTCTCTCCTGGTCACCCTTGGAATTCTAAATTTAATAGGAAGCCTCCTCTACCGACATCAGAGGTAAATGCGTGTTCCGTGTTCTTCGATTTTAAGTCGAAGGCTTAAAGTCTTAGGCTCTAAGTGGACACAAAGGTCCCCAGTAAGGAACAGTGCGCCGAGTTTTAATTCGAGCATCATCTTATTTCACTAAAATTTAGTACCTAATGTGGTAGGGTTTCATTATAGAACAATATTCAATGCTCAGGTTTCAAAATAACTTGCCAATACTTCTAAGTGGCATAGAAATAACGAGAAAATTCGTTTATCCCACTTATGGTATTTTTTATTCCAGCGACTAATTCAGGTTTCAGCCTGCACTCAACAGCAGAATATAGCTTGAAATGGTGTTATACCATAAATAGGAAGTTAGTCCACTGTATTTACTGAATCCACAATAGATCCTTTGGGTCGCAGTGGAGGGGTACCCCTCTCTACCCTTTTGCCTTGGGTGTGCCACCTCATTGGTCACCACCTCCTGCCACAATTTACCGTTTCTGGCCAACAGGATTTCACTTTTCTTGCACTTGTAAGCTGGTATTTTTCTGCACCGTCAGTTATTATTTGTTACTGATGATGCCCTAACCATTTAAAACGATCCAACATTAACTCTTCCCTTTGTCAAAGTAGACACATGTTTTATTGGATAATTTTGTAATTAAACAGATGCACAAACATCTATTTCTATGATTCGTGGAAATATGATTTTACTTTGGATTAAAGAGTTCCAGAACAACATTTTTAGGATGATTGTATACCTAATTCCCTTCTCTTTAGCCTTCTTGGGTGTTGGGAAAGTAATAAACCTTATATAGGAAAATAAATATTCCCTTTTGCTCTTGTTATTTAGTGGTGGTTAATAGTTGTCTGTTTGAATTGCTAGCTTGTGAAGAAGGCAAGCAATGGAAACACGACTGTCACACGTGCCATTGTTCTAACGGAAAGCCAGTGTGCACCAGAGAGCTTTGCCCAAGCGAGCAGTCAATGACCCCTTCGGTACCCTCACCTCTACCCGGGGTCGTCGGATCGACAAATTCGTTTATCCCACTTATGGTATTTTTTATTCCAGCGACTAATTCAGGTTTCAGCCTGCACTCAACATTCGGTTGGCATGCTATCGTCTTGCTCATTGCCTTCATTTTCTTCACAAGCCAATGATTTGGAAGACCCAGACGAAAATCAAGATTTTGAAATTAAATCAATATAAATTTTACAAAACGTTCGATTTCATTATTTCCACCATAGTTTCCAAAAATGCCACACGGTGGTATTAAATGGGTTGTCCACGGCGAATCCTATAAAATATTGGGTTGGTATATTCAGTCGGTCTATCTACGTACTTAAATTTAGCAAGCTGACACGACAGGCAGTTAGGTCTCAGACTGGAGCATGTCCTTATGATCGAGTTCTGTTAATCTATTCACTCTTTATTAAAATCAAATTTCTTCTAAACATTTTAGCTCTCAATGAGCTGAAAAACGTGTAACGCCCAAACTCGTATCCTTAAAACTAGTTTTTTTTTCTTCCACATATTATCCTACCATGAAAACAAATTTCAAGAATTTGAACTAGTTTTGCAATTTATTAGCGGTTTTGTATAAAATCTTATTGCAATTTGAGAATACTCATGCCTAAGCAATTTTTCGTTTTGGTTTATGGTTGAGGAGAACCTTGAGAACCAAGTAGGATAGTTTCCCGCTTGTTCCAACTAAATCACTCGAGACGAAGTTGTGGAAAGCCATTTCAAAACGGAAGTTAGTAGGAACGTGTCATTCCAGACTACTACTCATCTTAGAATTGAAAATAAGAAATCCGTTCTTTCGCCTTAAAATCAAAAATTAAAAAAAGGAGAAGTTCATTAGGCAATACTTTTTGAGCCCAACAAATCGGTAACATTTATTATCATTAGCTAAAACAAAAACTAAAAAAAAAAAAAAAAAAAAAAAATTGTACACAAATTACGTTGAAAAATATACACGAATCTCAATAATAAGTACTAACTAATACATAAAAACTGCGAAAAAATTGTAAAAACCCACAAATTTGTTTGTAGACAATATACCTATTGAAATTTGGAAACTTTTTGCCATAAAATTGATAGTAACAGTGTTTGTGCACACAAAGTGCTCTAATTTCAAAACAAGTCAGCATAAGTATAATACGATAATTCGGTCATACGATCATGAATGGATTCTTGTTGATTGTTGAAATAGAACTATTATTTACCAGTTACAGAGAGACAAAGATGCCTGATCTAAAAATAGGATTTCAGTGGAGTCCAGTTACAGTTACCTATTTGGGGAGTCCCAGAAAAATGCCTTCAGGCCGATTAGATACTTAACCCCTTTGGGGCTTGGGAAAGCAGAAACGTATTAATTAATAATGAATTTGCCACACACGGTGGTCCTCAATCGGATTTGACCTCAAAGTGCTTGCCCTTCAAATTTTCTTTCAAAATATGATTTGGGAATATGTTAGGATTGTAATTCAGCAAAAACTAAAATCAAACATTGAGCAAATGTGAAATCAAACATGAATAAATTTTTAATTGATACTTTAATCATGAAAATACGCTATAATCGCCAAAATTCAGAAAAAATATTATTCATGTGTCATTATACTATAGAATCTTCATCTAGTTTCATAGTTCTGACCTATTTTGTGATCAAATATAATTAGAAAAACAAAAATAACAACATTTTATTGAACAAAATAATGATTTTATTTGAATGAAGGTTTTAATAAATGCCTGTGAGTATGCGTGTAGTATGCATGTAGTCGTAGTGTCTATGTGTATGCTTGTGTGTGAGTATATAATGATTCATTATATAAATTGTAACATAAAATATATATCTAAATTGAATAGAAAATAAAAATAATGGCATTTTAACATTTTACATATGCAGAGAATTATATTCGCATAAAGCTCTTAATAAATGTTGTCCATACTCGGGATTGATTCGCGATACTTTATATTTGGCCCACGTCGCTGAAAAATCATGATGCATGGCCATGCATAGCCTGTTCCTTGTACAAGCCGAGGGCATTTCAGTGTTTGGTACACAATTCTTCCACATGAAAGAAAACGGTGTGAACTTTTGGAGTGACTGGAATATCCAAAGATAATATGATGCTTTGAATTCATTGATGTATTCAATGAATTTTGGATCCAGCCTGACTGAGAAAGATGCTTTGACAACTTCATTGAACTTCTGGAAAGCATCAACGTATTTTAAACAACCCATGCTACAGTTTGAACGCAACAAATCAAGTTTCTGTCCAGAAGTTCAATGAAGTTTTCAAAGCATCTTTCTCAGTCAGGCTGGATCCAAAATTCATTGAATACATCAATGAATTCAAAGCATCATATTTATCTTTGGATATTCCAGTCACTCCAAAAGTTCACACCGTTTTCTTTCTTGTGGAAGAATTTTGTACCAAACACGGAAATGGCCTCGGCTTTTACAGGGAACAGGCTATGGAGGCCGTGCATCATGATTTTTCTGCGACGTGGGTCAAATATAAAGTATCGCGAACCAATCCCGAGTATGGACAACGTCTATTAAGAGCTTCATGCTAATATAATTCTCTGCATATGTAAAATGTTAAAATGCCATTATTTTTATTTTATATTCAATTTAGATATATATTTTATGTTGAAATTTATATAATGAATCATTAAAAACTCACACACAAGCGTACACATAGACACACACGCACATACCTACTACACGCATACCTACTCACAGGCATTTATTAAGAGCTTCATGCAAATATATTCATTATTTTGTTCAATAAAATGTTGTTATTTTTTTTTTTTAATTATATTTGATCACAAAATATTTCAGAACTATGAAACTAGATGAAGATTCTATAGTATAACGACACATAAATAATGTTTTTTCTGAATTTTGGCGATTATAGCGTATTTTCATGATGAAAGTATCAATTAAAAACTGAATTAAAAAAAAAACGGCTCAATGTTTGATTTTAGTTTTTGCTGAATTATAATCCTAACATATTCCCAAATCGTATTTCGAAAGAAAATTTGAAGGGCAAGCACTTTGAGGTCAAATCCGATCAAGGACCACCGTGCACATGAAGTGTAATGAATGATTGCAACTATATTCAGGAATACTGAACAGAAAGTGGAAATTGATGTTCAAGCGCGTAAAGTCGTATGTGTCTCAAAACGATTGCTCTCGTGTTTAAATAGGTCCTAATCACCTTACCTCTTACCTCGTCTCTGCGATGAGAGCAAACATGACCTAATTAGATCAACAGATGCCGCCCAATCACTAATTATTCATTTCTGAGTCATCAGTATTCGTGTGGAAAAAAACTCTGACTTAGGTTTAATCCAAATCAACACTCAAACGATGTGAGGGAGGGTAGAAGTTATTAATGGAATGTCAATAATGCCTTTGTATGATGAACTCCTCGGTACATATCTCACCGGTTATAAAATAACGTAAGGTTATGGTAGGTACTTGCATTGCACGCCATAACAAGGTACATACTAAATCATTCACGAAGAAGTTGTAGAAACCCATTTCATTGAAGAAAACGGAAGTTAGTGAAAATCGTTGTCCCCTTTCCACGAAATATAGAGTTCACTATGTTAGATCTATTTCAATAGTTAGGCCATCATCAGTAATGAACAATAAATGAATATACAATAGAAAGGACACAGCTTATATTGTCACAGGTGAGGGGAGATTTAATCCCTTTAGTCGAGAGAAAGGGAAGGGCATGAGGTACAACCAATCAAAAGTAAACAAAGTGTAACTAGTCAGATGACGTGAAGTAAGTGTGAGGGAGGTTGCTGAAACTGGTTCTTGGAGGGAGTAATTCCAAGTGTTAAAGAAATGGAGCTATCAGTGGTGAAATATATTGAGAGATATCCTACTTTAGACATTTATCAGATCTATCATATTTGATAATTTCTAATTTTTCTACTCATTCAACTTGCTTAGGAGAAAAATCATCTCAAGGAATCCAACGATAGTTACATTTTGATTTTACAAGTACACGGTTTGTAAATTTTTTTCATTTTGACCGAAAGGGGGGTATGTTGAATGTACTAGGAAAATTCGAAATCGTCGAATATGATAGGTCTGGTAAATGTACAATTGAGGAAATCCCTCAATATATTTCACCATTGATAGGTCCATTTCTGTAAGGCTTGGAATTACTTTCAAATCGTTTGAGTAACTCTCTCCCCTTTACTTTGTATAATTAGCTATAATTCCTCTTTCATTTTAGTGGTATTCGTGGTCCCTTTTCGAAAATCGAATGGTCGAAATTCTCTTGTAACTCCTTTGCAGGAATCGATGAAAGCCAAATCAGTACAGGTTACTTCTTAATCAGGTTATAAATAATTTTTAAAACAATAAACGTAAAACATAACAATCTCTAAACTCCAGAATTCGAACTACTTAATTGACGTGTCAGCAGATCCGAATAACAAGAACAACAATCATGTCTTATTGATAAGGATGTTGCACTAAGCAGCCGGTAGTATCAGAATTGTAGCTACTTTTTGATGGTTTGACGTTGAAACATGACTTTTAAAGGCTTCAGCCCGTCGTAAATCAAATTGCCGACTACAAGCATGCCTGTCTCAATTTAAGTTTTGACGATTCGGTGATTCGAAGTTGAAAATACCTGACATGAATCCCCCATTTGTTTGTACTGGCTTGGTTGAATCTCCCAGTCTCTTCCTTTCTCTCAACCAGTGGGATACAAGCTCCCTTTCACTTGTGACTATATAAGATGTGACCTTTCTATTGTATGTTCAGTTATTGTTTGTTAGGTACCTACAGAAGATATCTAACCTTCAAAATCTGTCTAACATTGTAAGTCTTCATTTTCTGTAAATAGTAAACGTTTTTCAATAACTTCCGTTTTCTCCATACCAAGGATTATTTGTGAATTATTGCGGTTGAAAATGAAAAAAAGTAAAGTAAACAACTATTTCAGGTTGGGACTTTTCATCCCAATGCCCCAAAATGGTGGATAAGAATTAGTTCTGATGATTTCACTTGAAGCTACTCATTTCCTAGCCCTCTTGAGTGGAGAGGGGTCGCACATAAGCGTGAAAACTACTTGGAAGGGATACCCTTACCTTTGCGGTCACGCATCCAAGTACTTAGTACGCTCGACGTTGTCTAACTTTGCTAATAGCATGAGAATGGTTCATTGCAACACTTAACTCGTACATCTGTAGAAAATAAGGATAATGCTATGGGTGAAGGAAACCCATTAATCCTGTTATTATATGCAGATCTATAAGGTAGATGGACTCATATGCACTGTTAATCCATTTCTTTGACATCTCGATGACATTCTCATATCTCCTCCATCTGAAGTTTCATTGAACCAACAAAATCATACAACTTGATATCACTACCGTAACTATTGTCATAATAAGATTGCTGTTATCTATACTATTCGTATGTCTGCTGGATTTTCAGGCTGTACACCGGGCGAGAAGTGGATGGAAGACTGTAACAACTGCATCTGTGATAACGAGGGAGAGCCTGAGTGTTCCCGAAGAATCTGCGGCAGACCCTCAAAGAAAAATCCTCTGAAATAATATTTCACGAACACTAAAGGGACCCTTACCACTAACATTGAATACTTCAATCTATAAGCAAAATATAAGGCAGTTGCTCGAACAAAAAAATTGTTTAAAAAAAATATATATATAATGTTTATTTTTCTAATATATCAATTTTAATGATAACTACTGAAAATTTAACCTTCTTATATGTTTTCTATATTATCGTCCTTTGTTTAGACAGTTTAGATGTAAACGGTGGAAGGAACAGATCAATTTTGGTGTATTATTTTCAATGATAAACCTTTGTAATCGACCAAAGGGGAAAAAATTAACTCCTCCCCACCACCTTAAAAATTTGTTGGTTTATTACGTTTTCAAAATGATTAGAGAAAAACCATCCGTCTGCGGAACATTATTCAGTTAATAGGCACTTAAATTTACAAGTTCTCGTAGAATTTTCCAAGATATCGCCAATTTTCTATTCTGGTGAAATTTTGAGACCTGGATAATTCCTATAGCCACTGATAATTTCCAATGTACCCCTGAACCACCGTACCACATAGTTTTGAGCTTTAGAACACAAATCAGGAGTCGGATGTTGATTTATTCAGCTTCTTTCGACCTTACATCTACTTTAAAATTGCATGAATATTGGAGAAAAAAGAGGGAAATAACAGAAAATTGGTGACTTCTTGGAAAAGATTTACGATATTTATGAATTAATGAGTGGTTTTACAAAGAAAAACTCGGCGCTCCGCGCATCACCAGGGGTAAGCTCCCTGGACCCGGGGTTACCTCTATTTACATATTCCGAATAAAATTATTGGACTCAGAATGTGTTTTTCCCAAAATTTCCGTGGCGGTTGATGTGTAGGTGTGTCTATGTTGATCACTGAGCTCCTACTACCCTAGGAAACCCAGCAATACGATGAAGTTTGCTACCTCATATTCAATATTTTGTAGCCAAGTTACCACACTGGGAAAAAGACACAGACTGCTGTCACAAATCTTTTAAATACGCATCATATTGTGCATATAACCATATGGTATCTATGGTACTGCCCTCCAACCCACAGCCAGTGCAATGTAATTCTCATCTGCTCGTTCACAGTAGTGCATCACTGATTCTAGTTCGATGTGGGAGGAGAGAGCCCAATTCTTCAAAAATCAACTCCACTTTGACAGGAGATATTCTAAAACTCTCATTATACTCAAAATCGCTTGAAAAATAAATTTAACCCTGGGTTTTTAGACTTTCACCGATGGCCATGGTTTGTGTGAAAAGTATCCTCTTCATAGGCCCCCAAATCAAACACCATGTCTTCCAACATTGTTCAAGTCTCTAAACAACTGTTTTGAACGAAAAAATCTAACACTAATATAACATTTTGCTGAAGAACTCTTGCGTGTGGAAATATTATAAGCGTTCACTAATATTTCAATCAACGCTAATCATTTGTAGGCCATTGTAGGCGATTTGCAGTAATATTATAAGTAGTTAATTGTAAAAGTAAATTGTACAATACAAATAAAAAGTTATTGGTATTTGTAACCAATAATATTAGTTACTAAGCTATTGCGTAACAGGACCCTGGTTGGGAGATAACCTGCGATGATTTGGTTTTCCCCAATTCCCGCAAGGGGTGCATGATTTTAACAAAGTCCCACCTCCACACTATGAATTCGATTTTCGAAATGGACCATGAATATCCATAATGCAGTTCATGACAAGGTGCTCATAACAGTAGTTGCCACTTCTGGACTCAAATTCCAACCATAACCACCATTCATCACACTAATATGGTGCCCGAAAGTGTCTTAGTAACGTGGTAAATACATAAATGAATAGTAGAAAATATTTGTAGGATTTGGAGGTAGTCAAAAAAAGATTTTCTTGGTACCTACCCACTATATTGACGATTGCATCAGCGGTAAACACATAAACCAACATATCCTATTCTACCTCTAGCAGTAGTATAGGTACTATTTTACTAGTTGGCTCACTCACTAGGTTCCTCAAGAAGTTTAGAACCAATGGTGGTTTTAAGGCAAGTATGATAAATCAAGCTGTTAAAAAAATCTGATTCGATTCAGTGTTCGGGTTTCAATCGATTCTATGTGAATGAAACTATTGAAAACGACAACAAACTAGATTTTTGATGATTTGACAATGACTGATGTCAGTAAAGACGTCGTATTGTCGTTAGGAACAACGTTTAGAGCTGCTACAGTGGTTTTAGTCGATTCTGTGATGCAAAAACTGTTAAAAACTATACCAAACTCAATTTTTGGTAGATTTGACGACGATCAGTTCCTACAGTTAAATCGTCACCAAAAACTATACAGCTGATACCGGGAGTCTAAAGAATCTACCTACCAAATTTCAAATTGATAGCTCCAAAATTGCGGCCTGTAGCGAGGAAAACACAAGCGCAAAGACAAATGCTAGCCGAATTAAGGTAGAGATTCACTTCGTTTGTCAATTGTAAAGTCATAATTTACAAGATGTTTCGACTCAACAACCCTTCATCAAAACCAGTATAAAAATAATGATGTTCACCTGCTTATAAACCTTTTTTTCATAAACCCCGCTAGACCTCAAACGATATTTCAATCGGCTCACGCTCAAGGAACCAGAAGATTTTCTGACCAGTAGAAACACAGTGACAATCAGAACCATTCATTAGTAACTGAAACGCTAGCTTGATTATAGTTGGATAAATGTATACGCAAAATTAATGACTCCTTTAACGCAATGTAACATGGTATATTTACAAAACATTCAGATCACAGAAGGTAACGGGTTAATTGCCACCAAAATTATAATAATAGATGAATCATTAGGAAAATTTAGGACTCACTAATTTCCAAAATTGTCCATCTATAATGTGAATGCAACTTGTTAACCACTCTCACAGCATGGATAACGAAGTGATTCATAAAATGTGGGAATACTGTAAAACAATACGCAGAGAACGTAGATACCACAATGAGGACATTCATACTAATACAGGTAACATTTAAAAATGCGAATAAGTGCTTCAAGTTATGGAATATTCATTAGAAACGTGGTACAGTACCACGGTGTTTTCTCGACAAGTAAAGTTCTGAATAAATACTATCTAATATCGTTTAAATCTATCAAGTTAATAAGTAAGACACGTTTTTATTGGTTTACTCAAGTAATAAAAATAGAATTGTTTAGCACAAACAACATTAGATGCAATAACCTACAATGATTTGAGTTGATGAGTCATTGGTGAGTCATCAATGCAAATTAAGACAAGCCATGAGCTACATGGCGACTTTCACACCAATGTCAACATTAAAACAGAATTCGTTATGATAAGACACCATTTTTAATAACCAACTTAGCCACCATTGGGTAACATTAGAAAACATTGAATATTTCTCACGGTAGCTCTCATTGAAGGAGGTCATTATTTCAATTAAAGGAAGACTATACTATTATTTATAAAGTTCAAATTTAATTATCACTAGGCATGACAAATATTATAGCAGGTAAGAAAAGCGATTATTAATAATGCAATGAAGTACTAAGTAGGTAATATGATAAAGGAACTTGATTAACACCAACAGATGAAGAGAAATTCAAAATGTGTAAGTGGAAGTGAAGGTGTAAAATTGTTGAAGATGAATTTTGCTAAACTTAGATTTAGGAAAAACACTTCCATTCAGACTGGAATAAGAATCTCATTAGTTTTTTCATAAACGTTACGGTTTAATTACTCAATCTCCCAAAATGGATTATTTGTATTCCCAGACTATCGGACGAGGAAAAATATTTGGAACATTTATAAAACATTTTGCCAACAATTTACTTAAGTCTGCATTGATGAAAAGCGATCGATGTGCAATACATATTTATAAGATACCTACATTTCAAAATAGCTACCACAATGAACATAACTTGAAAACAAATGGATGCAATGATAGTTGATTAAACAAGAGTATCTTACTTTTTTTTTCTTAATAATAATTTGATCCTGATTTTATTATTTGATGAAAAGAACCACAATTATTGTTTTGAAAAATACCAGCTTGCAATGGTACATATTTCATAGGGAACAATCTGTTTTAGCCAGGCGTGAGGGTGGCATGGGTCAGTCTTAATAAATCGTGATTAAAAAAACCCTGACTTAACCAAAAAATCAGGGTTTTGATTCATTTTCCTGGCCGAATAGAATGAAGAATATCAGAATAAAAGCTCCTTGTTATGGGATACATAATCTTGGCAAGTAGCATTTTAGTTGAACTATTACATTTTCAAATATGAAAAATAATTTTAACGAATATAAAAATAATAGAGACTAGAGTAGGTACATATGATTAGAAAAATAAGAACTTAATTGCAACTCAGTCAAATTTACAAATGAATAGTTAGGTAAAGGAAAAATAGGCAAGAATATATATTTGAACAAAGGTAACTACTTAGTGCACCATTCGTAATTTATACTCTATAATTTCCTCCTGAAGTTTCAGCTATTGGTAGGTATCTATATATTAATATTCTTTCACAGAGTACTAAGAAGTTAATTTCCGATTCACTATCCAACATAAAATGTTAGTTAGGTATAGATACGAGATTGATTCTGCAAGCATGGTGGTTAGGAAGGGTGTAGAACTTTAACTTTTGAAACGGCATTTTTCTTACATTGATTATATTGGAGGTCAAAGAGATTAGAAGGGGATAATAGAAGCATGACACCACCGGCCAACGGGTGATTTAAACCTTGTAATTCATAAGGTGAAGTATCGAATCGAGCCGTATTATATACTGATTCTCAAATATAGGCACTAATAGTAGTAGTATTTCCATTTTTCACTGAGATTTGTAATCCCAGGGAGGCGGTGCCTTTGGTTTCTTCCTCCGCTATTCTCGTCTAAGCTCGTCGATTGGAGTGCTCTCTGACATGAGGGAGAGGACCCTGAGGTTGATGGACGAGAGCACCAAGTACACACTCGCCACTAGCTTCAGTCAATTGGGTACCTACCTAAAGTACAGTGAATAAATAAGGAAGTCCAGGTGGCTACCAGTGGCAGCAACACCTGAGTATGGATACTATAAGTACATGTACACATTCTTTCTTCGAAAAAAGTACAGCACCCTTGGAAAATCTTTGTGACCCTCTAGTGACCCCTATCGTAAGACAGATTCCACTTAGTAGTACTGCGAAAATTGGAGAACAACCTCATTACTACAATCTATTCCATTAATAAAGCACACAAATACAGATGGAAATCAAAAGATAAATGAGTCTGGCTCAAATGAGCTTGCTAAGCATCCGAGTTTGCTTGACCTGGGACAGCTCAGGGCATGGAACAGCATGAACAGTTTAGGGCAGATCAATGTGGAGGAACTTGCCCTTGCCCACCGGCTGGGGTCCTTCTTCCCCCATGTTACACCACCTCCTCCATCCTCATCTATGCTCTTTGATTGGAGAGTGATGTACTTTCTTCTCGTTTGTTTCATAGCATAGCTTTGTTCGGGCTATAAACTTTAAAGCAGTTCAGTACAAAAAAACTCAGAGCTAGCTCGACATGAATCAACTGAGAGCATGAAACAGCATAAACATCACAGGGCAGATCTGAGAAAGGTGCTGGGAGCTCTTGAAATGCGTAAACAGCTCGTACAAACCAAGTGTGTTTTTGTCAAGTGCAAAATGTCTCATCTTGGGAACTAGAAAAATTCCCGAAACGTCGAAACTAAGTTCCAAATGGTTGCAATCCATATGCAGATAATCTTTTATAAAGATACCATTTACAACAGCCTGAAGGCTCTGAAAGTAATGTATGTTTCGGTGTCGAATTATCGAAAAATAGCTATGATCTGATCCACAGCTTAATCAAGCATGCTCATTACTGCCGGAAGGGGTGCTAATTACATTTCAATTTTCGACAGGGAGCCTCTTGACACCCTCAATGAATTTGATTTTCTAAACGTACCATGAGCACCCTTAATGTCCCTGCTATCTTTCTGTTAGTTCACTAAGCTAAAGATTTACGAGTTCTTTCAACAAGTCCCAAATGAAGAATGCCATAATCCCCAGATTCAAAACACCCTTTCAGATTGGTGATTCCAGAATTTCAGTCTAGCACTCAACAATCTGACTTGGTAACTATCGAGTGCTTTGGGCATGTTCGTAGTCTATGAGTCTGAATGTATTGAGGAAGGTGACCGTTTCTCTGATTGCCCTTGAGTTGGGTCTTTAAGATTCCGACACTTCGGAAAGGGTACCCTCTCCCCTGCTGATATTGCCCAGAAAATGCCCGAAAAACTCCTCCACTTTGTGAGAGAAGAGGCAATAAAACGGGTTGTTAAATGATAACAGCGACTTCTTGTCACAACAGACCAGTAGTGGTTTCCGTGACTAGGGGTAACTAAAAAAAAGACCGTTTCAAACTTGGTTATATAGGTTAATTTGAATCATTTCTCTTCCATCCATATTCCAAGCTACACTCCATGTTATGGTCTTCATTGACATAAGTGTGTATTTGGAAGAGAGGGCTGAATAACGCTACAATGAATTACAAGCCTGAAAGGGTTGTTTTTTGAAGTGCTTGGTTGCACGAGTCTGGATTTATTGCAGACAGGAATCTAAGAGTGGGAGGAGTCCAATAAAACAATGGAAATGAATTCTGCTACCTGGAACAGGTAATACGACCGAACAAGTTGTTCTTACCTTCCTGCAATCACCCAATTTTTACACACATACCCCTACAAAGTCAATAGGTACCTACAACAAATACCAAACTAACAAATAATGTTACAACAGAATATAAATAGTACTCCTTTGTTCAGAAATATAGGTACCTATTATAAAGAACTAAAAAGAACCATTAACTAATAATTTTTGAGTAAAAGATTACATTCCAATGAAGGAGAGTAAAAAGGAATGAATGTTCAAGGGTCTGTTTCTAAATGAGCAATTCGGAATATTAATGCAGTGCTTCGCACAAAGCAACTTGTCACCACCCTAAAAGTGAAGAAAACTTTTCCCAACTCACCTCATAATGTAAGTTCATCATTATAGCAACCAATCTATTCCAAATCCCTCAATTTCCCTGTTACCTGGGTAGCTGTAAAATTAAGAAGTCGATTTCTGTTGATTCTAAAGCAAATAATTCGAATACATCCAAGAGTCAAAGACCCTCACCAAAACAGTATGCCAATTTTACTGGAGTGTCGTGGAGTATTTAACGCAGAATTTATCATTCATTTGGTGGGACTGTTTTTCATCTGTTGAAACTAAAGCATTCATTTCATAAAAATAAGTGCCATCGAACTCTCGTCAGATTGATAACTTGGACACACATCATTATTACCCTTGAACATTGATTCCCCTAAAGGTATCACCACAAATGCTTGATGTCAATAATATAACGGAGACATATTTTGAACAGAGACCAGAAGAATAAAAAAGGATCTTTGGTAATGTGAGAAAAACATACGCACGGTAATCTGCTCATGATGGAGTTTTAATTTCTTGTTTCACGCAAGATTTGAATGCATCCCAACCTTCGAGTTTGGCCGCCATCTGTACAAAATGAAATTGCATTGAAACAGAAGATAGTGATGGAAAATCTTTCAAATGAAATGTTAACAATCTATCATTTTTTACAATACAAGAAAAGAAAGCTATCTCAATATAAGTCTGAAAATTAAGTCCACGGTTGAACGATGAGAAGTCTGTCAGAAGAAATACACAGACCAATGAATGAAGACTGAAGTGGGATTTCTGAATGCAGAATTAGTGATGAGCGAAAATTGTGTTTAGGTATATGCAGAACAAGCTATGATTCGCTAACTGCGGAGCATACTAACTGTGGAATAAAGAGATAACAAAAGAAGAAGAAGAAAAAAAAAAAAAAAAAGGATTTTATAACACGGTGCGCCTTGAATGTGAATTTTGCATCAATCCACAATAATACGAGGGTCATCCCAAAAGTAAGTTTCCCTATTTTTGAAAAAATCGAAAAAATGCTTTATTGACTAAAATATTTCCATGGTTGGAAAGCTGCAGACCTGAACTATTTTTCCACATAGTCGCCGAGTCGTTCCTGGCACTTTGCATACCGTGTGGCGAGTTTTTGTAAGCCAACAGCATACCAGTTTCTGTCCAATCCCCGCAGCCACTCGTTGACGGCGCCCTCGACTTCTGCGTCACTGGAAAATCGCTGGCCTCCCAAAAAAGTTTTCAATGCCGGGAAAAGATGATAATCACTCGGGGCGAGGTCTGGAGAGTACGGTGGGTGGGGGAAAACGTCCCAGTCAAATTTTCTGAGCAATTCCCGGGTCAAATTTGCGGAATGTGGCCTTGCGTTGTCATGAAGAAGCAGCACTTTTCTCTTCAAAATCCGGGTCTTTTGGCTTTAATGTTTTTTCTCAGTTGTTCCAAGACTTCACAATATCTGGCAGCATTAATGGTCTCACCTTTAGGTAGGTAGTCTACCAACAGAACACCCTTGGAGTCCCAAAAAACCGTGGCCATAATCTTTCAAGCGGACGTCGCAATTTTGGCCTTTTTTGGTGCTCTTTTCTGGGTGCCTCCAAACGGTTTTGCTTGTGTTCGTCAGACAAGAGCCTTGGAACCCACCTTGCACAAACTTTTGACATCTCTAAATCTTCTTTTAGGATTCGACCAACTACAGAGCGAGTTAATTCGTACTTGGGATGAACACAATTCACAATTTCATCAATTGTACGGCGTCTATCTTCATCGCGCGCGAACGGCCACAATCGCCTCCTCTCGAGTAGAACTCGACGGGCGTCCACCGAAACACGTCCTTCCTCAAAACTTTTTCGCCACTTTCGGACCATTTGGACACTCATCGCATTGTCACCATATGCTTGACAAAGTCTACGATGAATTTCAATCGCGGTAACCCCCTCCTTGGTCAGGAATTTGATCACAGAACGCACTTCACAATCGGACGAAATCGCAAGGGGGGCATCCATGTTTCTAACTGAATAGGTTATCAACAAACCGACACAGCGGCCTGAAACTTTTACAGGACTACCACTACATCCAAACAAAAAACTTGAGACCATCCGTGGGTTTCTATGACTTGTAGGTTTTTTTAAAGAAAATAGGGAAACTTACTTTTGGGATGACCCTTGTACATAATTTTGGAGTAGTACCTACTACAGGGACTGCATCATTAAGAAGTGTACAACATATCAGCGTATAATGGTCCCCACACACTAGACAGGATTTGCATACTAATTTACGTTAATGTTGGCAGCCGTGCCCTCCTATGCCCCTCCGCATACCAGCCGCAGGACAGGGTGGTAATGGCCATAGCCAGACAATGGACAGGAAACGCCACGATCGCCCTCGGAGCGAAAAAGGTCGTGTCTTGGCACCGGACGTTTCCTTCCTTACTGCCCCTGTCCTGCCTAATGTGCTGAAGGACAGGACAGGATGGCTAAAAATTAGTTAAAACCAGACCGTTAAAAATTAGATGTACGTATAAATTTTCCATCCTGTTCCTGCCAAGTGTGCGGGGACCTTAATTAGGACAATGCTGTTTTCTTCACCTTGAAGCCTCGATGCAAACGATCTTTCATAATCGCAATGAACTCTCTGTAGCTGAGCTGCCCATCGCCGTCTTCATCGAAAATGGCAAAAACTGTGTGGACTAGATGTTTACTGAGGCTTGTCTCAGTGCAGATAAATACAGCTCTCTGGAACTCCTCTGTGGGAATAAAATAGATCTTTGTAAGCCAATAAATACCTAATACGAGTTGTTTGCTTGTACATGAAGATAGGATATTGGTCCTTCAGCAATCAAATTAATTGAAAAACATTTTGTTAGTCACCCACTCGTAAAGATTGGGGCTCCTCATAAGCTTTCATAGCTTTATGGACTTAGCATTTACTTTGTAATCATATAATTAAAATCGTGGATTCAAAGTTTGTCAATATAACTACCAGATAATCTTATTATTCCAAATACCTAAATTAGAAGGAACTGATATATTATTATGATATCAAAGTGCCATCTGTGGGAGCATAATTCCATTTTGGAACATTATTTAAACAATATATTTCCATTTACCTTGTGAAATCGGTTGATCAGCTAATGTGTACATTCTCATGGCGATAGAAAAATCCTCCAAGTTGTTCAAAAACTGACAGAACACTTTAAACTGGTCGAATGTGATTCCAGGTTTAGAAGTCAACCTCTCAACCAGCCTCTCCAAGTACATTTCGTGCCTGCAAAAGATAATTATAGAAGGTTCGTTGAGAATATTGTTTGTTGACAACAAGTTACTAAAGAAATATAAGCATATAATATAAGCATGGCAAGCTTTTTCTAAATTTTAGCGAGGGATTCTCATTCTCTTTCACAGTGCCGCCAAAATGATTTCTATTTTCCCGTAGTTGGCAAAACTGCCGGGCGATCGCCTCCCTCTTCAAGGGACCGGTCGCCTCTCTCCCCATTAAAATAATTAGCTTCCTGCCTTCATCCAAGTATCATCTCTATATATTTAATTTTACTGTGCCTAGTCAGCCAGTGTCTGTGCCTAATAAGCCAGTCGCCATTTTTTTTATTTCATTTAGGGCCGGTTTATCAATTATTTACATTAACTGCAGGATAGCTACACTGAGTATAGCGCTATACTCCAGATAAATAATGTGAGTCGTTTATCAATGCCGAAATACCTAGCGGATAAAATTATCCTTCAGATAAATTCTGTCTGGCAGATAGCACCGTTAGCATTCTCATTGGTGTCCGCAGACGACAAAATAAGGGCGATACACATGGAGCTACATTTTCTTCATGGATCGACCATTAGAAAAACCGTCTGACGTCCACAAAACAACAGTGTCATCATTGACAGTATTAGCTCGGCAAATAATAAGACAAAAGACACCAAATTTTTGCTGTTTGCTTCATTTGTTGAGAGAGAAATACCTGTATGAGTTGCGATCTTGCAACCTGAATTATTATGAATGAATTATTGTGATCAGTAAGTTGTGGACTTAATTTCATCTTTGAAATGTGTTATAAAGTAAAGAACGGTATCTTTGTACAACCAAAACCTCAAAAATGTGCACTCGACCCATTTTAGTAGGTGATCTACATGGGGTCTTACTATATACGGTCTTCTTTTCCATTCAACGAATTATGCTACGATAAAATCTTCGCCGTTGCTGCTGTTTGAAGACAAATTCCCAAATATATCCAATGGAAGGTACAAAAATAAAGACAATCAAACTTGATTCAAATACGATTTTTGTAAATAAATAAACTTGTTTGAGGTTAGAAAGCTCTAGATATCTCATTAACCTCCAGTTATAATAGTTATCCAGCCATCCAGGGACCAGATAAATTTAAACGCCAGATAAGGTTTAACTAGGGATTGATAAACACCCCATATCGTGTTATCTGGAGGATAACGCTATACCTTAGATAAATCCCCCTTATCCATTGGATAAATGTGATTGATAAACCGGCCCTTATTCAGCCACGTGCTATTTTTCTTTTTGCTTTCATCACTTATTAGTTCAAGTGTTTAGTTTTTCCTTGTGTGGTCGACACCTGAGTGTTATTAATCAACCAGGTTGCCGTGAGTAATTTACTTTTATATAATTTCTACTCTTTATTCATTTTCTCTATTTTCCATTTTTAGGTTCCTTTCATTTCCCCTTCTTTTACCTGAGGTTCTGATTTTTCCTTTATTAGTTTCACTGCGTATTCTGCATTTATTCATTTCAACAAGTACAGTTTATTTTTCCCTTATTACTATCTTTTTCATTTTACTACCTTGATTTCCTTTTGTCTTGTTGGAAGGTGTTTTAAGTCCTTATTTTTGCACTCATTTGAGTGCTGGTAGCAGAGAATTAAGTAGACAGAGCGGGAAATTTAATAATTACCCCTTCTCTGGTTATTCCATGGTACCATAGCGTGTACCTCTGTTTATTACATGGTAAGCAGAGCGATATCTGCTTATTACATAATCCACATTTTGAGAGTGATTTTGGAAAGCAATGAAATGGTTATAAACAGTTAATAGCCTTACCACATACTATAAAACTGAAAGAGTTTTGATTTGAAGTTTCTCTTTATAAAATAATAATACTCCAGGCAAATAGTTTGGCATTGCTAGTACCTACCTATGACTTCCGTCTCAAAAAACTCACATACTTCAGATGATCATTCATACCTTTGTCGGACTATTTTAAGGGTTAAATGCCGTATACTAACAATTCAGATTAATTTACTAATCGCTTGATTTTCAAACTCATGTGCGAGCAAAATAAGGCTAAGTACCTACTTCAGAAGTAGGTACAAGCAACTAAAGGGTAAAAATACTGAAATTCCGAAAATTAAAAATTTTAAAAATTACCTAAAAGATGGGGAAATATCTGAATGTTCCTTTGATTTTGGGGGAAAGACGATTCCTAAGACACATTTTTGTCTGGCTGAGGGCGTACTCAAATTTTTGAGCCTGCTCCTCACTTCCGTACCGAAATATAGCCAACTACTATTTTCTCTAGTAAACGAATCGCTGGGAGGACTTCAAAAAAAGTTGGAAACACTTTTTTTCGTTAAAGATTCGACAGAACGATAAGATATTTGGGAACTGGATAACAAAGCAAATGGATAAGTAGTAGGTAATGGAAATTCTACAAGCAACGCATTTAAAGGCCACTTTTGAAAATATCGAATTTTTTGAAATTTCCTCATTTTCTAGCACCCCCCCTGAAATACGAGCCAATATAAGCAACGTGTTAATAAGAACAACCACCACCCCTACACCATGCACACGAAACTCTTGGATCACCAGTCCTGCCAACCAAGATGCACCTACCATAATCCTAGGAGCCACGGTCCTAACTACCTGTCAAATATCTACCCCTCCCTGTAGCAATCAGTAAACACCCCAGTTTTCAAGGATGGGTTGGTTGGTGGTGAAATTTGGAGTTAGTAGAGAATTTTGAGCATAGGGAATCCAGGCATTTACCTTTCCAACGCCCCCAAGGCTAAGGGAAAGTTAGTTAGTTTGCAAACATGGTCTATCCATCTGTTAATAATGACAAATGAGCATCCCAAGAAAATACTCTCAGGTTTATAAATATGTCGATGCATTCAGTTGCTACTCCCCTACCGTTTTATTTTTTCTTCTGGTGGTGGTCGAGGCAACCTTATTGTCAGGAAGGCCGTGTCGATGCCTAGTGTTTCAAATCAAAATGTTGAAAAGATGTTGAAAGAATTCAAATTGAAAAGACTGCCTATGGTTGGATCAAACCGCTTGATAGCCTGCACTGAATTCTAGCGGAGGAAGTTGAAAGCAGACGCATCCCAACACTTTTGATGAGGAATTTAAGAGGTATGGGTGTGTATGAGAGACAGCATCACTCTTCTTGATTTCTTGCTAACACGCTTGTTCGAATGATTGATAGAACACATCATTACCACGATACTCATTAATACTGAAGATATTACGATTAGATACATGAACACACTTTGATTCCCACTGCACATCTCGTAAGTACTTACTAGCCACAGCTTGTTCAACTGCTTCAATGCTCCAACCATAATGGCGATCAAAAGTGTTGGGATGCGTCTGCTTACAACTTCCTCCACTCGAATTCAGTGCAGGTAATCAAGCGGTTCGATCCAACCATAGGCGGTCTTTTCAGTTTGAATTCTTTCAACATTTGAAACACAATACTACTATACTATACATATATATATAGTAAGTAAAAACTTAGTATATATATATATATATATATATATATATATATATATATATATATATATATATAGTAATACATAGTATTTTGTCTCAAACTTTAAGCAGTCTACTTAGGTACCTTATTTATGTGCTATGATATTAGGAAATTGGGTAATTCTAGGGATTTGTATTTTTTGAGTTGAACAGCCATTCATGTGCATCACTTGGCATTTCAGCTAGATGATAACATATCAGGCATAAGTCACTTACGCGTCAGCATCTAGATGGGTATAACGGAGGAGAATTCTAGCAAAATCGACCTCACTAATTGTGTCTTGTCCTTTGGAAAACTCATTGAACTCTTGCTCCAACACTTCGGTTTGCAAATCAGCCATAAATCTGGAAATTACATAGGACCTTTAAATGTATGCATATGACTAAAACTTAAAACTACCCATCTAAGAAAACAGATAAACGATTGGAAATTAAATTTTGAAGAATTGAACAGTTGGTAAATGTAATATGGTTGATAATCTACAATCTGTTGAAAAATAGTTTTTTTTTTTTAGAATACCCAGCAAAAACGAAAATTGTGGTCGAGGTAGAAGGTTCAGTGTTGATAAGAAAAAGGTACATTTTAAAATAGGTAAACACCAGAAAAAACAGGTAGTGATCAAGCAGCAAGAGGAATCCTTGACGATAGCTCGAGACTGAAGGATTAATAGGATATTTTTTAAAGAAATTTAGTAGCGAAATTGATCTCTGAATTTACTGCAGGTACATTAACCTGAACGCCTTGTGTAAAGTGTCATTCCAGATAAATATTATATCTGATATTGGAATCAATATTTTAAAAAAATAAAAAACGAGCATCTAAAGAAAAACAAGTTGGATGTGGTGAATGGCTTCCTCGGTTCCGTAACATGAATGTCAAAATGCTTAAAATTATCTTAAAAATTCCAATTTGAAAAACAGTAAATCAAGATATAGCGTAAAACGTCAAAATCGGTCAATTAGGAAACGAGAAAATGATGCAATATGTAATTTACGTTTGCGTATGCGCTGAATGATGTGATGATTTGAGAACAATGAAAAAGGACCATCTACAGCCACGAACCCTTACATTCCACGAAAATTTAATCAAAATCGGATATAAAATGTGGGAATAAGGCTTATTACAAGGATTTCACATTTGCGCATGTGCAGGAGCTACTAATGATGCGATCTTGTTGAAATTTATATGTAATGCTCAAATCGTTTTCTCCCACTATTCTCCGAATTTGAGTGAGATTGGACGCCTAGGGCGTGATGAAGCTGCTTGATGGAATTCACGTTTTCGCATGTGCAGAGTGAAGTACAGCAACATATTTGTGCGCTGGACTGTTTACTTAAATTTCAGGAAAAATATTTCAAAAAGAGGATAAATGGGGGGGATAATAAAAAAATTTGCCAATAGGGTCATGCTGCATACTGTGATATTTGTTAAATTCCAACCATGATAATAATTATTTGAACCTACTTAGATATGTAACTATAGATATTGTTATTTTAGAAAATATAGATGCAATGCCTATTTCACTCCAGGATCTTGAAAAATGTGCATAGGAATAGGGATAATTGTGGAGAGTAAATAAATCCGTCTGGAATGATAAATCACAGACAGAATGATTACATACGTTGAGTTGTATGAGTCATGTTTGATAAAATTGTTATTTGGATAAACAATCTTCCTCGTTCAATCCAGTATCGACTCAAACACTCAACTCGTGAGAAGAGTGATTGTCGTATTTACGGATTTTACTTTTGCATTTTATCAAGTTCAATATGCCAGATAAGACGAAAACCACGTTAAAAGTTATTTTGCTGGGTGACACAGGGGTGGGAAAGACATCTCTGATGCATGCCTATGTAAACGGAATGTTGATTCAAAACTACAAATCAACAATAGGGGTAGATTTCATGGTGAAGGATGTAAAAGTGGATGGGAGAACAGTCACGATGCAAATCTGGGATACAGCCGGACAGGAAAGGTTTCAGAGCCTTGGAGCATTTTACTACAGAGGAGCTGATTGCTGTATTCTGGTGTTTGATGTAAGTAAACCAGCCACTTTCTATACATTAGATGGCTGGAAATCCGAGTTTCTATTACAATCCAGCCCCAAAAATCCAGAAAACTTCCCTTTCGTGGTGCTTGGGAACAAAGCCGATATCAAACACGACAAAATGTATTATAACACAGTAAATGAATGGTGTCGAAACAACGGTGGTATTCCATGCTACATGACAAGTGCTAGAGATGGACATAACGTGTCTAAAGCCTTTGAAACCATAGTGAAATGTGCATATAACAATGATTACAACATATACTCTCTAGATGATAATGATCTTATCTATTGTAGCACTGAAAGTATTCAATTAGGAGGCAGAGCAACGAATTACACGAGCTGTTGTCATGGGAAATAAAAGAAGTCGAAACCTAAGATAAAAGCACGCAAATGTGAATAAACAATATAGAATAATAGGAAATGAAACATGACTAAAAACGAGAAATTGTTATCATCAGCTAATAAAGAGGAATGTGAACTATGACTAACGAAATAATCTCGAATATATTAATTTAAACTGTATGATAGTGCCAATGAGTTGGACCGATTTCATATTTTCACGAAAAATATCTCAGTTCCTTTGATTCAGAGTTCAGATAAGTTCGTTTTCGTTCGGAATGAGCCGTGATATATATAAGAAAAGCGTAAAAGTCAAATCATAGATCACTATTCAAGAGTACTAAGTGTTTAATAATGCAATAAATATGAAATCTATACTTAAAGTTGTTTTACTGGGTGACGCTGGTGTAGGAAAAACATCTTTGATGCACAGGTATGTCAAAAAGATTTATATTCAAAACTATAGAAGCACGATCGGTACAGACTTTATGGTGAAGAATGTGAATATGAACGGCGCAGAAACATTGCTGCACATTTGGGATACTGCCGGACAAGAGAGGTTCCACGGACTTGGTCCCGCCTACTACAGGGGCGCAGACTGCTGCGTTTTGGTATTTGACGTGTCCAATCCCTCCACCTTTTTGTCGCTAGACAATTGGAGATCCGAGTTTCTGAAGATGGCTGCTCTTCACGATCCCGACATCTTCCCGTTTGTGCTTCTGGGAAACAAAGTCGAGCTGGGGCCTAGTAAGGTTCATCCCACGTTGGTGAAGCTGTGGTGTGAAGCTCACAATGGTATCCCTTATATTGAGACCAGTGCCAAAGAAAATATCAACGTTCAACTTGCTTTCCAAACTATCACGAGAGTTGCCTATGATTATGATCTTATAGAAGATGATTGTTTGTGGAATGAATTCGTTATTGAAGGCTCAGACCTACCAAAGGTAGCAGTTGAAGAAAAATGTTGCTTCTGAATTATTCAACCAAAATTTGATAATGTACACTGTTATACATAATAGATATGATGACGGTTCAAGCTCTAAAAAGCACATCCAGTGAGTGGTGATAAGTGAGTAGTGTGTAGTGTTTAGTGAGTAGTGTTAAGTTTTTACCATAGGCCAATTAGAAGGTAGGTAGAGTTGTATAGAATAAGCAGACCAACGCAAGGATCATTTCATTTCTAGGTGCAAACTAGTTCAATGATTTGTATTTCAATAGTAAAGACTAAGATATATTAAATTGGTAGGAAGTAACGGAATACGTTTATAAGAGTGCTAGTCAATCTTGTATCACTGAACTACAATATCTGCAGTAGAGCACGCCACCAATGTAGATACCGACTTCTACAATATTGAATGGCTATATTTCACATCAACTAAATACTTAACTATCAGACTTGAGCAACGCTGCATTGCTATACAAAATCCTATCAAGAACCATTCGTTTCTAAGGTAAAACTTTTGATACTTTACTTGATCAAATCAAAATTTGCAGCCCATTGATAAAAACCCTCTAACAGACATATTAGTAGCAATGCACGATGTATGTACATAATTGAAATAACTATTTCCATTCCTTGTTAGATATAAGTTACCATACAAGCAATCCATTGATATATTCCATTTACACTTGTACCATTTCTGTATTTTCAGTCCGTTAGTAAAACCGCCTTCATTAATCAGCAACTACCTGCGTTCCCTTCTTTTAAAATTCATTGCTGTTTCTACAATTTTTATTTCTTGTACTACAGCAATCACACATCACTAGGTTATTATTGTTTTTAGATTCTCTTCTTTGTTTTTGTAACAATCACTATCTGCCATCAGCAATAAGCCATTGCCATTATTATAATATTAACGGAGTAGTCGCCAACAGTCCCCTGAAGTCACCAAGCCACACTACCTTATCAGCAATGCAAAATTGCTCACTTTTATTAACCAGTTTAGTTTCAGTGATCCAAATCTCGGGCAAACATGAATCTTTATAAGTTCGATAGGATAGTAAAAGTCCTATGTACTCAAACTGCTTCTTTCCTATTTATCTCATCAGTACCATTAGTCGTTGGTAGACCCATTGCTCTACCGAACCTTGGCACACCTGGTTACTGTTAGTTATATGGCTTACAACTGCATACAACAAAACTGATTGAGATTGAGATCTAGATAAATGTTTGGACCGTTGGTATCCATAGTACAACAAGCTACCCCTAGCCTCTATCCGATCCAATTTCGTAGTGATGTTATATTCATCAGTAACTACTCAAGAAATGTTGCGCCTCTCAACAGCTCGCCTTGCTACCTACCTTTATTTCTCAAGAGCCTATACAGAATATATTTTATTCTCAAATGAAAGCTTGAAAAAAGCACATTATCTTACGACAGCTATTGTTACACAACAAACTTTACGATGTGCTCCCTGTATAATGTATTAGGTAGGTATTTATTTATCGAAACTACTAGTAGTCTACTACTCTTAATATTTTGTTTTTACTATTACGCCTTTTGTTGTTTTCATTACGCCAGTTATTAATATATTATTGTTATTGACTTTTGTACTGCGCTCATAAGCCCTACAGGTACCTACCTACAAAGAAAATTTATAACTATATCATTAATAAACTCAAATAAAATTTGAAAGCACACTTAACATGATAGTTCATGTACCAATAGGTAGGTAATTCCAAGATAGCATAACAACTGAATTACCACTAGGGTCACACCTTCATCAACAACCCTGGAAACAATCATGGTGAGGAAATCCAAGCAGTTGATAACTCTATGTTTGTTGCAAACCTGCCTGCTATCTTGGGTAAACCCAAAACTTGTAGCAAGTTTCAGTGAATATAATCAGTGAAGCAGTATCAGTACGGATTCAAAATCATGAAGGCTGTTGATAGATTGATTCGTAGGCACCACTTAACGTTCCAGTCAGGCAGCATGATCATATGAGCGAATATTTGTAATTGATCGTACGTAGTAGTGCATGTTTGGGGAAGGTAGATCAGTTCTTTCTGTATCTACCCCACCCTCCCACCCTTATGTGAGACACCATACACATACACTGTTACAGGCCAGATAACAGATTTCTGGCATAAAAATGAGTGATGGAACAACGCCAATCCATCCTAGTGAATGTTTGAGGAATCTTAACTCATTATATTTTTAGCACTAATATATATTTACTGATCATAAGAATTCACACCAATTCATGTTAATAACCCATGATTGACCAAAATATTTTAGTTATTTATATACTGCGGGAGTTTTTACACCCAGAGTTAAATATCCACTGTCTCAGCTGATTTGGGGTCGGTCGAACTACTGCTTGCTGGAAGAGGTCACAGTCAAGTGAGGTCATTGTCACGTGTTCAAGTGAGGTCATTGTCACAACGTGTTTTGACTTAAGTGAGTGAGGAAGTGAAAGATGCTACTTCAGGGAATGTGGTGTTTACAATTTGGCTCGAGAGGGAGCATTTCGTAATAAAGTCTGGACCCTACTGTCCTGCGCCAAATTAACGGTCCAAAAATATTTGATACCTCGACAGATCTCGAATTCAGCCGTCCCTTCCTATATCCCTCTGCACACTAGCCAGGGGACGGGGCAGAGATGGCCTGAACCAGGCAATGGACAGGAAACGCCATAATTGTTCTAGGAGCGAAAAATTCCGCATCCAGACACCAGATGTTTCCATTCTGTTCCTACCCCTATCCAGCCTAATGTGCGGAGGGGCATAGGATGGGAAGGCTGCCGTCATTATGTAAATTAGGTATATAAATGACCCGTTCTGTTCCTACTTGGTGTGTGGGGACGTTAAGAGGGACGCTCTTTAGAATCAGTGCTCCAACGAATTGCGCTTACTGGGCTGATTTAATCAAACCTCTTCGACTGTGAGAATTTTCCTTGACCGTAACAGAGTTCACAGTTGGTTTAGGAATGAGTTATATTTCGATATGAATATGTCTTTTAGCTGAGGAATATGAAAAAACTCGGTGCATCGCGTCTCGCGTGAGTTCTACTTAAAGCCTTTGGCCAAAATTACAAAACATGAATATGCTTTAGCGTAGAACGTCAAGTAACGATCAGCCATCGATCCAGGAACATTAATTATCGAACGGTGACATTGAACCATCGATGAGGAAGCGTTATGTAAATACTGTTCAGGCACCAATTTTTGAATCAATAAAAAATAACGACGGTCAGCAAACGACTGAAGGACTAGTACAACTGGAAGTGCACCCTCGAGCTCTTGAAATGAATCACTGCAATGTGTCTGCAATTAGAAGAAATCGTTGTATAAGAAGGTCTTAATGACTTCAGACGAACCACTTTTAAAGGAAGTAGGCATTGTTTTATTATTATGAGTGGGACTAACAGCTATGGTTTGATAATAAATGCGACTGAACATTTGGCTCAAAGATGCAACTTTGAAGACCTGGCTCATCTTGAGTCACACCATAGAGTCAATATACTGTTACCAAGTGTTGACTACTGGTGGCCATTCGCTCTCGTTCGTCCGGCAATATTTATTAAAGTTCATAAAACTTGCATTATTGAATTTGCAAATCTTCTTATTATGAGTGTGTATTATACCAGGTCACTAGCGGACCTCACTCCCTAGCAATGGATATTTATCGGTATCGCGCTACTATCGTTCCAATCTCATATAACGTTTTTCGGCAGTTAGGTCCCGGCTAAAGCATATTCATTGTCAGCATGCTAACCAGAATACGAAACCATACAAACTTGCTAAGTGATAAATGAGTTATACGAAAAAGAAAAATAGTTAGGTACTCACTTTCTAAATCCCTCATAATGCAATTCGTTGTTCCCTTTTTCTCCAAAAAAGTGTACAGTCAAAGTGGTATCCACGTTGTGCTGACGCTGAAGCCCCTGCTCGTCGTCAACGTAATCCTTTGTTACAGAGCCGGCAACTGTCAGCATGTCGCTGTCGTCGCCCATACCTCGCTTGTCTTTCCATGCATGGCTAAAAATTTTCTCCATCTACATTTTTTAAAACATGAAAACGTACGCAATTAGGAGACATTTCAGACATGCCTAAAGCTTTATGATATATGTCAATAGGTGACTCTAATAGTTCAGGGCATGGTAGTGACTGAAGAAGAAACAAAATAATCAAAGTATTTTTAAATCTGATCCACGTAACTGCTAAAAAAGTAACGAAATATTTATTCAGAATTTTAAGTCCTTGGATAGTAACGTGTATTCCACTATATCTTATTGTACTACGTGCGTAGTACAAATACTACTTGGTCCATTATCCCCAAATTCATTGAATTTCTACACAGAAAATTTAGAGTTTCATTGGGATTTTTAAATTATGTTGTGCTTATTTATTTTACTAATCTAGTGCCTATGTTAATTAAATTTTTACTCTTTACAGTTCTTCAGACGATCTGGAGGGGGTGTTTGATATTCATGCAAACGACCTTGATAGCTGACACAAAAAAAAGAAAATTAATGTAATTATGTAGAACTAACACAGACAACATGTTATGAGTTGTTGATGAAGCGGGTTCTACCATGAGTGAGGATCTCTTAATTAGGAGGAAGCCATTGATCAGAAGAAAGTATAGCAAACTCAATCTTGAAAGAATAAATAACACCTCGAGCCAGATCTACTTCAAAACGAATAAACTAAAGAACAAAATATAAATTATACCTTGCAGGATATACATACATACATACATATACCTTATAAAGAAATCATGACACGAATAAATATCCCAATCCAATCTTGTTAGTTTAGTGATTAGGTTTAGTGACCTGGCTTACTTCGTTAATAATAGATCTGTTTGGTCCTACCCAAATTTGTATTTACCCCCACAGGACTGGAATGGAGTTAGATGCTTGTTTTCTAAAGTTACCGCTAGAGCGCTAATGTCGCTCTAAGTTGAATTACTCTCTTTGTATACTTCAGTATGATAATTTTCCTTTCCCGCATTGTTCAGGATTTGATTTCCGATCTGAACTCCCGCAAGTGCAGCGAAAGTGATAAATTTAATATCAAATTTGCTGTGTAATTCCTTATCATGTTCCCACTGTATTGTACACTCGCGCAGTTAAGGTCGAGTGGACCAGGCGAGCAAGATATCGCCATTCTCCGTTTCTGTGTTGCCTAAAAGTCAGTTTGCTCTCCCCTCTAAAGTAAAGGAGATAGGAGTAAAGGCGGTAAAGTCTCTTTTACCACCCTTTATTTTTATTTTTTTAAATCAATAAAACGTTATTGAGTTTGGATCCCGCAAGAAACATAAAGTGTTTTAATTTCGATCCTGTCCAAGATCTTTTCAGTCAATTGTATTGATTGTTGTTGTTGGGTGGTAGTTTACGTAGTGATCATCATTTTATATGGTTTGGTGATCTGGATGCTCGATTCACCAAAACCCCAAAGTGAATTAAAACCCCAAATTTATTCACTTAGGAGCGATGATATAGACTAGATGGATGCTCGAATTAGTAATCAGTAGAGGTTGGTAATTTAGATGCTTCTTTTGCTCTCATCTCACAAAAAGCACCTTCATTATAATACTATCATTCATTAGCCTTCTGCATAACAGTGTTGTCTTGTTAGCCCTTCATAAATTAGAACCCTCCTCAGACCAAACTTTTCCATTAAAAAGTAGATCAAAGCACTTGTACTGAAAAATAACAATATATAAGATACTGTACAGTCAGTGAAATCCAATGAGAGATGATCTCTTGTATAACTCATGCTTTGATATGGGGAGGAGACGTGCATGGACACCGTTCAAATTTGTTGGTGCATGTGGCTTTCATGTCTAATCAGACCACAAATAACGGCGACCAGACTAAGAAATCTTCCAAATATATATTTACTGAGTACCAGTCAGATATGGCTTTTCTTTGACAGGAATCAGATACAAAACTGAATAGCTTTTAAAAAGTGAATTTGAAAATAACAAATAAACTTTCGAGAAACAGAAGTACCTACAATCAAAACTACTAAATCCAAGAAAACTCGAAAAGGGTGCAAGTCAGTTATGCTCAAACGAAGAAGTCATCAAATTATCAAACTGAAAGCGATTATTTGGTTAAAGTCAACATTCTGACAATTACTAGCATAGGTAGTTAAAAGTTTTGAATGAACAGCGTAAGAAACATAAAATAGGAAGGTAATCAGGTTGGCAATTTAATTACAATCACGAATAAGAAGCCACATTTATGTTATCATGTTAATCTACAATCTACACAATTACATAGGAAGGAGTGAACCCTCATTGTAGCCAGCTCATAATGACCGACGCTGTCAAAAGGAAATGTTCCAGTTTTTGCGAAAACGACAATCATTGATAAAGTTGTTACCTAATAGTAATTTGATGCCTAGGCCTGTAGGCTATCAATTATTATAAAGATAGACAAATAAAACGTAATCGTTACAATAGTACCTAATTAGTTACTATCAGCAAAGAGTATTCCAAGTATGTCAAAAGCAATATAGTAGATACCTAATAATCTTGTAGAAGCATGAGAATAAGACACAAAACCGAATGGCTGATAATGAGTAAACCATTGTATAGGAATTAAATTGATGATTTTAACCCTGAAAACAAAGATCGTATTAATTTATATGTTAACTGAATAAAATAAAAGCGATAAGCGTAGGATGGAGATGTTAGGCACCGATGTCCAACAGTAAAATGATGGAAGGAAATGTGAAAGAACGTGAGGGATGGATAGCTGATGTAGAATTGAATAAGTTAACTGGATATTGTGAGGATTACGTTTGGTACTTAAGATATACCGCAGATCAATGATGTATGGCAGATTTGTTACCAAATTCGCTTAAAAGACAGAAACTCTCTCCAGCAGCAATGAAACTAAAAAGTAGGTAGGTAGCTATCTAAAATAATTCAAACGACTTTGAGGAGAATTCTTTGATACTTTCCCTGTATCATTTCTCTACAGTAATTTTCTAAGGATGAACTTGATCTGACACGTGATAAAAGGATCAACTGGAACCTGCCCCGGGCGGCTGTGCGACACTAGCGATAAGAGCGAAGGCTGAGAGAGTCAAAGTCTTATTTGGCTTTGAATGAACCAACCTAATTAGCGGTTTTCTCATCACTTTTTCGTAGTGTTGAGCCAGGTCTTTCTGGATTTTTTTTAACCATTGGGAAAATATTTATTAAGGACGTCTTAAGGCCCATTTACACTGAGCACGCACCGTGAGCAAACATTTTCAAACAGGTCGTGAAGCTCCACACCGCACAGAATGTTTGCAAACGCCAAAACCCACGCACGGCCAACCAAACAGTTGTTTTCGCACAAGGAATATGAGCATTCGTGGAAAAACCGAAGTCGACAGAGCGATCCCGAGCATGAACAAACGCTGTTCACAAACATTGCTTGGCGTGGGTTAGTGTTTACACAGCACGCGCACCATGTTCGTAGCCGTTCACAAATCCTGTTTGTGAACGATGCCCGCTCGGTGTAACTGGACCTTTAGATTGGAGACTCATGATTAGTAGAATATAGATTAATTGGAAAAATATATCAGAATGATGAGTATAATTTGGTGGTCTAGTCGTTCAAATAGAATTAAGTTTCAAAAATTTCTTCAAAGATTGAAATACAAATATTAAAACAAGTCTTTCCAGCAACTGGATTTTGAACCCAAGACCCTATGCTCAGGAGTTAACCTCATAGCCCAACACAGCATGGAGGACCTTGTCAGAAGGGCTCTCAACAACACTACTTCATATAGACCCTAAGAAGCCCAAACGTTGCCTACGGATTTGATACAATCTAAATCGGAGTATGTGGAACTAACAACTTACCTATTGCTCTTATCGGCTGCACAACAGACCCTTCACCTCACATCTCAGGGATTCTTTTGGCTTTGTTTAAGGCATGTTAGCTCATACTCTTCCTCAAGCTTGGATACCTTTTATGATGACAGCAGACCCCACCAGTTACCACGAGCTGGCATCGCGAGAATCATTTGCCCAGATCAGCAAATTTTTAATTTTTTTCCATGAAATGTCTTGAAGGAAATTGCGGTCAATCACGTAATGACCAAATCCTTCCATTCTACATCTCCAATAAAGGTCGCATCTAAAAGGAATGCTGGGTGGAATATTGTTCAAGATCGTAGGGGCACATTGGTGAAATAGTTTTATCTAAGATGTATATAATATCCTACATTAAGGATGCAAATCATGTTTCTAACAGAGTTTCTGCATTTTTCCAGGAGACATGATGCTTATTTAGAATCCAGAGATATGGCAAGAATTTTGGCCCAAGGAATAGGTATTTAAATCTTGCACAGTCCAGTTTTTAATTTTTGTTATACAGGCATTTGGGAAGGGGCTCAAACAATAATTGACTTCAAGTCAAATAATTGACTTGAGCCTGCCATTGCGTGCCTGTCTATATTCATGTTACCTTTATGATTCTAATGACCTGGAATCAATTTCGTAGAGATTTCATAATTCCTAAAAATATGTTGTTCGCTTGTCAGATACTTCGTTTCCCGAACTAGTTTAGTGGTTGTACTGTGTACTAGTACAAGTGTTGTGATTTTGTACAGCGGCAGGGCAAGGCACTTATAGATCGCATATATAATGATGTTTAAAATACAGAGTCGTGTTTGTCAAGACAGTAAGAGTTCGCATCTCCAAGGCAGGGAAACTACAAAACACTCTCGCCCCTGAAGATGATTAGGTTTCCTTATCAATCTCGGAACCATCAACGTACCAATTAATGGTATCCACAGTATCAACAGGTATCATCTGTTGGTTGGACCACTCGTTTCTGTTTCTGATTCCAAAGGTGGTTTTAAGATTTCAGCACGAAAGACCTTTTCCTATCAAACGAGTTGGTAAGAGTAACATATTGCGAGACTGCTCTACACCACTTAGTGGGAAAGATTAAGAAAGTCTTGGAAAACAAGTAGATTGCACTAGGAATCTTCTTGGATATAGAGGGTGCTTTCAGCAATATCTCTTTTATCTCTATGATCAGTGCGATGGAGAGACATGGGGTCTGCAAAACCTTATGCAACTGGGTGCGTACCATGTCCGAGCAACGCACAGTAGAGGTGACAATGTTTGAGAAGAGGACTGCTGTGACCACTACCAGGGGATGTCTGCAGGGAGGGGTTCTCTCCCCACTGCTATGGGACCTGGTAGTGGACAGTCTTACCTCAGCATTGAATGAGGGAGGATATTACTGTCAAGGGTATGCTGATGATCTAGTCATCCTCATACAGGACAGATATCAGAGCACGATTCAGGAGGTATTACAATGTGCTCTTGGAATCGTTGAGAAATGGTGTGGTGAAGACTACGGTTTAACCCTAGGAAGACCGTAGCTGTACCCTTCACCAGGAAGTGCATTCAATCAAATGTGTGGAATCTAAGGATGTTTTAGGAGAGACTTGAGGTGAGAGAGGAGGCTAAATATCTAGGCATCATGCTAGACAGTAAGCTAACATGGAACTCTCATTTTAAGGCAGTCTGCTCACGAGCCAAAGGTTGTGTCTCGATTCCAAGAGCACATTGTAATACCTCCTGAATCGTGTACTGATATCTATCCTGTATGAGGATGACTAGATCATCAGCATACCCTTGAGAGTAATATCCTCCCTCATTCAATGCTGAGGTAAGACTGTCCACTACCAGGTCCCCATAGCAGTGGGGAGAGAACCCCTCCCTGCAGACATCCCCTGGTAGTGGTCACAGCAGTCCTCTTCTCAAACATTGTCACCTCTACTGTCTGTTGCTCGGACATGGTACGCACCCAGTTGCATAAGGTTTTGCAGACCCCATGTCTCTCCATCGCACTGATCATAGACACAACGAGCTTGTAGTAGAACTTGGGATCTTACACCCACGATGGTGCACTGGATATACATCACAATAGTAAGACCTGTTATTTATGGGGCATTGGAGAGGTGGAAGAAGGTGCAACAGAAGGTCGCATGTGGGGAGCTGGAGAAACTACAGATATTGGCCTGTCTTTTAGTTACCAGCGCCATCAGGAGCGCCCCCACAGCAGGGATGAGTACACTGCTTAGCCTACCGCCCCTACAGCTAATGGTACAGTCCACAGCTGCAGCGACGGCACACAGACTACTGGCCATGGACGAATGGAAGGCAATGGACTCCTTAGGACATGCAAGTATCTTACGGGCTGTTGATATAGATGTTCTCTACATGAGAAGTGACCAAACTGCCCCAGCTTACGACTTTCTTAAGGACTTCAAGGTAAACATAACTAGAAGGGACGAATGGACGGGAGTCAGGCCTCCTAATCACGCTGGGGATGTAGTCATCTACACAGATGGCTCCAGGATGGAAGGAAGGTCTGGGGCTGGTATATTTGGTGGGAGACCACACCTAGAGGCATCATTTCCTTTGGGTGAGTACACCACAGTATACCAGGCAGAACTATTTGCAATAAGGGAATGTGTGGCAGAGAATCTGAGACAAGGAATGAGAGGGAGTTAATTACTAACTCAACTTACCTTCAAATAAAAAGTATAAGGCCTACAAGGTATTGATGGGCATTAAATTGCCAAGGTCTCAAGTAGGTACATGTCAGAATCATCTTGGTTCAATACGTAGGAGGTAAAAGCATTAGTGAGCAGAGTTAAGGGTGAAATTATAGATTTATAATAGTAAAGGTTAATGGGTTAAAGGTTAGGATTTATAATACGATGGATCAGTCAATGGAGAAAATAAGAGGTTATGCTTTCTTCCTGCATATACCTACTTAATGATGTATCAGAGTAACCTAGATCTCTCTCATTGGAACAATACACTAAAAGTTCACCACAATATTTACTGCTTACTCAACCAATCTCTTTATGAACTAACGTTGATTGCATTTTCATGGGTTAGCTTAAATGTAGTTATCTGCGGATTTTTTCAAGTTCAAAAGTACTTCTCTTCTTGGTTTTATTAAATTTTCGTCTTTAACGAATCCAATCTTTCAGATTGTCGCTTTTTGCATTATTATATAATGTCTTCACGCAACATATCTCATACAAAAAATAAGATATTGTCTTCTGGGAAGTATAACAGGTTACTTGCTGGCCTGCCTAATATTTTGAAGGGAACTGATGAAGTGAAATTAAATCCTATAATTACACAATAGTAGTGATGAGGAAGCAATCTTAAGACTATGGTTAAGACTGTATAAACCCGGGATGTATGGCGTGGAAAGACTTGATGATAGACGAGAGAATTGACGTGGTGAATGAAGCAAATGAGATAAAGCGGCGATTTGATTATTTGGGTGTGATTAAGAAACTTGATGAAAAAGTTAATAGAACAAACCCGCAGTAGCAACATTAGAAACTGGACAGTTATACAGATAGTTCACCACTTTTCAATTACGGATGTTATACGTTTTATTACGGAACTCACACTTTTTTGGGTACCATCGCCATGGACAAGGGTGGTCGAGAATATTCCAAGTAGCTGTCAAAAAGGGATGGTTAACACGTTTTACAGTTGTTGAAAAGAAAAAAAATATGGATAAAGAAAAGAAAGAAACACAAGAAAAATAACCGAAAACCCCTTGTAAAACCTGAAAAACTAGTTGGTAGGAACTTTAAAATGATAATGTTCTTGAACATAATTCTAGGAAGATGGGAAAGATCAATCAACGGTACGTTTTTTAGTAATAGGTTCTGTATGTACCTAAACTTGTCTGCTGGCCTATACATAAGTATATATCCTAGTTATTCCTGTAAAACTAGGTACTTATCCCAATTGGAAGAATTGGAGACTGTGATTCCTCAAAAACGAAAACCTACTTTCAACACTAAAAGATTCTCCCTTAATATATATTAAAAAATAATATATATATACAAAAGCGTAAGAACAGGAGATAATGAATACGATCCAATTTACAAGAGAATTTCGAATACTTCGACGGTGTGGGTCATCAATTTCATCCACATTTTCAATAAGGGTCAACATAAAATTATTGCTTCTATTTCTCTCCTAACACGTAACTACCTAAGCTGTACCTATCTTATTTGTTCCGTTTGTGTTTTATTCTTAAAATCGTGAAAAATATCAACTTTTCAGTGCTTTTACAGCTCCTTTGTGTATCAACTTTTATTATCAAATTGCATTATTAGCCACATAAAGAATATCTACCAAAATCGTTACATTTCAAAAAAATTTTTATTTCTCTAAGAAAATAAGTAAAATAAATTGTTTTTCTCTTTTAGGAGACACCCTCCCCCCACTTCAGATCAAATGCGTACCAACATTCCTAGAAACTAAGCCCCGAAAGCATTTTATACCTGCTATTTTGGACATAATACCTGCTTATTATTTTTATACGTCCAAAATACAAAATAGATTATGATTTTCATGTTGTGCATTGTATTGTGTTATTGTATATAGAATCTGCACGAATCTGACGAGTTCTACAGACGTAGGTATAGGTCCCACATGTTCTGAATAAACTCATGCAAGATAGTCAACCTAAGGCAATGGCGAGACTCAAAATTGTTGACTTACAATTCACAAAGTAAATGAAAGAAAAAAGTTCCAGTCATGCAGCATGATCGTATGAGCGAATTTTTGTAAATTATCGTATTGTATAATGATAAATTGTTTGGAAATTCGAGCTTTTTGCGAGCAAGAAAATTGCAATAAATGGGGGGGGGAGGGGGGGGGGAATTGCTGAAATATGGGGGGTGTTTGTGGAGAAGGAGTGGGGTTGATCTCAGTAGTTTGGTCCTAATAGGTAACTTATAAGTAAGTACTTTTAAGCAAGGATTTTTTTTAATCAGATCCATAGGGGCGTCCCAAAATGTGATGGGTGAGGGGGGCTTGTGTATATTCAAGACAACCTGTGCAACGAACGGATGAACCGCCTAGTATATAAATAAATAAATATATATACATATGAAAAAGCGTTAAACTCTAGGATTCGTTTCAGAATACCTCAAAACGGATTTCAATGAAGACATTTTTCAAAAATTTTGATTTAAAAATTTTCCGAGCCATTGCAATAGTTCATTTTTTGTTAAAAGTCGCTAATATTTATTACGAAAATTCGCTAAAATGGAAAAAAAGAAAGAATGGAAACAATAAACGGGGAGCAGATAATTTTTCCGTGCACGTCAACATGAAAAGTTATGTCAACGGAGTGAAATACCCACAAACTTTCCAAGTCTAATTTCTACAGAGCCAAGTATATTTTATACGTAGCAACTAATAGACGGGTTGTTTTGCTGTATAACAACAATTGACAAGAATTTCGTGGCTAATAGTTGTCAGAAGATAAGGATGTCTAACACACTACAAAAAGAAAACTGAGGAAAAATAAATAGGTAAAATAAAAAGGTAATCATTGGTGAGGCAAGACCAAAAACTAGGAGAACTCCGATCGACTAGAAAAAATAAAGCAATGTTCCTCTTTAATGCTTCGAGCAGAAAAATATTACTTACTACGAGAAATTCGTTTTTGTCAATTCGCTCGTTACCGTCCGTGTCAAACATGTTGAACGCGATTCTAAACCCGGCAATAGGTTCTGAAAAATCAAGAAAAAATAACATTAGGTATTACGGGCAATTAGAAACCAATGACATGAAACATGAAGTGTTTTACCCCGTCTGGCTGGAAAACATGTGTCTTAAAATGGTTTTTCACGGATGAGACATGTCCCACAATGCTTTTTCATGGCTGCGACACATGTGTCCCATGGAAACAAAATTGAAATACCTTACTTCAACCCATGTTTCTCTACTTAAATCTATATTCTATCTTTACACCTACGCGTTAATATTCTATATAATAAAACTGCACAGCGAGGATAAACAGGATAGCCCATTTCGGCTCAACAGAACCCTAACATATTGGTACTCAAATTCAAGCCCTGGATCTCCTGACCAATGTGCGAAAACCCTAGTTTTCCAAAACTTCAAACCATATTAATTTAAATTGCGAAAGTGCTGTTGGATATGATTTGATTGAAATTCACGATATCGAATGCTTATTAATAGAAAATCATTTAACCTATCTATTCGTGTGCCTGCCCCTCTATAAACCAAGTTAGCTCAATTAGGTATTTAGGCGTCGTGCTAGACCAGTGCCTAAATTGGAAAGACCATGTGGCTAATCTTTGTCGTAGATTGAGGCGATTAACCAGGGGTTTCCTTAATATAGACAACTTGCGGAAATTTTATTTTGCTCTGATCCATTCAGTATTGTCGTATAATATTGCTGCATGGGGAGGTGTGGGTATCACTACTCTTCAGCCTCTAGTAGTAACCCAGAAATGTTTAATGAAAATTCTTTTAAAAAAATGTAAGCGATTTTGTTCTGCCGAATTATTTAATTTATTGCAAGTGCCAACATTAGCCAACACCATCAAGATTGTAACCATTATTGTTACATATAAATATATCAAAGAGGGATCTTATTATGAAATTAATTACTCTAATACCCGTGGTAGCGGGAAAATTAAAATCCCATTCCAACTGACTGCGTCGGGTCAGAGGACATGTTTGTACCGTGGTGGGAAACTTTATAATAGTTTACCCATGAATAATAGAGATTGCCCATCTCTGGCTTCGTTCAAGCTCCTTGTTAAAAAACTGTTTATCTCACCCCAGTAATAGTTTAGTACAGTATACTAAGATCTAGCTTTATAATATATCATCATGACAAAAATGTACCATTTATAATTTATTTGAAATCAAGTCGCAAAAAGACATGTAGATTCTTTTTCATTTCATTTTTCGATCAATCCTAATCTTCAATTTGTATGCAATTGTGACTCCTCCCCCAAGCACGAGGGTTTACTCAAATGGGGGGGTAGCATTCGGTAGTTGTATTTTTCTATATCAGACCTGTAATTTCTTATACTTACCACAGATGCTTGTTCTTTTTTTCTTGTTTATTTTCAATAAACAAATGATTTATAAAAAATAAATAAATAAATCCGTTTACTTCATTAAATGAAACGGAAGAAAATGTATTATGTAACTATAACTTTTAATTAAATACAACAATACAATACAACAAAAAATCTGCCAAATAATTGATTATTTTAATACAATGTTGATTCGAAAAATGTGATTTTGCGGGACAAAGGAAGGTGTTAAATTTTTGTAGGTACCTACCACAAGTTAACGGAGATTCCGATGATGCTCTTTATTTTTGTGTGACCATTGGAAAGTTAGAACCTACTAGCAAACAAGTTGTGAACACCATTCATGATTTTTCGTTCAAAATCCAGTTAGCCTTAAAAAAAACCAGAATATACTCTACTCAGAAACGTCGTACTTACTTGTCAAAATGGATAAAAGGAAAAGGTACTCCGTATAAGATAAAATTCCTGAAAAAAAGAATGAAGAGAATGTTAACGAAATGTGTCATAAAACAGTTAATACAGAATTCTGAAATAACAGTTATTTTTTAAAAATTTCAAAAACAACAAAATATTTAGCTTTTTTTGGAAATAAATTGTAATATAATAATCGAGTGCTTCCGTTTAGTAAAACCATTTTAGGTAAATTAAATTTGACACTGGTTTTCCCCCTACTTGAACATTTTACCAACTGGAAAAGTATGAATTATCCAACGAACTATACAACTAATATTATATAGTTCGTTGGAATTATCTGGATAGCGAAAATGTCGATCAATATATTATATTAAAGATCGTTGATGAACTTTTAATTTAAAGTGATAAGGATGGGAATGAAAATACCGACAAAGAGTGCTTAATGATTTACAGGAAATGTGGCTCGGCTTTATAGAATCCCTATTCTCGACACCCTCAACCTTATCGTTGTGTAACGGGTTTTTAATTCAGATCATTGGAAGTATTTTTTAAATCTGAATTTTAGAAGAATATTGATGAAAAATCTATCAGTTCAACAAATACAGTGTTGCTATACTTGCAGAATAATGTATTATATATATATTCTACATCAATTCAATGCATCGAAATTTTGACACGATATATATACAGACCGCTTCAAGGATGGTTTGACTCACTGTAATCAACTGACTCTGTAAATGCAAGCGATGTAACTACAATGTGCCATAGCAAACCGTGGCAGGTTACAGCTAGTTGCAAGTATCATACAGTCATATGTATTAATTATGTAACCATAATGATAAGTAGAAATTGCTATTGTATCAGTAAGTACCATTGTTTTTCATAGAGCGAAACATTTTCGAAGAACCGTTGTTGAGTTTTGGAGTCTGCGTGAGAATTTTGTCCAGCTCTTTCTGACTCAGAGTTCGTCTCTCCCTGGGCGCTGAAATATTGAATAAATAAGGTAGAAAGGTACGAGTAACTAAATCAAAAAACCAAGATTAATAACAAAAAACAACTTATAATAATTATGAATATTGAAGGGAACACACGCTCTAACTTATCATGTTGTTTGCTTCACTGTTTCGAAAATTAAAGTGCCAAATAAAAATTGTTTAACAACGGTGGGTTCGACCGACTGAAAATATAATAACCTAAACATTATTTCTTACAGTGGATTTCTCCACGCTTTTAAAGGTTTATGAGAGGGAGTTACCTACATGTTCTTTATGCTTGAACCAATAAGTCTAGGTAGGCTTATTTAGACATCATCTAGTGAGTTTATTAGAGGTAGATTAAAGGATTGGCGTGCAAGATTTATCTTGAAATTTATACTGGTTTTATGTTATAACCTATGTAGTAAATACTACCACTTGAGCAAAGCTCCGGAATTCCGTAGAACTTACCAGAACTAACCAAACATCGTTTTTAAAATCACGAAACGAGTATGTAATATTTAAAATCATGTAGCCAGCAAAAGAGTAATAGGTGTTTAAGTATACAACCATTTGTTAGGTAAAGAGAAAAGGTACAAAATGTTGACGTATTAGTTTTGACCATTCACTAATATTTGAATCTTAATTAACTGACCCCACCATCTCTCGAGTATTTGACAAAAAATCTACGGCATTCTAGAAACTATTTCCTGGAACACTGTTCAAAAATGTCGATTTCGTACTTCCGGAAACATTACATAGTGGGAAATTTTTCGAAACATTCCATTCTTGTACCAAAGAATCTTTGCTTTCCAAAAAAGGACGAGTTCGATGGCCAGAATTTTTGAGAACATTGGCTAAAAATGGCTCAAAACGGCTAGAAATCGTTAAATTCATATTTTTGGCAGAATGTTTAGTCAGAAGAAGCTTATTGACGATGCAGGAGAACATTAAAATATAGGTGGACATAGGAGAGCATAAAATATTGCTGAAAAATGTACTTGAATTTAAATGATATTCGTTGACAATTTGATGAAAAAGCTATCTAATAATCCAAAATATTCTGGGAATGGAAAGAAGGGTCGGGAGACCCGTTGACACGAGCTTCCCCCCTTAAAAAGTTGAAAAAAGATAAAACCAAAATCGGTCGTTTTTATAGAGAAAAATGCACTTAATACCTTAATTTTCAAATTTCACAAGGATGTATGAATTGCCCTTAAAAGAATAGTGCGTAAATAAATAAGTAAAATAAAGAAATTTATGGACGAAGATCACAGTAGGACAGTCTAAGTTCAAACAACTGACGATGACATTGTCCAATGACCAATTTTTACGATTTGAAACTAAACTTGTCCACTGTTCATTGAAACACTCACGTTCAGGCTGTTGATGAATGATGGACTCGAGGAAGTCGTAAGGCGTCATGTAGATCTGTCCGTCAAACTGGACGGAGGCGAATTTGAGAAAGCGCCGCTCCCTCGAAGTCAGTTTCACCGCCTTCTCTTTCGGCTCGTCTTCTTTCTGAAAGATAAATAATACACATTTTATAATTCCAGTTGATCAGATATTATATAAACCCCCAATAAAAGCAATAGTAATGAGGATTATGGATTGAACGTTGATAGCCTTCATTGAAAACCCATGATTTGTAATTATGATTGCGTAGGTTTTGAACTAGATCCATTCAGACGAATAACTTGAGTAGAAGGTTGGGAGATAATAAGAGTTATTGGAGCACAATGTTGTATCTCTCCAACTGTGAACTAACATATTGTTCGAAAAAGATTCTTGATACTCTGATTCTCCTTCCAGTGAGTTAAAATTTTCCCGAAAGTTAGGAACTGGAGCGGTCGGAAGGACGATGCGTGACCTCATAGTTTCCAGGAGGTAATAGAATACACTAGCAGAAGATAATTCAGGATAACTCAACTTTATAAGGAATTTAGGTGCCCCCCCCCCCCCCCCCCCAGAGGTGCAATGGGGGCCTAAATCCTCATAAAAAGGTAGAGGAGAGTAACAGCATCCCGTCAGAGAGATACCACTCCTACTAATAGCTTTTAATGAGCCATGTTCGGAGTAGATTGGTTTTCCATTCACCTGGAATGCCATCCAACGCCAAACCCAGCTGCTAAAACAATCGAGTACAGCCCGCGACGCCCGTTGTTTCATCAACGGGAAGCCGACAGCGCTATCTCTGAAGCCCTGACGGGACCTTGATGGACCTCACAGGAGGTAACTCTGTTAAACTTTTCAGGAAAGAACCCATAATTTCAATCGTCGCATAGTTTCCCAGGGAGGCTCCCTACAAATTTATACTTCCTAGGGTGAACAGCAGGGAATTTAGCTCACTCAGCTCATCAGGAAAGAGCCAATAATTGCGATCGTCTCTTAGTGTCCCAGAGAGTACCTACCGTAAGACGGGGTTACTTCCTACCAGGTGGTACAACTTCCGACCAGCGTAGGAATGCAGTCGCAGAACCCTCTACCGGCCATAGAAATGAAATTAGGAAGTTCATTAAGGTCCCAATAGGTAGCACATTACTCAAACTTACATGAAACCTGAAGATAAGTTTCTTGACGTCGCTTATCATCGTTTTCTTCACGTTTTTGTTATCAGCTATTTCGACACATTTTCCTGTTGTGTTTATTGTGTGCCTGCAGCTACATATTTCCGCTAGATTTTCCGAAAGTTCACATACTTGTTCAAATTATATGAGGAATTTAACTAAGAAATCTGATGTTTTATTTAGTTGTTAGTTAATTTCCATCAACGAAAAACTAAAAGTCGCCACTTTAGGATGCAACTTCCGACCACCCGATTTTTTGTGTTTTAGCGCATTTTTACGTGTTTTTCTCATTTTGATTGAGCTTACTCATGTTTCAGTGTTTTCCATGTGTTACAGGCATGCCACGAAAGTACCGAAAGAAAGTCATTCCCTATAGAAATTATACCCAAGACACTTTGGAGGCAGCTCTGAATGGCAGCTCTGAAGGCAGCTCATTTCTGGTTTTGTTTTGTATGGAATAAATGTTTAAAAATGAAATCTTTTTGTCGTAATAGGTGAGAGATTCCATCTGGTAGCAAAATACGGGGGTAATATCGAGCCAGGGCTTCATTTCTTGATTATTTGAGTGAAAAAACGTGAGTGGTCCGAAGTTGCCCCCACGCGGGGTAATGACTGTACCACTTTTACCTTTGTTTTCCATGTGTTCCTAATGCTGGAATGTTAAATTTTGAAATGGGAATATGACGGCGAATAGATCAGGTGTGACATATTGAAAGGCCAACTCGATTGAAGAGATACAGACAGAGAAATCTCAAAAAAACCTGAAAGCGTGGTCTGTGGGACCCGTCTTACGGTATCCCTATGAAATTTCAACTTCCTAGGGGTAACAGGAGAGAATTTAGATCACTCAGCTGATTAGAAAAGATCGTCTCTTGGTGTCCCAGAGAGTCTCCCTATCAAATCTCAATTTCCTAGGATGAACAGGAGAAAATTTCAATCGTCTGATAATTTTAGCTTCAGAGATTAAATACGATATAAATCATCAGCTTTAGGAGCCCATCAGCTGATCAGAAGTCTATGCATCGTCTAGTACCCACTGCTTACAAGTACCTACTACTCAATAGTATACTTACCATGTACCTAGTGCCTTCTTTTCATATTATTAGTTCATTATGTTTACTTAGCAATATCGGTTTATAACTTAGCGTAATAAATCAGCTTTCCTTGACACTACAATGGCTGAGGGGTCATGAGATGTTGTGATAAAATGAGAGCATTCCAAAAAGTGGCGAACAATTTCCCTGCTATGAAAACTAAGGGAGTTACACTTCGCTAGTAACGCATTGGTTGTACGTGAAAATCAATAAAAACCGTCGCATTTTTCTCTAATAATTTCCGTACTCACGTAGGCCAGCCAATAGACATATCCATGTCAAAATGAGTTCATATGTTGTTGTAATATTCATTTCTGTGAAGTATTGTATTGGCGATTTTAATTTATCTCCGTTTTAAAAGCTTTGAAAAAATAGGAGGCGTTACGTTTAAGCCTCCCCCCCGTCCCCTCGTACATTAGGAACTTACCTACGTAACTACTACTACTTCTAACTACTAAAAGGACTACAATATGGAAAAATTGTAAACATGGGAATCAATCAAGATTAATTTGTGTTATTAGTATCTACAGTTCCTACCACATAGGAACCAACTAACTAAATCACTCGCCACTAAGTCGTGGAAACTCAATTCAATGATGGCAATGAAAGTTAATGAAAATGTTGTACATTCCCACGAAATAAAGGTTTTAAAAAAACTTCCAAATTCCCTTCTTTCTCCCAAATCCCGTCCTTTAAATTGATTTCGAAGGTTAGGTCATCGTCAATATACCAAACAATTCAAATCAACATTATTTATAGTACAAGTACAATTATTACCTATATTCACAATGTAACATTGTAAGTTTTTATTTCATTGATTTCTTTTTATATTTTCATTAAGTTCTGTTTTCTTTAATAGCACCTAACACCTATTCAAACTCTCCTACATCGAAAGTGGAACATAAGGTTGTACTACTCAAGGTATGTACTCATTAACTATGTGGGATGGGTGTAAAAACTGTATAACTGAAGCAATACATGTCGTTATATGATAACTACAATATGAAAATTAGGAGCTAAGGCTAGACTTTCTATTTATATGAACCAGGTACCTACCAAGTGATTGAAAGCAGACCACTCATCATGTCCGGTCATATACATCACAAGTGATTTCCGTCTTTTTCTTAGAAGCCCTAATGATAACTTCCCTAGGTGGTCTCAAATTTTGCTGTCAAAATTAATCAATTATAGCACAGTTACGAGACGCCACTTTCTCCACTGACGACCCCTTGACAGGTTATTATTTGTAATATCAGGTCGACCCACATGTTCAAGTCTCTCAACTTGGACAAGCCTTCTAAATACATCGTATAGCCGCGGCCTCACAGCTTCCAGCATTGTTCTTCGCCGGCTCTGATGACCGTTTTCTGGGGACGCAAGTCGCCTCCAGGTCTTCCAACACCCACGCGGGTTATTCAAATCCAACTTGATAGCCTCTAGGATGTTCCATTACTGGATCATCCCGGTTTGGATGGATGATGGGCTCCCGTCACAAAAAGAAGCTGAGGGTCCTTCTTTCTATCCCTTCCTGATGGAATGCGGCGAATGAAAAACATGTCGTTCGCGTGGCTGTTGGACTGGTTTCCAAAGGGGCAGGGTCTTTTTTCGGACTAAGGACTTTCTGAATGTGATTTGTGCCTACTCACAAGAACACTCAGTAAAGAGAACCAATCCAAAGTGAAACTGTAGAATCATTACATGGCCGTAAGGCCGCCACATATGCCCATTCCGTAAGTGAGAAGCATTAGAATCAGTTAATTTCTATATCGAACTCGCTATCACTCTCATGATCATTTTATCATAAAACAGTAAAAAATGCCCTATGTTCAGGACGAATTCCAAAACTTCATCAGTCATCGTTGAGCCGAGCATTTTTTATTCGTCAAGATAGATCTTCAAAAATTGAAATTCAAAATGTCTTAATTAACTGCAGCAATATTGATCCGGAATAGTTTTAACGTAACTACGGGTAAGGAGTTGGTTACATGAGGGGACGCTTGGTTGATAAATTAAGTAGGTACTTAAACGTTAAAACTTGATTTCTGACATTTGAATTGAAGCCTTTTTGGGACTGCAGGGTAATATACCTATTATATTAACTTCAAACTGATTACTGTTCTGGAAGCATTGCATTTTTTCTTCTTTTTTTTTTAAACATATAAAGTTATGGTGGGTATGTAGGTAACAGAACATGCAAAAGAAGCGAGCCGGTAGGTACAGCTTCTATACCTATATAAATACTCGCAACTAACTTTGTTTCTATTCAACTTAAGATGCTGAACTTTGGGGAACCCCCCCCCCCCCACCACTGTGGGTGCGGTAGTGTATGATTTCAACTAGAAGAACACTCTAATCAGCAAAGTGAACTCTGAAGCTAATTTGGCTCCTATTCAACTTGAGATATTGAACTTAAGAACGGGATCTCTCTGGGTGTGATGGAGTATTCAACTGGAATGGGTCGTCTTTGGGATGGAAGAGTATAAGTATTATAACTTGAGAAACCATTCTGAACAGCTGAGTGAGGTCTTCAGCTTACTTTGTTCCTATTCAACTTTAAGAGTTACCTGTACTAAATTTTTGAACGGGGTCTTTCTGTGTATGGCAGAGCATAGTTAAAACTTATTTAAAAAAAGCTATAATTGCGGCACTTTGGAACGGAGCCCCTCTGAATGAGGTAAATAGTATTTTCTATGCTGGAGATAGTATTTCCCTAGCAGCACTGACACAATAGGGCTCCGAACATAAGGAGCTTTTTTGATATAATAATTTATTCATTAATAACATCATTTTCATTTTCGAAAAAGATTATTGAGGTTGGTGGTGCAGGGAAAAAGAATTGTAGAGCGAAAAGGGGTGACGCAAGGTATCGACAAGGGAGAAATCATGTCAACGACCAATTAGTTCGGAGCCCCATTACTTAATCTAAAATTTAAGTGATGGTACACGAACTACGAGTACATTCATGTCTTGGACGAGCGTTTGTTTATGTTAGCATCAAGCCGATGTTCATGAGGGAGGACGCGAATTGACGAGCAAGTTCCCGCTTAGGCTTTTATTACAGTCCTCTTCGAATACTCCTTCATCGAAAATTCAGCTTTTCCTAACGACATCCCAAAGTAAACAGATAAGCGTCCAACTTTTCACGTCAAATGTGGATGACCTTACCGATTCGCTTCTCTTTTGTTCCCTATAACGGCAGTCGTGACGGATAACAGTTGTTATTGTTGTTTTTTCGGTTTTGTTATAATAATTTATTCATTAATAACATAATTTTCATTTTGAAAAAGATTGTTGAGGTTGGGGGTGCAGGGAAAAAGAATTGTAGAGCGAAAAGGGGCGACGCAAGGTACCGACAAGGGGGAAATCATGTCAACGACCATTTAGTTCGGAGCCCCATTACTTAATCTTAAATTTAAGAGATGGTACACTGTGAACTACATTCATGTCCTGGACGAGCGTTTGTTTGTGTGAGCATCAGGCCGATGTTCATGAGGGAGGACGCGAATTGACGAGCAAGTTCCCGCTTAGGCTTTAATTACAAGTCTCTTGGAATATTCCTTCATCGAGAACTCAGCTCTCCCTAACGACATCCCAAATTAAACAGATAAGCGTCGAACTTTTCACGTCAAATGTGGCTAGTATGGGTTCACGCGTAAAAACGTTTGATAACAAATTCAACGATACTAAAACGATTTTACTGGGTTGAGCTGAGCATTTTTTATTCGTATAGATAGATCTTTGTTTTTTTTCGTAACGATTAATTTTGGTGGGTTAAGCGTTTTTGATTCGTAAAAATTTAAATTAAAAACGCCTAATTAACTGCATCAATGATGGTCCGGAAGAGTTTTAACGTACATAACTAAGATTATATGTGAGAGAAACGGAGACTCCTGGTTCACAAATTAATTAGGTACAAGTTGAAACATGATTGTTAAAATTTGAATTGGAGCCTTTTTGGGATTGCTGGATAAAAATGATAAGGTACGAAGCCACCTAACATGGCACAAAAGGTGCAATGTAATCACCTAATCACCGTAAATTTCCCGTACTTTTCTGTATAAAACTAATGATAGGATTTAGCCAATTTTGCCTGCCTATCGATTTTGTAGCACATATTAATAAAATTTGAACTGATTTCTGTGTTCAAAGGTGTTCATCGATGAAATTATTGATAAAGGATAAAATAAAAAATCTCTTGCAATAAAGACAAGGGCTTAGGGTTTCAGTCATTTCTTTCGTTTTTGTTTCAAGTAATTTTTAAATTATCAATTGTACCAAAATTTGAATAGGTAGTCCCATTTCTTGCACAAACATGTGTATTGGTTAAAATGTTTGACCTCACAAATATTGTTAAAAATCCAGCAAAATATTGTTACAATTGCGAATATAAATGTTTCGTTGCACTAAAGAGGTCTGAATGAGAGTTAATCGAAAGTCGTGGATCATCCCTAAAAAACAGTAGTGGCCTGACTGGATTAAATCAGAATTAACTCATTTTCATAGATTATGTTGAAACCGATCATTATATACAAAATACATAACTGACAAGTGGTTATGCGGGACAGTACTTGTAGGTACAACACCGGTGAGGATGTGAATCCTGTTTGTTACAGTGACTGGCACGCGGGCCTCCAAAAGGTAGTCTGGTCAATGGTCTTGATGTTATTTCCACTGTCACTTGGACCTGAATCAAATCCACGACCTTTCCTCACTATTTTCTGCCGCCCCTTTGTCCCAATAGACGGTCTGCAGCTGCCGGGTAATTTAATATTGCGCGTAAAGCAATTTTAGAGCGATTTAGGGAGCTATTGTTCGCAAAATTGACGCTATAAATTATTGTGCTCGAGCACGTAAGGGTAGGTAATCTATTGCTTGATAATTTAGCTGATTCACATATGCTACATAACACGTGTCACTTATTAAAAAAAAGTTTGTTGGACACGCACTTCGCCGTAGTTAACATAATATTGTTGGATAAATCGAGAGCTTTCGAACGAATGGTCAACGAATTTTGTGGGATGAAAAACGACGAAGTACCATTTCCCTAGCAACGACTCGGTTGTAGGCGGAAATCACTGTAATTAATTTCGTGCGCGGCTCGCAAAATTCGCTAGGACCCCAGGGCTAAAACATGATACATATTAAAAATATTACCTAATGTTTTTTTTATTGAATTTTTGCACCAATAAGTCATAAAATTTTCGAAGGTACACTTTTCGCGGATATAAATTTAGGGGTACCCATGATCTACCACGAATTTCAACTGTTGACATGACTATGTCCTATCTATGGGGGTTATTCTAAAAATTCTGTTACCCATTCCGTTTCCCAAAATGTTACAAAGTTTTCTGATGATTTTCACGATCTTCAGCCTTCCTTCGCTCATACGATCATGCTGCATGACTGGAATTCTATATCATTTTCTGGGATTGTATGGGTTAGCTCCTAAACGATAACCAGTAAATTTCATTGCCGTCGAATTAATAGTTCTGTGCGCACACACAAACGTGAATTCCTTATAACGTCTATTTCTTACGATCTATTGGTCCGATTTCGTTCAAACTCGGAGGATAGTTGGGTATATGTTCAAGGATGATACCGTGAGGATTTTGTCGGGATTTAATGAGCAATAGCTATTGCGCATGCGCAAAACTAATATTGGTAGATGCAGGCAAAAATACGGGATTAATATACCGATAAAATTTTCAGGGCTCCTAAATGGTGTCCCATCGCCGTCGGAATAATAGTGCTGTGCGCAAACTCAAACGTGAATTTCTTATGACGTCGATTTCTTATCATCTACTCAACCGATTTCGTTCAAACTCGGGGGGTAGTTGGATATAGGTTCCAGAATGATGCCTTGTGGATTTTATCTGGTTTTGTTGAGCAATAACTATTGCGCATGCGCAAAACTAAACTTGATGACACAAACAAAACTCCAAACTAACGTACCGATTTTTATGAAAATTTCAAGGTTCGTGAGGGGTAACCACAAGACAATCTCTTATCGCCCTATTTACACTTTAGATGGTGAAAGCCGATGGACTGACGGTAGGATATGACGATATCCTATAAATCGCAGACATGATTTATAGCCCCATTTTACAAACATACGTATAGCTATAGCACGTCAACACAAAGCATTAACACATCAAATCGGAGGTTTTACACATCAATTAGGACGTTTTAAATTGGAGGCTTCACAAATTAAATTCGAGAAGAAAGGAATGTATACTTAATTCTAGAAAAGCAGTAAACAAATAATAATAATAACTGATGAAGAAGGAACTTGTAATGTAATTATAAATAGAAATATGTTTCGAAAATCACAACGAACTCATAACAAAAACGATAGGAAATCAATAATGAATGAACATAATGAATAAGAAGAATGAAAAAAAAACCTAATTTTGTAATGTGAGTTCTGCCGAGTAGGACTGGGGCATAAGCCTTTAGTGAGACGAAATCCCTAAATCACGCTCTAAACCTCGGATCACTTCATTATGATTCTTTTTTTTATTTTTAAAATGGTTAATTTTAAGGTTTTCGAATGCGTAGAATCCAAATTTGAAGTCAAAATTTGTCCCGAACTAGAGGTTGGGTCGGTTGTCATTGAAGTTTGGAATTAGTTAAAAAAATAAGTACAAGCAAAAAAGAAATTCACCTTTGCGGTTGCGCACAGCTTACTATTGGTCCAACGACAACGTAATTTATATGAAGTGATTTGAGAGCTAACCCATACACCCCTGAAAACGACGTCAAAATCGGTCGATTAGTCTCCGAGTTTCACGTGAGTCAACCGACCTTAGTTTTGCGCATGCGCAATAGTTATTACTCAAACAATTGCGATAAGATCTATAAGGCATCATCCTGGACATTATACCCAGCAACCTTTCGAGTTTGAATGAAATCGGACCGATAGAATATGTGAAATCGACTATATGGAATTTACGTTTACTCATGCGCACATGCTACTATTGATCCGATAGCAACGAAACGTATAGGGAACCATCTGATAACTAAGCCATACAATCTCCGAGAATTTCATCAGAATCGGACTAAAACTTGGTATAACTTGTTGTAGGCGAGACAAGGAGTTGGCATAGACACACAGACAGACATGAACCAGGGAGATGAAGAGGCCCCAGTTCCTGAAGAGAAACGTTTTCAATCAAAACAATTTAAGAACAAAAAGGCCTTTTTTGTGTGAATTTTTGTAATTAAAAATATTATCAGGGACCAAAACATTGATTTCATAGCTTTTAACTAGGAAATAACCTTACAAGATACATTAAAAATATCAACATGGGATTTTTCAAATGTTTCGGCAGTATGGAATTTTGCAATTTGATGCCAATTCAGCGCGTTTTTGACAATGTGCATTGTGCGAAATGGCACCTCGTAATTTTTTTTTCCATTAAATTAATAGCTAACATTTTCTTTTCACTCATAAACCACCAATTTCTATACAACTTGAAATATACAAAAAAACAATACACTTTTTCACCTATTTTTGGCTCATATCACTCATGGGTGTGGAGCGATCGAGCTGGCGAGAAGTTAAGACCAACTAAACCCCAAGTGGGGTCTATGTGCGGAAGAACAGATTTTTTAAGTCAATTCTAAGGCCTTTTATGGCCCGGACGGCGAACGGAGGACGGCGGGCGGACATTTCAAATTTGGATTCTACGCACCTTGAAACGTAGTGACAAAGTTTGAGGGGGGGTTATAAAAATTTTGCTATACGATCACATAGGCTTATTATTGGAAATAAGACCCAGAAGGAAGAATTTCGATGCTATATGTACGTGAGAACTCGGAAACATCATATTGATGGGAAAAATACATCTTAAAAACAGGTATTGTGAGCGTGAATTAAGGGTTGCAAAACTTTACAAAAAAGGCCTTTCTGTCCTTAAATTGTTTTTTATTATTGACAACATTTTTTGTGAGTAAAATTTTGAAATAATTAAAACTGACCGAATGAAGAAACATAGCAAATTACGGGTTTCGTCCAGTGTGTGGCGGTGCGGTTTCAGGCCTTCATTTTCCTTCGTTTCTTTGTAGATGCCTACAGCAAGTAAGGGAAGCTGAAGATTTATACAAGAGGTAAAAATGCTTATTTCTTTATTTGAAATCATGTTCCAAATTAATACGCAGGACCTCCAATTTTTAACGAAAACCTCCAATTTGATTATATACATTAGGAACTGCACTATAAATTTTGCATTCAATCGTTTCGACTTGTACTTCGTTCTGGGATGTTCCATTTCGACATTGCGTGTACTGCAGGTACTAATTTTACTGGCCGATCCAAAGTTACTAGACGGTATTATTACCGATATTATCATTGGCGACTTGTGTTTCGATGAATAGGTAGTGAATTTGGTAGATTCTTAAGGCAGAATCAGGGAAATAGATTTATCTACCTCTCCCCCACATTAGTAATTCAGTTCTGACAACCCCATTTCCATGTTGTGAGCTTTTCATTAAACTTATTTGTTAAATGTGGCATCTTGACTTTCGGACGTGGAAAAGAATATTGAAAAGAACTTTAGATTCTTCTTCTCGATTAGGATGATGAATGTCACCGGGCAGAAGAAGGGTAGGTATACTTCACAAGGAGGGTGGGTGGTCACCCTAATAATGGGCTCGTAAAGTAGCCCACCTCTCCTCTCAAACCTACCTACAATGATATATCATTTATTATAACGAAACGCTATTAGCCTGTTTTGTGTTGCCCGTAGAAAAACCTCGGGGCTTCACCGTCACAATTAAATTTAGGTCATCTTCTAATGGGGCCGCCTTGTCCGAGTTTTGAATTGACTATCCTACCTCTTTGGTCCATAGGGAAGGTTTCTTTTTGTTTCTTTGCAGGTATTCCTCGTGATGAGACTTCCATTGTAAATCTGGAGACTAAAGTATGATTTCGATGAAGAAGAAGAGAGTTGTTTACTCCATGAGATCCGAAAAATTGTGAAATGCGCATGCGTTAACTACTTCCTTGCGTTCGAGTTCTGACAGTTCCGAAAAAAAAAAATAAACGGGGAGTGTCAGAACCGTTCGGAACTGCGTTCGCAAAACGCTGCGAACGCGGAACTCGGGCGTTCTTGGCGTTCCGGAACTGGGCGTTCTGGCACTGCGAACGACAAAACTCAACTGCGCTTGCCCAGAAGCGTTCCGAACTCGCAGAACGCACACTGGGAACGAAGCTCTGGATTGCCTTCTGATACAGTGATATACATATCACTGCACATGTGATCTACATATCACTGGGAGTACATGTACTCCCGGTATTTTGAGATAATTAGGGACCCACCCTATTGGACAAATACTCATCAGTACCAGAATCCTCCTAGACTATGAGCACAAAACATTTCGCATGCCTGAACTATCCCAACAAACTCACACTCACTCTGAACATCAGGTGTCCCGGTCGTAACATTGATGAAATCGATTGAAACATTGATGAAATCCAAAGTTGCCGACCCCAAGGATTTAGCTGTTGACTATGGATTATCAGAGAAAATATTCAAATCGCAAACCAATATCCACAATTTCCTGGTTTTTATTGCTTTTTTTCTACCGAGTTCAACGTTTGAAGAAATGTTTAGCCAAGATCCGGGAGAAGTCAAATTTTACTAATCCAACTTCTATGTGCAGAGATTCAGACTGGGAACTAGAAAGTTAAGCGAAGTGACAGATACATAGAAGTTAGTTAATGGGTCCGCTGACCAGAGTCTTCATGAAATTTAAAAAAGTAGAGTCCACTTTTTACATGTGATGTAGGAACCAAACAAGCTTATGTACAAACCTTGCAATCCAAAAACTGATAATTGAATGATTAATATACTATTGGTAAGGATGATAGATTGAGATTTGGGCGGGGTTCATCCATTTTATTCTGTGATTTGACTCCATTAGGAATTAGAAAACAATTACTTGAATAGTTTCGAAAACATATACCTGGATTTAACCGTTGATTTGGATGTTGTAATCTTCCGGAAACCAAAATGGACTGACCCACCTATTCATATCATACACACTACTACATACTGGGTACCTACTCTATCACAAATTCCAACATTTATTTCAAAATATTCATGTAGGTATACTATACCATTGATGCATATCACTACATCCACAACCCCAAAAGAACTAATCTGTACAACCCAGATAAAATGTGGGATTTATAATTATAAGTAACGACTTTCTTCAAAGACATCCTCCAAATGTCAGCCAAATTTCAAAACAATATAAGTAAATTTAATGCAAACAATCACGAAATTTTTCTCAAGCGGACATGCTCAGATTGTGATTTCTATTACTTATTTGACTTCTGAACATAATTTCTGAAAATTACTTTCATATCAACAATGGATTAAGCGTCTCAATTAGACAAAACAAGGCACCTTATAAACCGACGTTTATCATGTTGGAGATATTTGTGAGGTAGTAAGGTACATTTATGTCGAGGAACCCGAAGGGAGCTGGTGGGCAGAAAACCTTGAAGAAAACAATCGATCTCCCGGTTGTTTTACACCGACAAAAATGTTTCACGTTTTTGTAGGGCAGAAGTGATAGCCGCAGGGGCGCTTAACACGTTTCCTACAAGGGTAGGAGGAGATTTCTATGCGAGTCAGTTGTTTTTACACATCGTCCCGTGACATGTTTACGATCGCCGATGTCATTTCCCTTTTCAATTCACGAATGTTCTCCTTTACTTTATTTTATTTTTTTTTCGGAGCTGTCTGGTTTTTGGGAGACGTTTGGGGGTCGCGCGGGGTCTTTCGGGGTGTTGTAGACCGTAAAATACCCCTTTTGTCTCGCGGAGGTCGCGGGACCTTCGCCCTTAAAGGAGGCAGACGACACTGGAGGGATACACAACCTACAACACCAAGGTAGAAAACAACCTAAAAACAACAAAACATAGACAGCCAATGTAGTAATTTTTTGATTTGAGCCCGAAGATCGTATTTACCTATAAAAAAAAAACTTATTTAAGAAGAAAAGGTACCTGCCGTGGAGTGAGTCTGAAAACGGTATGAAATGAGACTTGAAAATCAAAAGTAACACTTTTCGGTAACGTAACGTAACACTTTTCGATTCTATGTGCCGAAGTAAAGACATAAAATGCCAATATAAAGATCTTTATTGCAGAGAATAAGAAGTTTATCCACGTCAATCTCTCAGATTGTAGTAGGTGCAAAGAAATTTGGAGATAATATTCTTAAGTTGCTGGAATGGGAATGACCGAATGGAACATTTGGCGAGACCGAATCAAACTGTTTATAGCCCAACAGTTACATGCATACACTCAATGGGTTGGCAAAGACAAATCATCTGGGCGATACTCTATATAAGTATTAGACTGAAAACACAAAAATATCTATGCTATTTCAAGAAGTCGCCAAAAGTTAACTAAAATTCGTCTAATACACCATTTTGTGCAAAATATTACATGGAACCAGTTTCCATAAATAAAAAATTAGGAATAACGACCACAATGTACCAAAATGTGCTCAAATGCCAATAAATCGTGATACGAAACTGCTGAATAACAGGCTTCAAATGACTAATACCTACAGTCATGCAACAGAAAGTATGTGTATGAAACAGATTTTCTGCAATGAATATGAACATAGATATGAATATTAACGCAAAAATCTCAGAAAAATGGATTAAATACATTTTTTTAAATTGCTAGAAAGAGAAAATGTGAGAAAATTGGTTCATGAAGAGATGCTGTACAGCTGTTTAGATAAAACTTCGTTGAAACAATAGTAAAGGAGTACTGTACTTTGATTGTAATACCCCGAATGTGCGAACGAAGGAAAATGCGTTACTAGAGAGCTCCTCTTACAGCGATGACAAAACGGGGTCAGATTTCCCACATGGCAGGTCTATGAACAGTCAAAAGCTGAATATCTAAATCAGAAACGACGGAGCTGCTATTTTCTAGTGGTAAAATTCGTGAGCAAAATAATAAAGGCCTGCCACTGCAAGAGCGGAAACGAAAATATTCTAGAAATCGTGAGAAGCCTAAACGTGGTTCTTAACCGAAAGTGACGTTTTAATTGATATTGTGACTGGCGGGAGTGGAATCCTCGTTTCCCTTCGGGGGTTCGAGTGGAGAAGGCGGCAAACCGGGTCTGATGGGACCTCCTCGGTGGAAGGTGTTGAGCAAGAGGGCTTTTGAGCTGAGCTCATCATCACCGGCATTAGCATAATGTTAGCAAGATCTGCCTGCAGGCGTCCGTTCAGACAGAAACACGAAGAAGGATCTCTTCATCTTCGCGGGACATCCCAAGGCGCCTGCGTCATTTTGGCATTTGGTCTGCCCCTTTGGGTATTAATAAGATGGAGGGCTATTGCTCTGAATTCAACGCTGTTTCCCTGTCAAGGCTTACGTGCCACTACAGTCAAGTTGGCTTTGCAAATTGACCCGCTCCCGCGCTTTTTGCTTCCGAGTCTGCAAGGCAGCAGAAGCTTTGTTACCACTTTCGAAATGAAAAAAAAAAAAAAGTGCTTCAAAATCAAAATTTTCCACTCGCATTTTGCGTTTCAGAGCCTCTTGACCAAATTTGGTTCCGTGTCTGTCTGTCTGTATGTCCGTCCACATTTCCTTGTAACAGCCATAACTTCCAGAATTTTGATCCAGATTTTAACCAAACCGATTTTTAATCCAGTTTTCAGGGATCGTGCGGGTTAAGCTCTAGATGGTCCCCTATCAACTTCATCATGATCGAATCAACAGTAGCGTCTGCGCAGGCGCTAACGTGAATTCCTTGTGACGGTCATAACTCGGTCAATGTTAACGGATTTCGGTCAGATTTTCAGGGATGATGTGGGTAAGGTCCCTTGAGGTCCCATAAGACAATCATCATAATTGCATTAGCGGTACGCTCTGCGCATGCGTGAACGAAATATTCTTGTTACGGTCCTTGCAACAGCCGTAATTTCCACAATTTTGATGCGATTTTCTTCACATTTTTATGGATGGTGCGGGTATAGCTCTACATGGTCCCCTATCAGTTCCGTCATGATCGAATCAACGGTAGCCTCTGCGCAGGCGCAAACAAAATTTTCTTGTTTCGGTCATAACAAATCGGGTGGTCCATCATGCTCAAAGTTGCCAAAAAATATCCCCAAGGATGTTTTAATCATGAATTTAGATCAAAATATTAATGAAATCCTGTAAATCAATTAAAAACTCCTTCAGTTTTGATCCGATTTAGACGAAATTTTCAGGGAACATGCGGACTACATCCTGGATGCTCCCATATTAAAATCAAAATTTTCCTTATTAATTTCATTTATTATATGTACCATTCAGCTTCCAATTTCCCACCTTATTAATTCCCTGATGCCAGAACCGGTCGTTTCTAGTTTGCTGGAATTTAATGGTGACGTACTGTGAAGGTGCCATTTCCTTGGCATGTGTATTTCAAATTCAAATGACAAAGATCTAGATGTCTAGATGTTAGTATGTACATACTTTGGTTCCCATGCCCAAATCTTGGTGCCTCCTATTTCATTTTAGCTGATACCTTCATCAAACATCCACTAGAGTGTACTGGCGTCATTTCAACACTCATTCCCACGGTGTAAAATATATGAAATATTACTGGTGTAAAATAGCGGTGTACATGTACGGTGCACAATTAGGGTGTAAATCTTAAATAAGAATTTAAGAAATATGTCCTAGGTATTCAATCCCCATTCATTCACCAATCTCAACATCACATCTTACATCAGCTGATCAGTGTTCGGCCATTTTGCCCCTGGTCAATTCAAAAGCCAAACGGCAGTAGTGGCACGTATGGTTTGACTGTCTGAAACATCACTAATAGCCCGCCATCTTATTAATACTCAAAGGTCTGCCCAGTGCCAGAATGAAGCGCTGGTTTTACAACTGCAAAGGGTAAGATGTGCCAATGCTTGTAGTACGGAAGCACGGATGCGGTTGGTTTTAGTACAACCTGTAACTTTTTTTTTTAAACTACTCACAGAATTCATTCTATCATCATTCATTCATTCTATTCATTTTTCTATTAATAGAATAATGCTCCATTCTGGATACCGAGCGCCTTCTCTACCCCTCTTCAGAAAAATGAAAATATTACCGTTCTCTTGTATGACGGACGTCGCGTCGGTTGCATTTCGCAAATGCTGCGGGAAAATGCTTTGGCACCGCCTGATCATCCACTCTGTACGAGATCGAAGGAATCATGCGTAATAAATTTGCCACTCAACCGAACTACACTAGCGCAAATGAGTTATATATATATATATATATATATATATAATATATATATATAAGTATAAATTTATATATAGATATAGGATATAATAACTATTGTTAAGTTAAATCTTGAAGAAAAAAAAAAAAAAAAAAAAATGATTACCTTAAAAATTATTTACCTTAATAAACTATGGAGAAGTGTGTTTTTTGTTACATTATGCTGTAACATAGCTTAAGAGTATTACTAAGATAATATTAACAGAATGAACTAACAGCAACTCATTTCCCAACGCGAGCTAATGCAGCTCATATGGGAATATTAACTTTTCCTACCTATTTGATTTTGAACAAAAAAATTTTTTTTTTTTTTTTTTTTAACTTTCTTTTTTACATAGTTAGTTACCACACCTTTGTATCTTGATAGAAATAAAAAGAATTAAAAAAAAAAAAAAAAAATCAGATGGTGACACATAAATGAGTGTTGCCCCACTACGTTTTTTGTTTTGGCCATCTAGTGAATTTGGTGTCTATTTCTATTCCCTCCCGTTATGACGCTGAATTGAGGGCACAGCTTTCAACTTTCAAAGGATGGTCACTGTGCGGATCAAAAAGTCAAGGTTACATTAAAATGATTGCAAAGATGTTTTAGTTATTCTTTTCCTTCTGGGCCGAATTCCGACTATACCTCAATACATAAAAACGTAATTCACGGCCGGCATAACACTTCAATCACAATAATAACGGCATTCACTATATGGTAGTAATTGATGAACTATTGCATGTAAGTATGATATACGTATATATATATATATATATATATCGAAGTTTGGAAAATGGGGTGCGTGTCATCACTGATAGTTTTTCGTTCAACTAGAAGGAATGTCACATGAAGGGCAGAAGTAATCAGTCATCCCACTCATCTGTACATTCCATCATTTGTGGGTATTTTAGTACCAAACGAAGCATGTGAAGAGCAAATGTAAATGAATCCATAAGAGTGGAAAAATAAGGCGATATACTACATCTACCAAGATGGAGGGACTGGAAGATCGTTAGCCAGCTAGACAGATCGGAACAGGAAATAGCTATTGCGTGCAGACTCATAGTCCATTTCACAATCGGATCATTAGAATTTTCATAAGACTGAGTCACCAGTTGCAGAGAAAATCGTCCCTTTTGATAATTTAGTACAAGTACGAAAAATTAACTTATTGCAATGGGATGACAAATTCCAGAGAGAAGAAACAGAATCAATTACAACAATTAGGTGAGCTTAGTGATCCACCACGCAAAAAAATTGATATGGGTTTATCAAATCGTCTTCACCCAAGTACCCTCGAAATTTGAGCGAGAACAGACGGCTAGGGCTTGAGAAAAGAATACTTGACGGAATTAACGTTTGCACATGCGCAGAGAGAATTGATTTGGGAACAATAAAGCTGATAGGAGACTATCTAGTGCCTAACCCGCACATTCCCAGGAAACTTCATCAAAATCGGATGAAAACTGTGTAAATTAAGATTGTTAAAAGAATCATACATGCATTTGTGTGCAAGCGCTGGAGCTACTTGAAACGATCATGTTGAAATCGGCATGTATTGATCAAATCGCTTTCTCTCAACAATGATGTTGTTAGGTTCGTACATACTGAAATATTGATTTGGGAACACTGAAACTGATAGAGGACCATGTACACCCTCACCCAAACATTCCTTGAAAATGTCATCAAAATCGGTTGAAAATAATTGTGGAAATTAAATTTATTACAAGGATTTGCGGACACACGACAGACAGACAGACGAGGAATGAAAGTTGTTCAGAATGATTTAAAACATAAAATGCGAGTGGAAATGTAGATTTGGAGACAAAAATTGATATCTCCCGCAAGTGAAAACAATGCTCCCGTTATTCATAGGTAGACTCGGAAGCAAAAAATAAATGGCTGTTCCATTAAATTTTATACATTTAAATTTTGTATTTAAATATATATATATATATATATATATATACATATATATATATATATATATATATATATATATATGAAAAAGCGCGAAACTTCAGGTATTGTTTGCATGCCTCAAAACGGTATTCAATGAAGAAAATGTTGGAAAGAATGTAATTAAGAATTTTTTTGGCCAATTGCAATATTGCTATGCAGCTCCATTTTCTACGAAAGTTCCCCAACATTTGCTTTCCTTGAAATAATTACTGTATGTTACTCAATATGTACCTAGTGAAGAGGGTTTCGACGAATGATCTTTCTGTTTTCCCACGTTTCCCCTCCCAAAAATCTTGGATTTGTTGTCTCAGAGGGTTTGTCAGCCCGGTTTACAAATTTCACGTCATTTAGATGTCTGGAACCTGTCGACAAGGAGGGGAAAATGCACCTCCGACTGACTGATCGTCCGAACGGGTCAACATCTGGTTTGTTGGTTGGGGATCGATTAGTCAAGATTAAGGCGCCCCTGGTAAAATAAAGCTGTTCGCGCAGCTGCCTAATATGTTCTGCTACAATCCGTTATCACGTTTGCTATTTTTCCTTCTGACATGATACTACCCTTTGAAATATTTCTACTCAATGAAAGCAATCTGGGTTCTTACTATTCTATCCAGTCTTGTAAGGCCTAGTAAATAAGTATTACTTAGTAGGTAATATGACAAATTAAGAACGCTGCAAATTATTAAACTGAGGTTTATTATTTCAGTATTAGATATCCCTTCTACATAGATCAATGATCTATCATTATTAAAGCCAGTCTAAAGTACATTATCTACACTCGAGGCATTACGCACATGAAGGGTTCGCCAGGACCCCTCAATGTTACGCTTTTTGGTAAAATATTAATAAACAAAACCCTTTCTGAAGTTATCTTCCTACCGTGTAGAAGGGTTGCATCGTCTGTGTATTGATTTGAAAGTAGATATGTTTCTTCGTTGTTGTCTATGTTTCTTTTACGTGGAATTCTCTATTACAATAAATTAATGTAGTTCAGAAGGCCGATTAGAAAATAAATTAGCTAAGAAGACCCTGAACTGATCAATTCGCCTCCATTCCTTATAATTGTATTCAACGTGACCCAAAAACGCTCCAATTCAAATTTAATCACTGTAGGTTGATTAGAAATGAAATTAGCCTCATTGGCACCTCAGCTAATCAGTGCAACTCTCTACCTCATAATTGTTTTCTAGGTGTCAAAAAGGAGCTCCATCTTAAATTTGTGCACCGTAGGTGGATTAGGAAAAACATAAGTCTTACGGCAAGTTTCACCAACGAGAGTTAACTTCCGAGTCTTTTAGCACACGATCTAGATACCAACCGCGAGTCAGTGTTTTCACTGTTCCACCACCAATTTTTAATCCTAGATTAGCCGATCCGTGGATAAATTTGTTGGCACTCGAGTTACTGTCCTCAGACCCACAATTTTGACATAATAACCCACTTTTCTCCTCTTTACACAAAATTTTCCCAACTTTTGAACAAATTGTCGAGATTTGCGTTAAACTGTCTTCAAGGACAGATGATTTTCATATTAATTTAATACCATTTATACTCATTCACCAAAAAAAAGTTTGAAATTGGGAATTTTAAAAATGTTTAAAAATTAGCCACACCGTCAAAATTGATCTTAGAAACCGGCAAATTCCACAAATACTGCTTCATTTAATACTCTTTCCAACTGTATGATCAATTTTACTCTTCCTTTGCTAATTGGGGCAGAAAATTATGTTTTATTGCTGAAAAATGTGGTTCTTTTCCTTTCCATGGAATCGCGGGTTTTCTCGAAAAATGACCCTTTATGAACTAACGAGAATTGAATATCAACACATGCAGAACTCTCAGGTTCCGCTATACCCGAGTTTTACCTTATAACTCAAAAATGTTTAGTTTATTAATTATACTCAATTGTAAGTGTTTTCGGGGATAAAACTCGTTAATTAAAGTGTAAAACTCGTTTATAACGAAGTTGGAGAGATCTGCAAGTCTATCAAATTTTCTCAAAGACAAATTAACGCTGAATCTGAAAATGTGGTCAAAAGTTAAGAAAAGTTTATTTGAAAGGGAAAAAATGAGGGGTTTTATGTTTTTGAAAAAAGAAAGTTCTCGAAAAAAAAAAAAAAAAACTATAAAAATCATAAGTATCTCGGCAACGGAACGGAATGACATAGAGAGGAACGGTTGGGTAATTCAACTCTATTTAGATTTTATTTCAAGTTATGAAGGAATCACCCTGTATATTTAAATCATATACCTACTTTGAATATATTGAAGGTAACTTTCAATTTAAATGACAGATTCTTCCCGATCAAAATAAATTGGACGAGTTGAATATCAACACATGCAGCACTCTCAGGTTACGTTATACCCGAGTTTTACTCTATGACTGAAATATGTTTAGTTTATATATTACGCTCAATTATAAGTGCTTTGGGGGCTACAACTCGTTAATTAAAGTGTAAAACTAGTTTATAACGAAGTTGGAGATATCTGCAAGTATATAAAATGTTTTCAAAGACAGATTAACGCTGAATCTGAAAATGTGGTTAAAAGTTAAGAAAAGTTGATGTGAAGGGCAAAAATTAGAGGTTAAATATTTTGAAAAAAAAAGAGAAAAAAAGTATTTTCACGAAGAAAAAAAAACTATAAAAATCATAAGTATTTCGGCAACGGAATGACATAAGAGAGGTGCGATTGGTGTTATTCAACTCAATTTAGATTTTATTTCAAGATATGAAGGAATCACCTTGTATATACATCACATACCTATTTTGAATATATTCAAGACAACTTTCAATTTAAATGACAGATTCTTCCTGATCAAAATAAATTGGACCGCTTCCCGACTCCGCTTTAGAATTAAGAACAAAAGCGCTCCCCAAGTTTACGATCAAGAGAGATGCTGTGGCCACGAGTGGAATTATTTCAATGTTGTTTTGCAACCGAGTGGGTTCCTGTCCAATACGGGAAATTAAAGCTAAGGCCTTTTTGGCAGCGTTCCTGGGAGAGTCAGCCCAGACAGGGAGGATCTGAGTTCGGCTGGGTGAATTTGAAGTCTACCCAAGGCTTCCTACAAAAGGCCGCACTTCTCATAATGACGATGAATCTACTAATCAACGCGTAGTAACTAACATAATGCATTATGACATAGACTAAACCGTACCTACCTCATTTTAACAAAAGTAGGTAGGTACGCAGTTAAGATTGGCGAAGTTGATGAGAGTTTATTTTCGTCTATTTTGCCGGTTTACGCGTACGATACACAAAATCACCTTATTTCACTGAAACATCAGGCATCTCATGTCAAAAAGATTGAATTCTAAAACAAAAATTCTTTGAAATTTGTCATTTTTGGGGGGATTGTGCCTTTTGTTGAGAAAACAATTCGACAAAGTTTCAAGTCAATTCGTTGAGTTTACGTCGCTCCGCAGGCAGTCAAAGTTTGCAAAAGTTGGGTTTAACTTCTGCACTTCTTCTCCTGCTGATAGTGCTCTTAATTTTCGCATGTAAATGTGAAGAAATGGTTTTCAAGAAAATTGAGTTTATTATAATTCAATGATCGTTGTTTGTTATCAATATTTGGAATTTAGTTCATTAATTTTTTGTCGGCAGGTACCCACAGGTAGGAGGTAGGTACATATTTGTAGATATAATTTGATAATGATGTAAATTAAACCCCGTTCGTTAGCTATCGATAAACTATTGAAGAAGGGGCTGTCTAACACAGAAATGAAAACCGTTGTGTAATGATTTGCAGTGTTTTATGTTCTATATGTACATAATATGGTGCCTTGAGGTGGTGGTCCCTGCCTACCCTCGCCACCGCTACACCACCACTCCGTACTTCATAAACATGCTCAAACACAGAAAAAAAATCGAGCATAACAAATAAATGAATTGCAGACATGCAATAAACATGGTCTAGCAGGACCAGCTGATGATGGTGGCCATCAGTGAAAGTACTAACATTATATGATTTACAAGAAGTATTTTATTGCTATTCATAAATTTGAGGATATATTTGTATTAATTATTTATTTTTTCCACAAAATTGTTATGTACAACTGGACTTCAAAAGTAATTTTGTAGGAGACTAGAAGTATATGTAAAACAATTGAACGAGCATGAAAGCGTACAACTAGGTAGGTACTTGAAAGTCTCATCATCCCCTCCGACAAAAAGTAACCGCAGCTCTCAACTTGAGCAATAGAGCACTAAATCTTTGTGATTCCCATTTTCATTCAAAATTGAAAATAGTCAAAGCTACCCGTTCAAAGAATGGCTTTCCTGTATCACTCATCAATGAAGTTATTCATAACTCGTCGAACTCACAAAATAATAACATAACTCCACCCCCCCCCCCCCTGTGGCTAATCACATCAGTGGTGCCAACCACACAGATGGTTCAATAAGGTGTTCGGAATCCAATGATGAGGTCACACTTCATACTAATGCTACAACTGAATCAGAGCAGGGCACACAAGTGATTACAAGTGATGAACAAGTTGATCCCTCCATACTGCCAGTCATGAATACCGTTAACCAGGGACACCAACATAGATACCAATCCACCAGATGGCTCTTCTCAGCCATCCCAGCCATTCAAGTATAGAAGTATTGTATATATAAAAGATCTGTCAGAACTGCTTTCAAAGTCTGTCCAAAAGAGAATAGATTGTAAATTGGCATTCAAGAATGAGGGAATATTAAATGATCTGATTTTTTTTCAAAATTAAGATCTCCAATTCCCAAGGAAGAAAGGAGCAACATAATCTATTCTGTCCCATGTATGGACTGCTCCAAAAAATATGTAGGACAAACGGGGCAATATATGAAAAATCGGTTTTCTGGACACAGGTCTGACACTAACATACTGAAAGATCATTGTGCGCTAGCTCAACACTCGATCTCTGAGGGCCACATGTTCAATTTTCAAGATGCCGAAATTGTTGACTCAGAGCCCAACTATTCAAAACGTAAAGTTAAAGAAATGATTCATATTTCTAAAACCCCACAAACTTGCAATTTCAGAAGGGACACAGAGAATCTAAGTAAGGTGTACAGCAACCTCATACGTATTTCCTAATCTGCACCTATAACAATAACGCCCTCTTGCCTAGTTTTTTCACAACACAGTCGAAATTCTCTCCCCCCCCCCCCTCATTTACTTCCCCTTACTGAATGCCCCCCCCCCCCTCATCATCATCATCATCCTCCTCACAAACCGCTATAGATTTGTTCAAGTACGTACCTAGATAACTAGTCCAACGGGAAAGGTGGAAGGTTTCCTAGCTTAATCATTAGTCTTTCAACAATTTATAAGTAATTATTTGATAAGTAAATAAGTAATTATTTTATGGTTGATCTTAACTCAGCCAATTATGAAAGACTTCAGACCAACCAAAACATATTGTCTATTTCTCATCTCATTTCAGTTTTAAATAAATATTAGTTTATAATATTTCTCAATTATTATTCAAATAAAATAGTTTTAAATTATTTTGATAAGTTAATATGTACATCCAAGACTTCATAAATTAGAAGGGGCAATGTATACAAACTGTGTCCACACACAGTGGATGCCAGGACATATGCAATAAAAACATGTTATCAGTTTTCCTTGAAGATTACAGTAGGTATATATACACGTCGGTATTCGTAATGTCAAGAATTCTCATCATAGATCAGTCATATTATACAAAAAAAGAGCTGCAGTGTGATTATTTGACGGTAAAGGTTAAGCTTTTTTATATTGTTCGGTAAGGTCCCAGGAGCGTGGCCCTATAAGAAATCTCTAGTCGCGAACTACCACGGATCATCCCAGTGGGTGGGTGGGTGGGGAGAGGGGCGTAAACCTCGACTATTTACCACTCTTCTCAGCTTTAAGCTTAAGCCTGAACTATACGCCCTAGCGGTTCGGCCACTACTACCACTCTTGAACTTCATTAAATCTGTGACGATTTGTGAGCAAGTGCAGTTTTGTTCGTCAAATAGAAACTGAAATACATCAGTTGAAAACAACCCCTTTTTTCTTCTTTGACGATGACAAACCCCTCTCCCCTTCAAAAATGGTTGCAGAAAATTTGATAAGCTTTCATTAAAGCACAACTTTACGACCAATAAATTGCGAGAACAGATGTATCCAGGTTCAGGTGCGAAAATTGTCACAAATTTGATTAAGGTCGAGAATGACTAATAGTGGCTAAACTGCTAGGACGTATAGTATAGGAGGTATAAACCAAAAACTGAAAACATTTGCGGACCCCCCCTCGGTAAGCGAGTAAGCGGCGGTAGTACGGAATTGGAAATTTAGGGGTACGCTCCTGGGACCATACCGAACAATATCAAATACCCACTATGATCATGAACAACATGACTGGCCTATTTGAAAAACAAGAAAAAAAACTGCACAAGCAAATATGCTTTAATTTTGGATCTGTTACGCTAGCACTTTCATCTGTCCTGATAGAAGGTGGTTCACTTTTCCTTATCAAAACAAATAATTTTCTGAAGTAATAATATTAAAGAAGGGATTTTCTAATACAGAGATAAAACCATTACGAATAATTTGTAGCGTTTTATATAGATGAAAGTGTAAGGTGGCCTGATGTGGTGGGCCTTGCTCACCCTCACCGTCGCTGCACCACCGGCCGTACTTCATGTACTCTTCCCCCAGACGGCTCCCGAGGAATATATTAGACCCTGGCGACCTCTCTCTCTCCGCGGGGGTGCACTCTACCAAATGACGTGTTTATCTTCGCCAGACGACTAACTAGTTCTATTCTTGTACCTCGGAAAGTTATCGCTGAGCCGGTTGTACGATACTTTTCATTTGCTTCAATTCTACCTGCTAGCTACGATCCGATTATACATTTTGTAGTTCACTAACATTAAGGATGGCTTTGTAAAACATATCTAAACACAGCACACCATTCCTGATCTATCCTAGAAATGATGACTCAAAGAGACGATTCCTACCTGCAACCCCACTACTTCATTTATCCAGTTTGCTACAAATTACACTAACTTCCTGGAGCTGCAATGCTTAAGGCGTGTTTATCTTCGCCAGACGGCTAACTAGTGGTATTATTGAACCTCGGAAAGTTATCGTCAAGCCAGTTGTACGATACTGTTCATTTTGCCTCAAGACGTCTACCATTTGCTATCCTATTACACATTTTATAGTTCAGGTTTTTGGCCATTCGTAGTGATTTTTTCAGCATATTTTTGAAATATTACCAATTTAATGTGCTCAAAAAGAGCTGGGTTAGGAGGCCTGTCGCTGGACAGTATCCTCCGTACATGTTCCACTACTGTAGTTGAGTAGAAAATGCCATTATACTAGCAAAACGCAAAGTGTATTTATAACACAAGGAGTTGACAATAAATAAATATAAAAAAAAAACTTACGGCCAGTTAAAAAAAAAAAAAAATGACAATAAAAAAAAAGAGCTGCCCAATGAACTCATCCTTTGTTTTGGAATGCTTGATTTCTTGGCTAAGTAAAGAATGTTTTCGTATCAAAATGCTGTAACCCGTTTTTCATGGGGTAGATTGTTATTTTGTAATTTTTAGGGCCATTGTTATAGTTTAACTTTTTTTTTTTTTTTAACGAAAATTTGCTAAAACTACCTCATAATTACCAACAGTATGCTTTCCATAAGGTAAGCAAAAAAACGCGAAAAAAGTAAACAAATAACTCAAAAACTAGGTAAGGGTTGTTTGAGGGTTTTGTGAAAACAGATGGTTTTGCAAAAATTGCAAATAGGGAATTGTTACACATTACTTGTAGGACCTAAATCCGAAGTATTTGTACTCTAAAATGATACACCCTGTAAAACACCTTTTTGAAAAGTTCTCTGTGGAACCATTAATTGAGAAGAAACCGAGAAACGCTCCTCTGTTCTCCATTCTATTGCCGTATGACTGCTCTGACGAACGTGGGGACCCTAGTCGTTTACCGATGAGATCAGATAAGGCGAAAGGCATCACACAAAACACCGCCTCCCTACAAACAAGATCTCGAGGAAAAAGCTATGATTTTAAAACAATGAACGGGAAAAGTATGAGGGAGTGAAAGGCGAGGGGAGGGGAGAACAAATTGATGCGAGACCTTTTAAACTAATAAGGGCGCCTCTATCGTGGGATCGGTTTGATAAATTCGTCGCCAAAGAGGGAAAAAGTTGGACGGGCGTATCGCCGAACGGATCTTTTCCTGGGGCCTGGAGCCGGAGTCAGGAAATTGAAGGGCGGGAGAGGTGTTCGAGGGAGAAACCATTTTCCTATCTTTCACCGGTCCTTACCGAAAAACAGTTAAATTGGATTCTCACAACCACGCACCGTCACGCTATCTTTCGAGGGTTAGACGCAAACGGTTAATATGATTAAATTAAGGTTCCCAGTTCTTACAGTATAAGTTTTCTTACGGAGTCCGGGAATACGGAAACTATAAATTCTTAACTTATTGTAATATGGTCGTATAGAACTAGTTGAGAGAACCGATAAAGACCAAAATCAAAGGTCGAAGAAACTCACGTTTGCGCATGCGCACAAGTCATTATTACTCCGACGGCAATGCAAATTATAGCGAACCATCTAAGCGCTCTCACATATTCCCTGACGATTTCATCAAAATCTTTACAGTAGTCTCGGAGTTTTACGTGTCAAGGAACTTGAATTTTGCGCGTGTGCAATAGTTATCACATAACCAATTACGATAAAATTCATCGGGCGTTTCAATAAAAACGATTCACAACCACCCTCCAAGTTTGAACAAACTCAGAAAGATAGTGAGAAATCATAGTTATAAGAAATTAACGATTGTTGGCGCCATTACTGAGCCGAAGACAATGAAATTTATAGGAGACCATCTAGGAACCAATTCGCACAATGCCTGAAATTTTCATTAATGTCGGACTAAAACTTAGTATAGTTTTGGGCGTGACAATGAATTTGAACACAACCCCTATATGTGTAGAAAATCTCACCGTTTTTAGTCAGAAGATTCAGAATGTATTTTCGGTTAAATATGAAAGGAGTAGAGTGATATCCAGGGCCAGGCGGAAATAGATAACAAATAGACTGAAGATACCAAAAAATAAGTAACTTGCTACAAACAAACAAAAATAGTGTGAAATATATTTTTCTAGGTCGGAGTCGCCAGAGTCGTTCAAGAGGTTCAGTTTTGACAAATATCCAGGATGAAACGCTAATGTAAAGTGTGAAATAGATGAACCATTATTTTAAACATAGAATATTGCTTAAAAAACTTCTCCACTATGGAATAGACTAACAAAACTTGTGACCAAAATTATGCCGAAAATGTATTTAGATTTCATTGTGAAGGGCTAAAAAAACGTTAAATCTAAAATAGGTATGCTCAGTCGAATATTATTTAAGAACACTTTTCTTGCTATAATTTAATAGTTAACAATATATAAGGAATATAAATGTTAATGTTTATTATTTATATATTTTAAACATTATATATACCATTAAATGTTTATATAAATATTTATTTTTATATAAAATTATTTTACATAAAATTATATAAAATTTGTATAAGATTTTATATAAAATTTTAATAAAAAAATATATGAATATTTTTTATTTATATAAAAATTTATATTGAAAAAATATAAAATTCTATATAAAATTATAATATAATTATATTTTATATAAACATTTATACATAATATATAGAATTTAAGTTAACAATATATGGAATATAAAGTGCTCAAATTTCAAAACAATTAGATATAAATATGTTCAGAAGGAAAACATTACGAAATTCGCTCATATGGCCATACTGCTTGGCAGAAACGTTTTTAGCAGTAACTTGAGCAGCACTCTCTCTAGTATATAAAAGTTAGTCTTTGCTTCAATCTTTCAACTGACTGATGACGGTGTAATTATTGTTGACGCACGTATCCTCATATTTTGAGCTTAAGAAAAAGAGAACGTTCTCTGAAATAGCGGAGACAAAGTAAGAGTGCTTGTTGGATCGCATTCTCCACCCCATTGATCACGTTTATTCGGCGACGTACACGGAGTCGCTTACATCATACGGCAGTTTCATTGAAACCGAAACTCCAACAAGGTTGGGAGATTAGCATAAAGACACAAGCGCCCCACGATATGCAAATGGTTCAATGTGAAGGTCGCCGAGGAAAGGAGGCGATCCATCTCGAGTGACGTGAGAATCTGTAGGGTCCCAAGCCCTGACGAGGGCGGGAGGTCGTTGCTGGTGAAATATGATCCACAAGACATTGACGAGCTGTTCATCTCGGACTAAACACATGTGACGCTTCATCAGAGTACGTACCCAGTGGCGCCGTGGAAATTTCGATCATTAGCAACAGCTTTTATTTTATTTTAACTTTTTTTTTGTTCGTCTAAAAAAACCGAGCCTTATTCGTAGAAGACAGGCTCATTTGACAGTAGTTGAGACAACCTTGACCTTGGATTCGACTTCAAAAAACCTATATGGTATTTTCAGAACCAATCGGACCTATATGGACGAAACAAGCGAGTTGTTACAAGCAAGCATACGGTGAGGCTTCCTTGGGAGTTGGACCATCACAGGACTTGAAATGTAGGATGGACCTTGTAGATTTTGGGAGCAATGGCAGCATGGAGTTAGGGGTACGGAACTAACCACCACCTGAGAAAAACACTCCCCTATAATTCCTCTCTATATATGGAAAAAACTTTGGGCGAGTCAATGCGTGGATGGTTCTTCAACAATCACTCCGTCTCTAAACATTCCCAGCCAACACTGACGAGAATGACCCACAACATACCAATTAGATATCTGACAGGGGAATTAAGAATGACGACGCCAACTCACTCAAGGAGCTGTTCGTGGAACAAAAGAGTTTAATGAGTAAGTATATAGCTGTTTCTGCATGTACCAATCCTTTAGTATGCCACCCAACATAGCTATTACGCATTACATTTTTGGGACAGGATTTAGTTATGATGACGTCAAATCACTCTAGTAGTTAATGATAGGAACCAAACAGTTTATTGGGTAAGGAAGACAGCTGTTTCTATCTTACACGAGGCTGAAGACTTTTCTCGACGTACTTCTTGTCATTGTACATACCTTTACGTGATCATTAAGTAACTGTTTACTGTAATTTATTAATTTTTCAATAAGTGCAGTACAAAAAGAATTAGGTATTATCTCCATGTTGAAGGGCGTGTATATAGCAGACTATGGTTGTACGGTTGTGGATTACGCGTCTCCTCATGTATGCAGTCAAGCTGCTGTTTCTGATAACCATTGAGTATGTCATGGAAGTTAGCAATAGGCTTGAAAAACCGAGCTGATAGGTGTTGCTGCAAACATCTCTCCCATCGCTGGGAGGCATATCTTAGGGTAAAAGTAAAGAAGTACGCACCATCGGTTGTAGGCAGGAAATTACGGATCTTCGTAAGCGTCTTCTTGTCGAATGAATTCAGAAGAGGGCAGTAGTAGATCAGACGAAATGCCTGAAGGGCTGGACTTTGTGCACAGAGGTGGTAATATTAGACCTCACTACTCCCCAAGAGAGTAATGAATTGACCTCAACCTCCGCTTAGGTGAAGGCAAGTCAATGCTTCATACCTTCACAGCATCCACAATAAATTTTCGTTTGTGAAATACTATTCTCACTTCATTCAGACAGAACAGTTTGAAGCAAACCTTTTTTACCCACAAAAACTCGAACAAAGGAATTGATTAGGTTATTGAAAAATCATATGCTACATTACAATTTGATGGCACCATGAAAGGTATATAATATTCAGAAAGTAATTAACGTAGCAGAATGAACTATGTATCTACGAAAAATAGGCCTTCCTGTCCTTTGGCCATTTTTCCCCATATGAACAGTTATTTCTTCAGGGAGTTTACATGGGCGTGTGAATTAGATGAAGAACAAAGTACGAGTCAAAATTATTTAATGTAAAACAGAACGGTAATATATATATGTAGACATGCTAATATAAAATAGGACTATAATTCATGTTTACGCATGCGCATACCGTACCACTAATCCAACGGCTTTCACCATCTGAAGTACATATAAAACGCGATGGTATTTGTATTGCCTACATTAAGTTTAACCCGCACAATCCTTGAACATTTCCTCATAATCAGTCGATTAGTCTCGGAGTACCAACCAAAATTAGTTTTGCACATACACAATACTTGTTACTCAACCAATTGCGATATAATTCATAGGATAGTTTGAACGGAACCGGACAAATAGATGATGAGAAATCCAAGTTTACTATCGCGAACAGACTACTATTACTCCAACGGCAATGAAAGTTATAGGTGACCATTTAGGAGCAAAACCCGCACAATCCATGAAAAGTTCATCAAAATTCGACGGAAACTTGGTATAGTTTTGGGCGTGAAAAGGATATACCTCAGACACACGGAACCAAAATTGATCAGCAGGCTCTGAAACGAAAGAATGAAGTGAAATTTTGATGTCTGAAATTGATTTGACTTCTCGCATGAACACAAAGTTTTCCTATCTTCGGTAATGAGGAATCAAAATAAATCCTGTGCGCAACTCAAGTGGTATAGAATGGTATGATCAAGTTTTTCAAAATATTTAAAATGTCCAATAAAATGTGATCACTACAGAATTCGCTTTATGAGTGCAATGGGATATAAGGGGAAGAGAATTCTACACCCGCTGTATTGATGCAGTGAAGACAAAACAGCTCGTTCTGTCTCCATTCTATCAGGACAAAAGCAATCAACGTTGCTTCAAGTTACAATCGATTCCGATTTATTTGGTGACAGGGGAAAGCGATTTCTTACAAAGAAAAGACTTTTTCTTCACAAAAATAATACATATTTCGTGAACTTGAGAGGATGGGGAACGGAGGCCGTTCGAACCATTTGATTGGTCGAATTTCCGTTCTGAAGTTAGGGGATGCACTCGAAGGGTAGCTTGTTTGTGTCACGCTCGCTCGTCCTTCAACCGAAATACATCACCGGTTTTCTTTTACATATTTTTATAACCTAACACAATTTACCAAGAAACAAACAAATAAGTATACAACGATAATTCTTCGATTTATATTTCTATGACTTTGCTAAACTCTAAGGATCTTGAACTGTTGCGAACTAAATCACTCTCGACGAAGTTGTGGAAACCCATTTTAAAACGGAAGTTAGTACAAAACGTTGTCCATTTCCACGAAAAATAAAGAATTACAATGTCATCATCAGCAACAAATAAACAATAACTCAACAGTTCAGTTATTGTTTGTTACTGATAATGACCTAACCGTCGAAATCGATTTAACATTCAACTCATAATTTTTCCTGGAAATAGACAACATTTTTCTCTAACTTCCGTCTTGAACTATTAGCTGGAAACGGACAATACACGCTGTGAGTGTGAATGAAGGCAATTTTTATAAGACCTCAGTACAGTCTTGATCACAGAAACCCTAGAGAATCTTCGAATAGTCACTTCGGTAACAATAAAAGTAGGTATATGCTATTGAAAGAATTGGTTCAGGATGTTTTCGTTATTTCTGAGAGTGTAGCGAGATTACCAAACTATAGTCGTGTCGACAAACCACAACCGAATACCTCTGGCTGATCCGAAACCTGTCAAAGTACATCTTTCGACAATACTGATGTCTCAAGATATACACATTTCCTGGTTTCTTCCACCATATAATAAAGAGATAATTTGAAATTTGGAGCCGTTCAGCTTCCAGACAGATACGTAATGGTTATAAGTCCATAGTAAAATATAATAATAAAATACCACATGTTTTAAAGAGAATGCACGTAACGACTCTCATTCTTCACACATCCAAAATCAAAATTTGAATCGACAAGAGAAACTAGGTCCGGGTGAATTAATAACATTATTAAAACTAATTGTGACTTTACAAATAGAAAGTACTTGTCCTATACGCATGTTGAGAAAGGTAGTATGAAACCTAGCACCTTAATGTTTTTAACTTGTTCTAGAATTTGAATGATTGAAAACAAAGATTAGATATTTCCTGTACTATTTCAAGAGTTATGTAAACCAAGTAATAATAATTAAGCACGAAAGCACGTAATTGTAACGTTTAAATCGCTCTGAGTATGTACTCGTTATTTCAGTTCCTCATTAACAGTACATGGCAGCAGGTTCTATTATAATACGTATAAAAAGTTCAGGGTTTCTCGTATTCAAAAAAGATTAGTCTACAGTCTACGTCCCCATCCCAATAGGATACATTTTTATAATCGTGCAGCTTTTTATTGAACCGTATCATAATAGAAGATACTTACGAACATGATTATTATCGCATCTCCATCACACATTATCGTTAAATACGAAAGTTAGTTTGTTGAAAGCTGAAGCAAAAATTGATCTCTCGGATGAGCTAAGTCGATCCATTCTTCGTCAAAATCTAAATTCTGACTAAATCGAGATTGAGGTTGATGTTTTACAAAAATCACGTGATTAACGTCTCAGTAATTTCAAATGTAAACGATGATACCAGAATCACGTTTCTGCGCTTTTTTTTGTTTTGTTATTCATATTTTATTAATGAAGTGCAAAATAGATTATGTAGACTCAAGTTTAGAATGTATAGGGTTTGAGATGTTTCCAAAGCACAACCGTGAACTTAACCTCATCCGATCATATATATAAAGCAGATTATAAAAAATAAAGATAGAAAGATTATAAAATATGTTCTTTCCTCTTCCGGATTAGCTTTTAAAAGAATCCAAACAAACATTGACTTGAAAACCCCGGCTACGGTGATGTTTGAATATTAAACACGTTCCACCCACCAAAGAGGATGATGACTAAATGTTTATTCGGCGGAACAGGTGAATATATCCGAGATTTTAGCCTCATCGGTTTACCCCGGAAAGCCGGTAAACAGCCGACCCCATGGGGTCGAACCTCGGGGTTTTTCAAAGCACAAACACGCAAATGTTATATCTCACATTCTCAGTAAAAATAGTTGACCTCTTCAACAGAGCTTCCTGGGGTGTTCATCTTGGATCCGTCTCGGAGCGAAAGAACTGGGGCAATTGAGATGCGTGAGTTATATCTCATTCGCGCGTCTAGGAACCTTATGAGTTTAGCGGATCTGATCGGCAAGATGGCTCGCATTCGTGCGAGTGCAGAAAAGATGGGCCGACCAGTTGAAGGCACGTGCATGGGAAGGTGTGGCACATTTTCCAGCGCACATCGAGCTAGGAGAACTTGTTCTTAGCTCGCTGCTTCGTACAGGTGCTATTATATATATATATATACGCACTCTGGTTTCCCACTGAATGAAATGATAGTCACACATTTAGAAAAAATATAATTTACTGACGAGAGAAGAACAGAACAGAAATACATTTACCCTGAGAAATGTGGATAGGTATGTACATATGTACTGGTTTAGCACTGACTGCATTACGATGTAAAGAAATGAGTAATTATTTACAACTCCGAGTATATGAACTAATACTTTCATCTACTTTTATCGCAAATTAGTAACACCACCGACATCAGTTGTTCACTACATTCGGTGGTGTACGGATGTATTCACGTTTCATTTGTGATGTTATCTGATTAGGCCGTTGTCGGAAGTGGGCAGTGAGTTGTTGGAAGTGTTCTGAGTTCGATCTTTATCTCTGGAAGTGCCACGCGTCCCAGAAATGGTCTGTACAAAGTGTAGTAGGGAGCTCCACTACCCGAAAAAAACAGCGAAGTGTTCGGTTTGTTTTGGTTCTTATCATCCGGGTTAAGGGTTAAAGGTACAAGGTTAAAAAGCAAGAACTACAAGAAGCTGCAAAACGAGGAACGAGAGAAATGTGATCAATGTTCGGGTAAAAAGCAGGATCAAGATCCGGACAGTGAAGAGACCGAAGATGAGGATGACGACGAAGATGGAGTAGATAAGAGGCTGTCAGTTCTGATTAAATCAGTAAATAACATGAAGGCAGATATGGCAAACATATGAAGGATATCTGTTATTGAAAGTAAACCAACAGAGTTGAACAATTCGCTTCAGTTTTTGAGCAACCAGTTCGATACGTTTTTAAATGATATGAAAGTTGTTAAGGAAGAAGTTGTCGAACTCCGGAAGGAAAATGGATCAATGAAAATTCAGATACAAAAATTGAAACAAAAGGTAGATTATTTGGAACACAAAGGTCAAAAATCGAATGCAGAGTTACACTGCTGGAAACACAAAACGAAGACAGCCTCGAGGTAGTTAATGATATTACGAAGCTTGTGGGGATCGATATCAACCCACGCTTTGCTTATAGAGTTAGAAAGAAAGCACCGAGTGGCCGTCCGAGAACGATACATGTTGCGACGCCTTCAGCGGAAGTAGCTGTTAAATGTATATAAAGGAAGTGAAGACAAAGGGGTTTACTGCTAACCGAATAGTTAACACATGATCAGCGAATAGAATTTATGCTAACGAAAACCTAACGCTTTTGAGAAGAGACCTACCTACTATGGAAAGCAAAGATGAGAGCTAAGTTAGTTGACTTCAAATATATTTGGACCAGACATTCCAGAATTTACGCAAAAATGGATGAAAATCACAAACCATTTACCATAATCAGAGAGGAGGACCTACAGAATATGAAGTAAGAAGATGGGAAAACGTACAGCTCATACGATCATGCTGCATGACTGGAACATTTTATAACATTTTGATTAAACAAATCCAACAAAGGTATGGACTAAGTCCTGGTCTAGGCAAGCCTATGGCCGTAATAAAATGGAGCTGCGAACCAGTAGGTTTCGTTTGATAACATCGGCTGCGTTCTGGTTTGGCTGGAGATGCTCTGATAACAAATAGTTTATTGGAGACAGAGCAAGAGTCAGGAGGGTGGGGAGGACGGGGGCTATTGTGATAGTTGATGGGGGCCCGTCGCTATTCCTTCAGGGCCGAGGTCAGTGCACTCGGTCATCGCCGAAACGGAATATTGAATCGAGTCGAATGAACCACAACCGGGAGTTCGGTCATTCAATATCCGCCAAAAATTGTCGACCGTAAGCTAAACAAGTGAAACAATGTCAGACAAATTGGATAAGGCACGCAGTTTCCTCGTAACCCCGGAACATGCATATAATACATACATCGATCATTGTAACGTTTCAAGGAGGTTTAGTACCAAAAAATAAAACATTAAAAAAAAATCTTTTTTAAAATGAATAACAACAGTCTTTACTAATCCTGAAGATTTTGGTATATTGCATCATTGCATCAACAGAAGAAATCAAGAAGAGCGCTCACAGCTGCTTGATCAGCGTTGCCAGGTGCTGTAATGGGAAATTCCCTCCTTACCCTTCGAAGTATCCCTACGTTTCCCTCTGGTTTTCCCTGCAGTACCACAATATCCCTACATCCTCAAACCCCCCTCCCCCAAGTATTTTCGAATAATATAGGGATAATAGAAGTTCGCATGTCAAGCATAAAATGAACTGATTTCCAAATTAAAATTAATTTTCATTGTTACAATTTTATACTATCAACTTTATTATTAACTATTATTATATTATTGAATATTTTAAGGATTGCTCTACTGCAACTAAATCTTTCGCAGCATTTCACGGTCCAGAGGATAGTGTGTACCCTTTCAAATGAGCTAAATTACCCGATATTACGCAACTTGTTGACTACATGATGCACCACCTTATCTAGTGTAAATTACCCATAGATCGGGTAAAAATACCCAAATCGGCAGAACTGAAATATGCTTACCCAGCTGTTATTGAAAGCATTGCTCTCCGTCGCAACACACTGAAAACATAAAAGCGGTAAGAACTGCCATTCAATTTTACCCTAAAATCCAGATAACTTGCCATCATAAATTTTACCTATTGTTACAATTTTTAATTACAAGTGAACAACTATTGAAAGTGAAATTAGCTCGGAGTTCTTGCAGCATTCCACGACAACCTGAGAGATTAGAATGGGTATTTGGTTAAGAGTTGGGACCCGGCAAAGGAGTAAGTAGATTTCTGTAGTAATAGGGTACACGAAACTGGAAGGGGAAGAATTCCGCGTGTGCCAAATGAGCCAAATTACCTTATACATACGCGAATTGTTAACCGTACGTTGGAATACCCTCCCCGGCGTAAAGCATAAACTACCCGCAAAGCAAGTAAAAACACTTGAATCTGCAGCACTGAAATATGCCTACCCAGGAGTTGCTCTCTATCAAAAAAGAACAACTCTATCGAAATCAAGGCGATAAGAACTGCCTTTCAGTTATCACCTTAATTTAATAATAACTCGATACAGTAAAGCTCCAAGTTCTTTCGGCATTCCACAACATTCCAAAGGAATAAGAGCGGGGTATTTGTTTAACAGTTAAAACTCACTATAGGAGTCATTATGTAGTGAGTGAATACACGAAACTGCAAGGGGAAGAATAGTGATCTCCACGCAGATGAGCAAGCAGATGTGTCAAATGAGCCAAATTATCAGATAATTACGCGATTTTTTGACTGCATAATGGAATACCCTCCCTGGTGTAAAGCGTAAACTACCCGCAAATCAAGTCAAAATACTTGAATCTGCAGCACTGAAATATGCCTACCATGTTGAAACATTGCTCTCTATCAAAACAGAACAACTCTATCGAAATCAAGGCGATAAGATCTGCCTTTTAGTTGCCACCTTAATTTAATAATAACTTTATACAGTAAAGCTCCGAGTTCATTCGGTATTTCACGACATCCTGAGGAATTAAGAGTGAAAACCCACTATAGGAGTCATTATGTAGTGAGTGAATACACGAAACTGCAAGGGGAAGAATAGTGATCTCCACGCAGATGATCCGCGTGTGTCAAATGAGCCAAATTACCGGATAATTACGCGATTTTTTGACTGCATATTGGAATACCCTCTCTGGTGTAAAGCGTAAACTACCCGCAAATCAAGTCAAAACACTTGAATCTGCAGCACTGAAATATGCCTACCATGTTGAAACATTGCTCTCTATCAAAACAGAACAACTCTATCGAAATCATGGCGATAAGAACTGACCTTCAGGTTTGGCCTCAATAACTTAATAAATAACATTTATTATGTCAAGTTATTATTTAGTTAACATTTATTATGTCAACTATTTTTAATAAAGTGAAACAACCTCCGAGTTCCTTCGGTATTCCTCAACATCCAGAGGGAATTTGAACAGGTACATATTTGGTGAAGAGTTAAGACCCACTGCGGGGTCATTCCGAAGTCAGTTGGTGTGAACTGCTTCGGTTTCGGCGGTTTTTTGGTTGAGCCCTCAAGAAAACAACCACCGCCAGCCTCCTATCATTGCGACCCCCTAATTAACATGTTGCCCCCAACAGGTGTCAATGTTTACGACCCCGACTCCTCCTCAGTCGTAAACCTCCGCCGACTTTTTCGGTCTCAAAAATATCCCCTTTTTCCCCGAACAGTTTTTTGACCGCCTTGATGTAGCGATGGAGAATGTGATCCCAGTGTGCAATGACAGTGTAATACTCTTGTGGGGTATCACTCCAGTAACTCTTGTGGAAATATACCACACAAATTTGAATTAGATTTGGAACGCAGAACTATTAAAATTGAGGAACAAGTAGAATGATATTAAATTGGAATAAAACTCGGCCCTTCGGGCCTCGCAAGGATGTTATTACTTTGAGCCTGACTGCTAAAATGTAAAAAACATGGAATCATGTTTTAGCTCCTCGCTCTCACTTTATTATAGAAATGATCACGACGATTGAGCTCTTGTGAGATGATGATCTCCTAATAGAAACTCGCGAGTAAACATTCACTTTATTATAGAAAGAGGCTAAAGAGGCTACATACGAAATTACAGCTTCCTATAGTGTAAAGTATAGAAATTACCTATTAAAATGATTTAACCACCGCTTCACAAATCAAACCGCAATCTTCGCAATATTCCGATCACCTGCTATGAATCACATAATCGAAACACCAGCTCAATGAAATCATCAGAAATTAACAAGCGGTTGCAATCATGTTCACAATATCAATAATTGAGAATGATCACCTGTGTGTAAACAATTATTCATATAACCATGCTCATAACTCAGCTTGTTGGCCACGCACTTCGCAGTAGTTAATATAGTATGGTTGGATAAATCGAGAGCTTTCGAACGAATGGTCAACGAATTTTGTGGGATGAAAAACGACGAAGTATCATTTCCCTAGCAACGACTCGGTTGTAAGCGGAAATCATCACAATTATTGGCGCTACTTTCATCTCACTTTATAGTCTCACTTTTCGGCGGGGGATCCATCGCTAAAACATGATTCCATGTAAATAGATTTTTAAATGAAGACAAATTACTCGAACGAGATCTGAGAAGCGAATTATTTTTTATTGTTTGAATATCCCTAGTTACCAGTATGACGGCATGGTCACTGGTTGTAATTAGATGATGAAATAAAAAACTGAAGAATAAAATAATAATAAATATTGATTCATCTTGCTGTAGGTAGGTCCCCACAACTCTATTTACCTCTATTATAGTTTAAAAAATATTCCAGTCATGCAGCATGATCGTATGAGCGAATTTTCGTGAATTATCGTACTACATTATGTTAAATTATTTTGAAAATTTGAGCATTTGAGTAAGAAGAAATTGTTAAATACCAATTTCATGTCAAAAAACTCGTTCAAAATAATATTTTTTGATTAAAAAAAGATTTTTGATTCATTCTTTTTTGTGTGCAGTGTTGTCTATTTTTTGGCAAATATTAATAAAATTTAATTAAGTACACTTTTCAGCATAAATTAGTGCTTAAATTTTTTATAGTTCTAGTTCATTGTTGATAAACTTTTTTTGACTCAAATTCGGCTAAAAAATAGAAGTTTAACTATTTTTAGCCGTTTTTACCCATTTTAAGTGATTTTTTTAGCACATTTTTTGAAATTTGAACAATTTAATGTACTCAAAAACTGCTGGCTTTGGAAAGTTTGATTTTTGGCGAAAGAACGGAATTGTTATCTCAATCCTGAAGAGAGTTGTCGTCTGGAAGGACATATATATATATATATATATATATATATATATATATATATATATATATATATATATATACATAAATATATAAAACATACTCTTATGAAAAAGCGTTAAACTCTAGGATTCATTTCAGAATGTCTCAAAACGAATTTCAATTAATTATATTTTCGAAAATTTTGATATTAAAATTTTTGGAGCCACTGCAATAGCTTCATTTTCTACGAAAAAATAAAAAAATAAAATAAATAAATGACGGAGTACCGAGTTGACTTTACTTTCCGACAGAGAAAGTAAAGTCGCGAACCCATCCAGTAAATGTTATAAACCCAAAACAGTCTACGATTCCGGTAGAAGATAATCATTATTTCAACGATATTAGTACACTACTCAAATTTCAGTGCCCTACCATAGGAGATGAAAGGAGGAAATACAGTCGATTGAGGAACAGCGTACGGCAGCTTAGTACCTACCAAAAAGGCATTAGCGAAAAAATGGAGAACAGGACAGAGTTACAATAACTAGTAATTGTTTGTTACTGATGATGTTCCAACCGTCGAAATCGATCTAACATTCATAACTCTTTATTTTTCGTGGAAATAGACCCCCCCACTAACTTTCGTATTGAAGTGGGTTTCCACAACTTCGTCGCGAGTGATTCAGTTTTGGTTCGTAAAATAGGGTAGATAGGACGAGCAGGCAACCGAGAATCTGAACACCAGAAAGCAAGGCAGAGCAATCCAGGTGGCTTGTTGTGTAGAAGAATCTGCGTATCTCCTGGTGTTCAACGGTTCCATTATTATTTCGTAATCCAAACCCGACGACAGAATGCTTAAAGGAAACCAACGAAATTTTTGTTGTAACCTTTCAATGCCGTAGCAGCTGATAGAGCAGCGTGGTGACCAAACCGGAGCGGAGTATTCTAGAACTGGCAGCACCAGGGATTTATACTAATTTTAATTGTAGCTAGAATAGAAGTAAATTGCTCGGGATTACTTTTTATGAATCCCAGAATATACAGAGCTCTACCAGCAACGGTCTCAATGTGGTTGGCTGATTTCGAAGGTTTTAATAAAACATTGTACTTTAGAAAAATCTCTTGGTATAAATTCTAAATACCACCTGTTTGGCACGGGAATATATACCCACAGAAAACCGATAAATTTATGTACAAATGTTGAAATGAGCGGTGAATCGCTGAACAGCTGATCTGCAACAGGTGCCCCTCTACTGGCGAATGCACTCTCTCGTCGCCTTCCCTTCGGATCGTTCAAGTCGAACGCGCTATAAAAAACTCTTAACGATTTTATTCAACTTTAATTGTTTGTTCCCACTCAATTTCGGCTCAAATCGTGCACGACTTTCTACTTCTTGACGGCTCTCCCGGTGGATTTGGACTTCAGCGAATACGGGGGCTCCCTTCGCATCAGGATTCTCTTACACGTGGAAGGTCAGTGTTGCATTTTGCACTATATTTGATCATTTTCTGTTCTTTATTTTCAGCAATTATTACATTGATTTCTCGGATTTAGTGGGGGAAAGGTTTGTCTATAATTTAACCACTGGGGTTGGTTCTGGACGAACTTTTTTTTTCGGCCTACGCCCATATCTTTTTCACTTGTGATATTCCCATTAATTGCATCGAATCACGAGAAAATCGGTTTCAAATGAACCACAAATAATACAGCCCACTCTCCTTTAATGTTTCGGAACACCACCACACCAACTCATTTAACTGCAGGATAGTTAATTTACTTCATTTGTTGTTCGTTTATTATATTTATGTTATTTTTCTAAATAGCTTTGAACAGAACTTTGGGAAAGGAGCGTTAGTAGAGATATTACGAGTATACGGTCTCAAAAAACGCTCTCTTTCTCATATCGGCGGGATTTTCTGACCTCAAAGGTTATGAAAAGATGAAGGGTGACTTCAATGCCAACACCTGAGCCAGGAGACCTCCAGCGGTCTCTGATCCGGATCGAACCAATTAATCTTGAGTCTGCTCACCATTCAGATCCGACCGCGTTACGAAACGGATGTCTGATTTGATAATCTGATTCAATACCCGCTCGATGACGGCTTTACATGAGTTCCTTGTCATTGGGACTTTCAAAGCTGTTACAACACATACCTACACCAGAAAACATCGTCAGTGAATTTAATTTAAACTCTTACAAGAAATATCAACATAACAGCAGCATGTAGTACAGCATCAGCGGCGGGAGTGACATTACCTGAGCGCAGGATGGAGCTTGAATATTGAATTCAAGGAGTTCTCGTTTTTTAGCCAGTAGTACTGTACTTGGAGTACCAGCCACAAAGAATTATACAGTATATTTTGGGTGTCTAAGAAGTCTATCTACCAACCAGATTTCAAATCTATAGCTCCAAAGTTTCACTTTGAAGCTTCATTTTGCACTCATAAATAATACAGGCCGAGTCAAAGTAGAGACTCACTTCGTTTGTCAATGGGAGGTTTTCATGTGTTGGAATTTCACACTTTTGACCTCAGATTTGAATTCAGCGCACTTAAAAACCCACAACCAATTTCAGCTCAAAATACAGTTCAGTTTGACCAACAAACCGGTAGGAAGATCACGCGTAACGTAGTAGTGCAAGTGAGCTGAGGGCAGCTCCCAGGCGGGATGGGGCTATGACGTCAGCGTGCGAATAATTTTAAGGCCGTATTTCTGGCCAGTTACCCATCATACAGCACACCTTTCGAAAGGTCCCGCTAAGATCTTCCCATTGATCAAATTGAAAAAAATAAATAACAATGACATTTCCCCCGTTATATGCTCATATTGGTAATTTGGGCTAAGAATATAATCCATCTACCTTAATTGTTTTAGAGCTTTGTGAAGTTCATTCCCCAAACATACTCAGTTTTATGTAATACATATAGATATGAATTTCAACAAATTTATTTTATCACGGCCTAAAAACCATATTCATTGTTCACATTTTTACTCGATAGTAAAATCAAACAAGAGAAGGATCTCTTGAAAACGATAGGTAGTTCAAAAATATTAATTTACTAGCCGCTCCGGCTCGCTACGCTCGCCTCCACGTCCAGCCGGGGGAAACCCCTCGGACCCCCCATTCGCTCGCAAAGTGTGGCATGTAGAGAATGTTGCTCGCTTCGCTCGCAAAGTGTGGCATGTAGGGAATTTTGGTCGCTTCGCTCGCCAATTGTGGCATCTAGGGAATGTTGCTCGCTTCGCTCGCAAACGGTAGATCTCTAAGGGTAGGTTTAACTTCTGTAGGGGATGCTGCTCGCTTCGCTCGCTTGAGGAAGTTATACTGCCCACCCAACTTGGCAGACGTTTTTTTCTGTTGGAAATTCTTACAAACAAATTAAATCTTATAAAACTACGTGGAACCACGAAAAGTTTATTAGGGAATGTTGCTCGCTTTGCTCGCAAGGTATACCTGTATATGTGTAGGAAAAAACAAGAATTTATTCCGTTGAAATGAGTCATCGAGTCCCTTCAAGACGTAAGTGCTTCGCTCGCAAAGTGTGGCATATAGGGAATGTTGCTCACTTCGCTCGCAAAGTGTGGCTGTATACATGCGATGTATTACAATTGAAACTTGTAGGGGATGTTGCTCGCTTCGCTCGCAAACGGTAGATCTCTAAGGGTAGGTTTAACTTCTGTAGTTGATGCTGCTCGCTTCGCTCGCTTGAGGAAGTTATACTGCCCACCCAACTTGGCAGACGTTTTTTTCTGTTGGAAATTCTTACAAACAAATTAAATCTTATAAAACTACGTGGAACCACGAAAAAGTTTATTTGGGGATGTTGCTCGCTTCACTCGCAAGGTATTGCCGTATATATGTAGGAAAAAACCCGTATTTATTCTGTTAAAATGGTTCTCGCTTCGCAAGGTATAGCTGTATACCTGTGTACCTGCTCGCAACCCGTCAGATGTTGAATGTTGTAAGTTTTCTAAAGGTAGGCCATTATTTTATGAGCGTAGAAGGGCGAATGGGGAAAACCCACCTGAGTCATCGAACCCCTTGACGTCTTCGTAGAGCCTTCTCGCGTCCGGGGCACAATTAATTTCTCATATTAATCGCTTAGCCTCGCTTCCGCTCGCAATTTGACCGAGTTCCCGTCACTTTTTTCGATATCCGATTTCGGATTCAGATTCGGCGGGATCAAAGCTGTATTTCGCCCGCGAAAACCGTTCCGAAAAACGTACCTTTATGGGGTATATTTTAATGGGGAAAAACGTAGTTTTTCGTCGGACTTTTCGAGAAAACGGGTCCGAAAATCGGTATTTTTCCGGAATTTTCAACGGCCGTTTAGAGGGGTAGAGGAAGCGGGGAAGTCCAAAAAGCGCACATTAATTCTTACTTCGACCCCCCTCCCGCCCTACGGCCCATGGTTCGGCTGGGATTAGAAAATTTTAAATTCGCTTATGCCCCCTTTCGGAAAATCCCAAGAAGATCCCCCCACTCGTAGACTCCCCCCACTCAGCCATTTGGCCGTGCATAGACACGACAGACAGACAGACGGAGTTTCATTCTTATAAATAGTATAGATATAGATTAAACTACCTACTATATTACCTGATTGGGTTTCTATGGCCCCGATTTTTAAAATCTGATTAATAACTCAGAAGAGATATATATTCCCGATTAAATTATTATGATGTGCATAGTTTGGTAGTCTGCAAGCTCGCATCTCAAAAATAAAGAAAAATAAAATGTCCTAAATCAATCCTTTTGGAAAAATTAGGTAGTTTGAAAAATAGATCACATTGGAGAGTTGAGGGGAATTCCCCAGACTCTCTTGAGATTGGGCGGGGAGAAGACCAGCCATACCTACTTAAGTTGTCAACTCTCAACCCCCTAACTTTCGATCAAAGAGTATATACTCGTATATGCTTCATCAGACAGACCTGTATTGTACTATCCCGTGGATGCTGCTGTTTGGAAGTAGGGGGCAATAGTAAAGTTTTTCACTAGGCAAAAACTTTACTACTGTCCTCCCAATTTTTAAAAACCATAATTAATTATCGTTAATCATACTTGGGGTGTTTCAAATGATAATGGTAAAAAGAGGGAGTTTTGAAGAGTCCAAATCGTATTTGCAAAATGAGAATTTCATGTGAAAATGGGAGAAATCTCAAGTTGAAAATTGGCCACTAGTAAAGAACACCCCAAATTTCAAAAAATTTGCTAAAAAATTAATCAAAATGGCTAAAACCTGTTAAATTTATATTTTTTAGCAGAACTTTAGTCAACAGAAGTTAATAAATTTATACACCAAATTATGCTGAATAATCGATAAAAATTGCCAAGAGAGCTTAAAATCTAAAATGTTTTTTGAATCGAAGAATATTATTTAGAAAGTTTTTTTTTTTTGCCATATAATTTGTCGTGCTCAATCAAACAACGTACAATCAAAGTGCTCAAATTTCCAAACAATGTAATATGATATACATAATACGATAATTTACGAAAATTCGTTCTTACGATCATTCTGCATGACTGGAACTTTTTTACTTTTGAGACATGACAATCCAGACCACAATCTTTTGCGAACCACTTTGGCGCTCCACAATGGTAGGTACTTTTTTAAAATGATAGCTAGAAATTGATAAAGAAACTAGATATTATGGAAGAGATAAGGATAACAGATAAAATTTAACACTGAACCAACGTTCGGTATGATCAATCTATATTAATAAAATCGTAATAGTATGTCTGTAAATTGATTAGAATCATGAAATTTTGCGATTCTTTTCCGTTTCATGCTATTTGTAGACGATTAGTACCATTTTCTCAATTTTTCGTTGTCTGTTTGTCTGTCTGTATTTTGAGGGAGGGGCAGGGGTGTAATGGGGGTATCTTGATCATCACTGAATAAACTGAAGACCTGATTGATGAAATATGTTTAGATAACACTAGAAAACCAGAGGATAAAAATAGAGGAGTTTTTGGGGGAGGGGGTTTGGGAAAAGAGGTAGGGGAAAGTCGGGAGGGTCGGGAAATTTTCCACATTTTGATTTTTCAAGCAGCCAGAAAGGAATTTTTCCCCATTCTGAGAATTCCCACGTGAAGCTACACATCTAACCTACCTTGTTGATTTTTTTCGGAAGTTTAAACTCATTCCTAGTAACTGATAATAATTAAAAACTAGAGCGACTTTTTTTGTCCCAACCCTCCCCATATGCGGGAGGGTTGGGACAAGGGTGAGGGAGGGTTGGGACAGTCTATAAAAGAATACAGTTTAAGCACACCACCAATATATCTGTATTAAACTTGAACAATAAAACTTAAAATGTACCAAAATGACAAGAAATAGGAACTTTAGTTTAAATTACCTATTTGTAATATCTCGAATATCGTCGTTTATAATTGCTAGGAACTAAATAAGTTGCCAGACGAAAATCCAACAGGGAGGGTTGGGACAGTGGCGGGAGCATTGGGACACGTCCCAACCCTCCCTCATCTCAGTGTCCCAAGCCTCCCGCAAATACAAAAAAAAAAAAAAAAAAAAAAAAAAAACAAGGCAGTTTGTTTTTGCTTTACTATGGTAATTTCAAGGCAGAAATCATACTGGAGTTACTTAATTGGATGTTATTGTTGTAGGTCGACCCGATTTCGGGGGGCAAAACACGATAGGAACGTCTCCAAACACTCTTAAAGTTGTCAAAAAATCACACACAGGCTTGTCAAAATCACGAAATGGCCGGTGGTAACAAATACGCTGGAGGGGAAGGCGAGAAACACGACGTATGTTCTTCTCTGATTATTACCTTTCTAAATAAACATTAATGGTGGATCAAAAATGCCTCACAGCTTGAATCCTTTGGCTGTCCCAACCCTCCCCTGTCCCGACCCTCCCGACTTTCCCCTACCTTTGACATCACTGAACAAACTGGGGATCTGATTGGGAGAACATGTTTAGATTACGTCAATCTCAATCACAACCTATTAAATTTCTTCGGAAGGTGTTTGTGGTAAGGAAAAAAAGGAGGAGGTATTTAAATATAATAATTTGGTCATCACCGAACGAACTGGTGATCTGATGTTTATCGAATGAAATTGGATTAGTCTGAACGTTCTCTTGGGTTACCTGTCAAGAATATTTTTAATCTGAAATATGGGGGGTGTTTATGGAGAGGGAGTGGTTGACATTATCGGTAGGTACACAAAAATGTATTTAAAAAACGCTGCAAATTATTACACAAAGGTTTATTATTTATGTATTAGACAGCCCTTCTACGTAGATCTCTGGTCCATAATTATTAAACGCCGCTTATAGCATATTTAGTATCGGAACTCGGAGCTTCGGACCTCACAAATGGGTTCAATCCATTACAGCAGCGGAATCTCACAATTTTACGCTTTTTAATATAGTTGATAAACAAAACAATTTATTACCAAGTCATCTTTCCAACACATAAAAGTGTTACCTATACTGTATATTGATATCATCTAATTGGTCAAATTTCAAAAAATGTGCTTACAAAATCACTGAAAATGGCTAAGAATTGTTAAATTGATATTTTTTAGCATAAGATTGGTCAAATAAAGTTTATCAACTATGAAATAGAACATTCAAAAATTTATGTACAAAATTATGCTAAAAACTTGAACTTCATTAAATTTTGTTTCAAAAAATCTATAAAATAGCCTAAAATCCAAAATCTCTTTTTGAATAGAAGAGTATCATTTAGAATACTTTGTTTTCCATAAAATTAATAGCTAGCATTTTCTTTTCACTGATAAATTTCCAATTTCTATACAACTTGAAATATACAAAAAAAGACACTTTTTCACCTATTTTTGGCTCATAGCACCCATGAGAGTGGAGCGATCGAGCTGGCGAGAAGTTAGGATCAACTAGATCCCAAGTGGAGTCTATGTGGGAAAGAACAGATTTTTTAAGTCAATTCTAAGGCCTTTTATGGCCCGGACGGCGAACGGCGGACGGACATTTCAAATTTGGATTCTACGCACCTTGAAACGTAAAGTGACAAAGTTTGAGGGGGGGTTATAAAAATGTTTTGCTATACGATCACATAGGCTTATTGTTGGAAATAATAAACCAAAATACGGACAATTTTTGACAATAGTAAGGACCAATAGGAGCTTATTTAATTAAGTGGTCATTCCAACGACATCTTGACACACACAAATTTCCAATTGATAAGTGACATATGTGACCTTGACGGATGACATAATATAATTGACCTTGGGATGCCAGGCGATGACTATCTAATCGTTCTATTGAAAATTCGCGCATTACGTAATGCTGCACAGCCAGTATTTTAAAATCGGTAGGCACATCTTCGTAACTGGTTTCCTATTTTATATTTGTATAACATAAAATAAACGAAGACCAAAGCGATTGGGAACAAGGAAAACTGAAGTGCTAAACAAACCACCCAATCTTATCAGCTCTTATCACATATGACCGATACGGGAGTGCGTTTTGACACCAAACAATAAACAAAATATAAATCATCACATTCACAACACATTTTGACGACTAATTCAAGAATTTATGGTCGGGAAATTAATTTGATCTCGAGAGGAACGAGAATAGGTTTATTCTCCTATAAAATAAACCGGGGATACGGCGGGAGGCTGCGGTTAAAAATACTTCTACGCATGTCCGATGACAGAGTGCACCAAAATAATAACAAAATGGCATCGGTGTTATCAATACGGGTTTCTGGGTTATCACAATCAGGAATATTTACTTGTGGTATAATAATTTTGAGAATTTAATTTAAAATTGTACTCACTTTTTTGGCTTTGAAGGCGTGAACGGTGTCGAGATCGTACCATCGGACGTAGGACCAGGCGAGGAGGCCCATCGTCGCGGCGTATCCGGCGGTGCGTCCCCAACCCCGCGGCTGTCGAGTCGGTCGAGCGAAGCCCGACAGCGGCCGAGAGTTGAGGAGGCTCGACAGGAGTCGACTCGACAGCAGGCGCCGCGTCCCCATCCTGGGGGGTTCCTGGGGATGAAATCGGGAAACGCACCGGAACGGATGGGAAAACGAACGAGCTCCGGGGCGCGGACACTACGGGGGAAATCACGGGCGAAACTGCCGCGGGCGGGGCGAGGGGGAGACCCCGAGTTATCAGCTGATGGCGTCGCGTATCGACGAGGCCGCCAGCTGACCGCTCAGGGCTGCCAACCCAACGACGAGCTATTTTTTCCCGCCTCGCAGGTCGGACTCCCGTTCTAGTCAACGAATGAACAATAAACTGGGGTTCTGCAGAGTACAGGAACACAAAGTTTTCATAAAGCTAGGCGCTAGACTTGTAAAATAATATCTAAGTAGAATCTATGGAAATGTACACAAAGATGGACGTTATCTTGTTCGATGCACATGCACATTTTTACTGTTATCTTGCATAATTTTAGTGAGTTTTCGTAGGAAATGAAGAAACGGGGGAACTTTCATTTGTTAGGATTTCAAACTTTGCACCTCACAATTGGAACGGAAGTAAGTGAAAAAACGTAGTCTATTTCCACGAAAAAAAAAGAGGAGGAGGAGCCATGCAAAACCAAACTAGTCCGTCAAATCAAAATTTTCAGAATTAAGGAAAACCTATTTCATATTGTTCTAATTCATCATATAAAAATTTGCGTATTTTTACATACTTCATTGTCTTGTAGGAGACTTTAGAAACTAAGTAGTATACTCGATTCAAATCATACTGCCACTAAAGTTGAAAAAAACGGACGGTCGACCTAAGGTTCTACAGTCAGATCATTTAATAGGTAATGATTAATTTTACACATTATTAGTTTATTATGGTTACTTAGCAATATTAGTTTATAACTGAGCGTAATAAATCAGCTTTCCATGACACTACAGAGGCTTAGGGATTATGAGATGCTGTGATAAAATGAGAGCATTCCAAAAAGAAGCTAACGATTTTCCTGCTATGAAAACTAAGGGAGTTACACTTCCCAAGTAACGTATTGGTTGTACCTACGTGAAAATCAATAGAAAACCCCACTGTGACGTGACGCTCGTGACGTGACGAAAACAAATGGAAACGTCCTGTTAATCATTATTAAATGATAAAAATCCTAATTTTAGTATGGACATGTGGGGTTTTGATTGATTTTTTGTTACTTGTGGGGTTTTGGTGAAAACATGGAGGACTTAAGGGGTTTTGGTCTTCCTCCTTAAGAGGAAAAATATAAACTAGGGTTAGGTTAATATGCCAATTTAAACGTTTTATGCTTAACCAAATTTTTTAATTGTTAAAAAGGGAATGAAATTCAATTTGAGTTAATACCTCAATATAAAACTTGAGTAAATCAGACGTGGAAGGAAAATTTAAAAGAAAAAAAATACTCATTGTATGTTCTGCTGAACATTTGATCCAGGAGTATCACCCTGAATCCACCCTGAAGTTCAACCAAGAACATTCAGTAGTTTGAAGCATTTATGACAAATAGTTTATGTAGAATGGCTACATGGACTGCCTATGTCCATTACTCTAATTAAAATGGGAAAAAGATCGTGTTGAGAATCTTGACATAGAAGATGAGGTGTGGTACAAGCATGGGCTAAATTGAAAAACGGCATATCCGCATCCACTTCTAATAAAAACTCGATCTAAAAGCTTTAATAATTGTATTATTTCTTCTTATTATTTTTTAAATGTAATTATTGTTTCAATTCAAAAAATATAAATATATATCTGATTTACTGATGAGTAAGTAGGGTGGAGGGACCAGTGTTTGACAAGGACCCAGTGATTGATATCTCACCGAAAAGTTTAAATAATAAGGCATAAAAGTGTTTTACGGGCTTGATCCTTTTGAATTTTGACACAAAATACCTACCTTCTCAGTGAAGTCAAAGGTTTCAGGCGGGTTTTTGTAAAATCTAGAGAAGTTACCCAACAGAACCTCGTGTTGATTTTTCTTTGGTGCTGTTTCTTGTGATTTCGCTAAGGGAGGAAGTGTTCTATTTTGCTTCACCATGCCCTCCACATTTTCAAATTCGATTGTTCCCATGGTTTTTCTCGATCAATTTTTTGTATCGGTTGCATTTATGTTATCATTTTTTGGAAATGAACAAAGATAACATGCGAAAATGCAAATGTCAATTACTAGTCCCCAAACTGATGTTACCCTCAGTGATTGACAGTGCTGTCAATACGGATCTCTATTCGTTCTTGCATTCGTTCTTTATTCTTTATATTGATATAAATACATAGCAACTGAGAAGCTGCAAGTTTACCATTAGAAACGTACTGTATTTATCATATTGAGAAACCCTTGTACCCAGGTAGGTACCTATTTTGTGATATTTACAACTTTGTCTTTATGAATATTCATTTTAATTTTATATTTAGATTAATAAACCTAAGTTCGAATGCTCAATTTATAATAAAATGTTGAAATTATGTTTTGTTGATACACAAAATCATTTATTACAGAAGAACTGCTGTGTCAATCAAAGGTGCAACCAAAAATTTGGCTGTCAAATACTAGGTCAACAAATTAATTAAAAAAAAAAAAAAAAAACCATTTATGATGTTGTCTGGCTTCAATAAATTAGCGATTTTTCCAATTCTGAGCAGTTTGAGGACATCCTGATGCAGCAGTAAATGTAAAATTCATGTTTGAACAAACGAAAAAACATAACTTAGTTGCTTGTCAAAGACAAAATTTCTCTTGAGGTGTCAAACACTGACCCCTCCACCCTAAATGCTTTTAATAATATCCGGAAGATTTATCCAGGTCATTTACACATTCTTTGTGTTTCGAGTAATGACAATAATTATTGTCTTAATCTATACCTAACTAATATTGCGGTCTTACTACAAAATATATGTTATCACATTCTCACAGAACAACTCACAAGAAAATGGTGATTTACAGAGGTGTTCCGTGTATTAAATAGGTATTTTTAGGCAATAGCTTTCAACTGTAGGTTGCGGGTTTAATTTATAAGTGATACTAAACATTTTCTTCTTTGTATTTCCCATTTTTTTGAGTTGGGAAAACTTTTGGTTCAGTTGGGAATTTCATGAAACATCTCACTATTTTTGTCTAGCTACGCCTTTGGTGATAACCATATTGGAAATGGTGGTGCTGCTGGGATATTTTGAATATCACCATGAGGAAACAGACATGAAACTTATTTAATACTAGCCGCTTCGGCTCGCTTCGCTCGCCTCCACGTCCAGCCGGGGGGCAAGCCCCCAGGACCCCTCATTAAGTTGCTCGCTTCGCTCGCGAACACCTCGCGAGCTGAGCACACCGGCTGCGTACATGCGATGGTCTTACCCCTCATTCAGGTGTATTACAATTGGAACATGTAGGGGATGTTGCTCGCTTCGCTCGCAATCGGTAGATCCCTAAGGGTAGGTTTAACGTGTGTAGAGGATGTTCTTATTTATGGTAGCTGGAATTGAAACCCCCTAGTCGTGGACTTTAGTTTGAGCCCACACACGGATTTTTCAGTTTTTCTAACCCCTCACAACCACCCCTTACTGAGTAGGGGTTGCGCAATTTTGATGTAGCCTGTATTTTGTGCCGGAAGTGGCTGGTCATATTAAAAAAGAATCGCGCAAATCGGTCAATCCGTTCAAAAGTAATGGAGGTACCCACATACAGACACTTTACTTTATTAATATAAAGAAGAAGATTTGACAACAACGTTTCAATGTAATTTGCAACGTTTGGTCATTCGTTGCTAGTTTAATCGCACGTTTGGGCCAAGTGATTCTAGGGATACGGTGTTATGATACGTCACGGATGATGAGAGTATCAGCGGAGTGGCAAAGAATTCCCACCAGCTGACCGAAGCGGTGGGACGTGAGGCACCTCTGACGTCGCTCCAGTTCTCCGTGACGTGAAAATCGCTGGAGATCTCTCGTTCAGAAGCTTCAACATTACTACGCTAAATTTCCTCGAACCGAGTAATTATTATCGGTAGGATTCCCTATTGACATCAACGTTTCACGTAAAGTAACCAAAGAAAATGGTATTGTGACTATTGTTATTGTCTATCTATGATGGTCGTTCTTAACATTGGTCCTTTGAAGTTAATACATTAAAAATATTCAGAACATTCTTGAAAGGGCCATATGAACATTAATTTTGGGGTGAATCCTTAATGATGTATAGTGTAGGTTTCATACAAAACCAATACCTACTCCCAAGCACAAGTTCAGAAACAATTCCATTATCATATATATATATATATATATATGACGTAACTACAACATATATATATATATATATATATATATATATATATATATATATATATATATATATATGTTGTAGTTACGTCAACTTTATTGGCAATAGGAAAGATGGTTTCCATTTAGCAAATCATCGGCATCTCAAAATATATAACATTCTTACGATCTGAATATTCCAACATGGTTATTTGTGTATAACGTAAAATGAATCAGTTTAAAAAAATGCAATTACTGCATATGTACATTATGTATGTACATGTACCAGAACTAAGTGGGTACCTACATGTGGGAATGTATGGGAATGGTGTGTGGGGTTTCTTGCTGACTTGTGTCCAGAAATTGAGTAGGAATGTGTCTTCTGTTTTTGAAATTTGGTTGATTATATTACTGGTCTTGCTGATGAGTATCTGGTTTGGAAAGGTGACGCATAGAAGTCTCCACGCTTGGCCGATCGGGGCCAGTGTGCCCCGACCGACCCGGCCCCATCCACCATGACGAGCTTTCCATTTTAGTTTAATGTTCAGATTTGGCGAATAGTTGGTGAAGATTAGATAATGCCTGGTAGGTATCTAAAAATCTGTTAGGAAGATATCAGTTTTGTTGACAATAATTTGGAAATCCTATAGAAGCATAAACACAATAATCACCTTGTGGATAGCCCTCACTGTTCCAGTTATATGGAAGCATTGAACTAGTTCTACCATTTCCAAAGGAATAGGGTTGTTACTACAATAGTTAGGGATGTATTTTGCCAATATTGATGATTGCGATAGGGCTTGTGATGATGGGCACAAAATCAAGAAGTGTTCCGATTTCTAGTGCACCTGTACATTACAGCTCACACAGAGCGCGCAGCAATCCAGCTCATATACATTTTTATTGAAATACATTTAATTTTTTTCCTTTGAATGCCAGTTATACTATTGAAGTTTACAAATCCTTCAAGTTCGATGTAAGGGGATGCATTTGAACCAAGTGAGCAAGTTGACGGGAAATCAATGTTTTCCCATCGGGATTTTACCTTTAATAAATGAGCTACTGTAAGCATTGATACTTACCTGTCATTAGGTCATAGGCTCTGGTACTGTTAACGTAGTACTTTGAGGTATCTATTGCTCAAATGACTGTTATTCTTTATCTATACCCTTTCCTTCCGTCGACAAGATCCCTTCTGCAAAATTCCTCTAAAAATAAGAAGGAGATATAACACACTCCAATATCTTGCAGATGGGTACCAAACAGTTGATTCTCTCGATATACCCTTTTCTCTCTGGCCAACTCGCTGAAAGTAGAGACTCCATTAGGTAAGGACAGATCTGAAATGGAAACGAGATCGACGGGCTTCCTGCTGTTTTGGTGTACGTGCAGACCAGTAGCTCATTCATCAACGCTCATGCATATTGAACAGCAAGAAGTTTTGAAGACCGATCATTACTGTGCTGCTTAGTACATGTAATGACCTATTTGGTTTCACAGCGATATTTTCCAAAATCTTCAGTATAGCACTCAAGGTGTATACTGGATGCTACAGGTTGATCTGTTATTGGTTTCTGGATTTAGGAATAGCGTTACGTAGGATTTCTTCAAGAGGACAAACCCTGGATTCAAATTTCAAACGAAGAATGTTTGTTCTCGCATGTCTTCAAGACTTCCAAGGTTGATTCAAACCAACTCTCTTTGAATTGTAACAATGCTGAGCGCCTTTTGACATTTTATATCTTTACTTTGGCACATAAACGAAAAAGTCCAGTCGTGCAGCATGACCCCATGAGCGAATTTTTGAAGAAATCTTCGATTATTTCGATTTTTGACTGATTTTTCAACTTTGAAATTTTTGAAAACTTGATACATATTCTTATAGGAAATTTTACGCTGATTCCGAATATACCACATGTTAGTATGCTGAAAAAATTATTTCGCACGACAAATCGCAAAAAACAGGCTATTTTGAAATTTTTGACTACATTTTTGAAAATTTCAACCCGAAGATGTAATCCGATCAAGCTGGCCAACGAACTTAAACTTTCGTTTTGTGTCCTTAACATTTTAAAATTTGTTTGAAGTTTCTAGCACAATTCTACGGACAGTTATCGTCTGGAATGACACATACATATATACATACATACATACATACATACATAAAAAAATTCAGAATAGCCTGAAACGGATTTCTGCATAACATTTTTTCAAAAATTCACATTCTACAAATTTTGAGGCGAGAGCAATAGCTTAATTTTCTTCAAAAATTCGCTAATAATTGTCTTCAAAAATTCGCTAAAAGCGTTAGCAGAAAGCGTTAAACAAAAGCTTTACGTTTGGTTTTCTGATGATTTCTTCGTACAACCGAGTCGTTGCTAGGGAAATGGTACTTCGTCGTTTTTCATCCCTCAAAATTCGTTGACTATTCGTTCCAAAGCTATCGATTTATCCAACCATATTATTTTAACTAACGCGAAGTGCGTGGCCAACAAGCCGAATTATGAGCATGGTTATATGAATAATTGTTTACTCAGGTGATCATTCTCAATAATTAATATTGTGAACATGATTGCAACCGCTTGTTAATTGCTGATGATTTAATTGAGCTGGTGTTTCGATGTTTTCGATTCATAGCAGGTGATCCGAATATTGCGAGAACGGTTTGATTTGTGAAGCGGTGGTGAAATCATTTTAATAGGTAATTTCTATACTTTACACTATAGGAAGCTGTAATTTCGTATGTAGCCTCTTTAGGACATTTACTTGACGATGCCCAGGGTCCGGATCAGCTAAGTGGCTCTTAGAGCTTGCATACGAGTCTGCAACACATACTTGTCTTCAACTAAAGACATAAAATGTCCCAACGTGTTGCAGAATCGTATGCAAGCGTTTCTGATGATTATCGAATGCAACATTATCGTTTTAGCAAGCTCTAGCTGATCCGGATAGCGGTTCCCGCGTTTGTTGCACCCTAGGTGTTATTGCACACACACCGATTTCGGACGGTCGGTTTTATTCTGGCCGTCCAAATTCCAATAGTGAACCATTGGATGGAACTGGACTTGGCACACACGCCGGCAGTAAAATAATACCGGTAAAATATCGGAGAGCAGCCGGCCACTGCCACTGTACACCGCCGGTACCGGGAAGAACCGACCCCACAGTGTGGAATACAATTTCTCATATTGGTATTTTGACGTTGGATCTCATTTTTCATCTTCTCATGGAGTTCGTCGAAGGATTCAATTGACATTCTAAAGAAGTTGAAAAACTTAGTACCATCACGCCTCAGTTCTTCAAAAAGAGTATAGAATGTTCCACTGTGTTCCCTTCTTTGATTGAAAGGATTGCGCATAATCCTATGGCGCTTAATGTGGCGATACAATAACCACATAGCAATTACAGGTTTAGGATTCATTGTTGTTCAAGAATCTCGCGTCACGAACACCAAGCAACTGATTGTTTTGCCGATAAAAATCGGATGTGTTTGCAATCACCTGCTGCCGATAAAATATCGGCCGACTTTTTACCGACCGTCCAAGATCGGTGTGTGTGCAACTGACCTTATCGTTCTAGCAAGCTCTAGCTCAGGGGTGCTCAAACGGTCAATCGCGATCGACTGTCGATCGCGAGTGCTTCTTGAGTAGATCTCGAGAAGAAAAAAATTCCTAGAAAGTTTTCAAGAATTATTGCCCGAAATAACAGCTTTTCTAGACGAAAGAGGTGATGACACTGAGATGTTGAAAAACGAAAAATTGCAGACTGATTTGGCATTTTTGACTGCCATCACAATGCACTTAAACACCATTAACTTGGAGCTTCAAGGTAAAGGAAAAACTATTATTGAGATGATTAGCGCAGTAAACGCATTCAAAAGTAAATTGCAACTTATGATAGATCAACTGAAAAGAAAGGATCTGAAACATTTTCCGTCTTTGAAAGCAAGGATTCCTCAGTTGAATTATGATTCGTATGAGGCTGAATTATCAAATATTTTGGGACAATTCGAAATGCGTTTTTATGATTGCAGTAAATTGGCAAATATAGCATCATTTATGAGTTATCCTTTTTCATGTAAAAACATTGAGGAATTAGCTACTGAAGTAGCAAGTCAGTTTAATATGAGCTCATGTTCTGTTAAAAATGAGTTGGTGCAGATTATATCAGATATACATCTCAAAGCTACAGCATCCGAATCTAAGGCAAATCGCCCTTCAACTGACGGCAATGTTTGGGTCAACTTACTTGTGCGAGTCTGCATTTTCTGAAATGAAGATAATTAAGTCAAAATATCGCAATCGACTAACTGACGATCATATGTCATCATGCTTGCGATTGGCACTCAGTGGTTACGCACCATCTTATGAAAAGTATGCTGAAGAATGTAAATTGTGCGGAAAGCTAATATCTATATATGCTACGGTACACCCTACCTACATGCAGTGCCACGTATCGTGTATGTACGACAACCCTGCATCACACATACTTGCAGCCTCTCAGAGTCGATCGTAAGTAGTCTAAAAATATTGAGGTAGATCGCCAGCAGTTCAAGTTTGAGCACCCCTGCTCTCGCAGATCCCGATAGCGATTCTCGCGTTTCTTGCACCCCAGCTCTACGTACTTTCAGCTGCCGTTGGCCACACTGCTAGCCGACTCGCGAAACCGGTGGGCGCTTCCAGAGAAGGGAAGTCGCTAGAGGGGATTCGCGAAAAAAAAAATTCGCCCGCGAGAAAATGCCAGCAGACCTCCGAACCTTCGAATAGATGGGAAGACGAGATGGAAGGGGAAGGGGAGAATTGGCGGTAGCGACCACGAGAGTGATTGAAGAGGTGGTGAGCAGCAGAATGACGGAGAAGGGGGTGAGATGTAGGGAGGGGAGGGGGGGTGGGGGTACACAGTTTGATATTGGCAAGTTTAAGGTCACGGGGCTCCCTGATCGCGCGCACGTAAGCCAGTCGAGCGCGTCACGGCGTCGCGGATTCGCCGCTCCTTTCGCTCGGACCTGCGGGTCGGGCGCTCCGCGATTTTTTTTTTAATTCCCCGCGAAAGCTCGGGTTTCTAAGCGGTAACCGATCGGATTTAATCTTCTGATTAGACTCGCACAATATAAAGATCGGGCCTTTTCTATTGTATATATATATATTTTTTTTTTTAAATTCTTTATTTCCAAAAAATTTACAAAAGTATGGGATACAATACAAAATCCAGCGCAGGCCATTTAATGGCCAGTCACAATTATGGAAATTAATCCCCTATATGGGCAAATGCCCCCGCAAATATCCGTTAATTCTCTACTATTCATTCATTCTGACCTACATGTCCAACTAATCTGTATTTTTACTAATGGATTGACTACTTGATATTATGCATTTTTTAGACCACCAAAATCCATACCACCAAAATATACATATCATTCTGACCTACATGTCCAACTAATCTGTATTTTTACTTAGGGATCGATTACATGAAGTAATGTATTTTTTAGATGCGAGATTGTGACCATCCAGACTACCAAACTATAAACATCATTCTGACCTACATTTCCAACTAATCTGTATTTTTACTAAGGGATTGACTACTTGATGTTATGTATTTTTGAGATGCGAGCTTGCGAGCATCCAGACCACCAAACTATACACATCATTCTGACCTACATGTCCAACTAATCTGAATTTTTACTAAGGGATTGATTACATGAAGTAATGTATTTTTTAGATGCGAGCTTGCGAGCATCCAGACCACCAAACTATACACAGCATTCTGACCTACATGTCCAAATAATCCGTATTTTTACTAAGGCATTAATTACTTACATGAAGTAATGTATTTTTTTAGATGCGAGATTGCAAGCATCTAAACCACCAAACTATGCACAGCATTCCGATCTATTTTACCACAGTGAACGTTAAAATGATTGGAGATCATCAATCCGATCAATCCCCGCATTCTATAGAAAATAGTTTGTAAATGCGAGGGATATAAGAGAAAAGACCCTAACGGTCCTCCTTGAATAATCTCAAGTGGGGTTTTTATTGGACTTCGTTGAGTTTTCTAAAGAGGTGCCATATGATGACTGTCCGTAGATTGGATGTGAAGGGAAATAATTAGATTGAAAAAGAAAGGGAAATAATGCTTACGCATTTACGTAATCAAAAAAAAAAAAAAAAACCAACTTCCATGATAATTACATTAGCGAATTTCACATTGCATTTAGCATTTGAGCTGATCAATGCTTGCAGCACGGCTGACGTGTACAATCATGAATTTAAAATAATTTTAAGCATTTAAGCAGCATATACACACACACATATATATATATATATATATATATATATATATATATATATATATATATATATATATATATATATATATATATATATATACCGATCAATTGACTCTTGACTTGGCTCTAAGAGAGCTAGTATATAAAACAAAAAGAAAGCATAACAGAAATTCACTTCGAAGACTAGTATAATATTTCGGCTTAGATGCCCTTTCAAACTACAAAAGAGAATGATTATTTTTGGTAGGAGTTGATTGTACAACGTTGACAAAGGAACTTGTTTTGCTTAAGATTGAGTTGTTGCTTCATCTAATATTTATTCCTTTTTAACACTCCGGCAGGCGATCGGATAGAACGGAACGACCAGCCCCAAGCAAAGGACTGCATTCATCACTAAGGCTCCGATGCAAAGTTAGCCCAATAGTTGAAGAGGAACGGTTCAAATCACCCAATAATCCTAAATCATACAGATGCAAAGAATCAGCAGAATAACAGACTCCAATGTGTGTGTATGAATCAGTTTGTAAGGAGTAATAACGATAAATAACGAAAATAAGAAAGAATGACTGGTCTCACTGCGTACGTTTTGTACATATTCCTCTGCTGTCTCAAAGAAAAAATATGTATACATCGAAGCATTATAAACTAAATAATGAATTAATAAATACTATCTTTGTTGCGTCATAATTATTACAATATAGCAACGCGTCAATAATTTATTATAGGTACATGTACAAATGGGATGCACAGTTCCTATAGTAAGATGAATAAGAAGTAGATAGCATACATTTACCATGGTCTTACAGAGATCAAAAAGTCTTCCAAGTCGTAGAATGGCACTCTCACGCATTCACGTTTGACAGTTTTTATTTAATTTATTATTTTAATTTATTTATTCATTTATTTTTTGGAGGGAATTTGATTGTGTTAGCTAGGGCGCTATAAAATTTAGTCCCTCAAAATCCATGTTGCACTTTTGTGTTGCGGTCAGTCTGCATCGGTCCAATTTCAGCAAGTCGCGTTTTCATGTATCGTATCCATGGTCTGCAACTTTATATCTATTTAGGTGGCAATGAACCTCCAAAAAGCTTTCCAAAACATATCTCCAACGAACTGAGAGGGTTCCACACACACAAATTATAAAGATGCACGTAATATGTCCCAAAACTTGAAAGTTTGGAAAGCACTCTTATCGGACACAATAAAATCATCAAAAGAAAAATTCGCTAATGGAAACTCCTTTATCTTCCAACGGCAATTCCTACAATCCAAATTGCGAATTTTCTAATTCAATTCATTTTCCATATTTCCACTGAATTTCTTCTCTGAACGGCAACCTTTAATGGACCTTTTGAGTTTTCTAAATAGGTGCCATGTGATTCCTACCCGTTAAGGGAACAATTTGATTGAAAAAGAAAGAAGGAAATATGGAAATGGGATTCTAAATGAGTGACTGCAATTGAATACAATTTATATTAATATTACCCACAGCGACAAGACGCTCATTCCCAAATCCCTCCCTTGTTTTACAAGGTATTTTGATTTTTGCTGGTCACCAATCAACGCAGAATTGTTAGGACGTCTCTCTGAACCTGTCTTATTGGCAATTCTTTGAAAATAAGAGGGACGCCCGTTGGAATTAATCCAGAGAGGTATGGGACGACCCAAGAACGAAAAAATAAATCAATAACAATAATAACTGAACAAATCCGTTCCAGACCATTCTAACACAGACTACGTGAAAAAAAACCTAAGGTGTATGTCAGCATGTGAGTGTGTGTGATAAATTGTTTCGACGCTGCCCAGGCTACAATTCTTTTTGAGATTCTATCTTTGCGTTCGATCCTAATTTTAGTCTAGTTGTGCAAAAAACTGTGGAAATTTTGGATTCATCATCAGGGGGGGGGGGGGGGTGGAGGGGGTAATGCGGACCAATAATGCGTTGCGAAAGCTACAATTTTAAACCGATTTTCGTTATTCCTTTTTTTCTTGTTCGATCCAAATTTTAGTCTAGTTGTGCAATAAACCTTGGAAAATTTTGATTTTCCATCGGGGTGGGAGTAATAGCTGATCCTAATAAGCGCTGCTCAAGCTACTATTCGTTGCCAATTTTCGTGATCAAAAAGAATCGATTCTTTCTTTGTTCGATCCAAGTTTTCGTTTTGTTATGCAAAGATTCGCCAACGGGATATTGAGTGGAATTGGTTATAGCCGACCCTTTTAGGCGCTGCCTAAGCTACAACTGTCGGCCGATTTTCCCATTCTTCCTTCGTGCGATTAGGAATCTGTTCCAGTTATGCGAAAAACCTCGGGATTTTAAAATTTATAATCGGTGGGGTATACTGTGAAGTAATTCCGATAAATCACGATCTTGGATTTCATTATTTCCCTATTTTTCTCGATGTATTTGGTATCTCTCTTGATCCATATTCTCAGTAAATTAAAAATTCATAATAATTGGGGAAGGGGAGGGGAGGGGGATACCGAAATATCGTTTTACCAATTTTCAACCTAATTTCGTGAATCTGTCATTGTTCGATTTCACAATGTAAAACAATTCATTCTACGTATATAATGGTCGTACAGAGGAAGGGGGAGGAGTTGCTTTTTGAATATTCCACTAGGTTATAATGGAGAAGGTACTCCCAGCAAGACATAATCGATTCGCCATTCTTGCCAGAATTATACAAACACATACACTAACTTACAAAAAGTAAGTTAAGCCATTTAGGTATAGGAACATGGTTTATATTCCGAATCATCACAAAATTCTCTATAAGAATAGCCTCCTAGAATAATTTTGTCCTTCTAGAACAGCCATACTCAACCTGCGGCCCGCGGGCCGCAAGCGGCCCACCAAGCTTTTCTGTGAGGCCCTCAAAAGCTAGGATCACTTTTTGTCCGATAGAATGAAATTTGCCTACCTATACCCGTTTCCTCCTCTATTTAGTCATTTTATAATTCTTCTGTTTTCGGTTCTGTTTCACTCGTATTTTAACTTACCGAACTGACTCAATTCATTTTTGACGAAATAAATACCAAAGATAACCCACGTTAAAAGCGGAGACACTGATCTGTCTCACACAGTTATAAGCGTGTCACAATATCAAAAATCACATTAATTTTATTACTATGATTTTTGTGATATTGATTTTGTAAATATACTTCTTTTTTCAAATGTATTTTACAGTTGTATTGTACCTTGACTAAGGTATTCGTATTACAAAGATTTGTAATACCTGCTTTGTGAACTGTGGCCCGCTTCAACTAAGACACACAGATGTGGCCCGTGAGACAAAAAGGTTGAGTAAGGCTGTTCTAGAATCACATTTGGCTCCACTGTGTGTCGACGCAGTTGCACTAAGTTTCAGCACGGTTGCAAGATAACTCAAACCACCTTCAGTGCTCAAGGACGTTTAGCACTGAACATTTAATTACTTAAACCAAGTTCTCGGCGCTAAGATTTATTCATTTCTGATTCTAATCCCAATATCTCAACATCTCAGCAATTTGTTCCATCACAACTGAATGAACGTCCAGGTTGGCAAATGCTCGGCGTAGATCTTTACCGCTGATTGCGATTTTTTTCTCCTGTTCTAATTTGCAAGAGGTCTGGTCTCGGTTAGGCAATAGCCTAATGAGCAGAGCAGACCTGAGGTTCGTCACGTACTTCCATCCTACCGCCAACTATTTCCCGCTGCTCTCAGCAAAAGTCTGACGGGCCCGTTTGACTCATCAAGGTTACGGACGTTAGCGAGCTCGAGTTCATATGATGACGCGGTGCGTGTAGTGGGTATGATGACCTGTATTGCTTGCTTGTGTAGACGTGATGCCCTCAGACGGTGGAGATGAGGTCAGGAGCCTGCAGGTTCGTTACGTCACATTGTTCACCTGCCTGACGGTTTTTAGCAGAGCAGCTACCATAAACTGTCCATACTCACGATCCCGCTCCCTAAGCGTTTATTCCCTTCTCATCTTTAGTTGAGTACACTCGAGCTTGGTTCAAGGGTGATGGGAACCTCACATCATATTGCTTCCGAGACTGCAAGGCAGCGGAAGCTTTATTTTTACTTTCGAAATGAAAAAATTTTTTTGCTCCAAAATCAAAATTTCTACTCGCATTTTGCGTTTCAGAGCCTCCTGAACAAATTTGGTTCCGTGTCTGTCTGTCCGTCCACATTTCCTTGTAACAGCCATAACTTCCACAATTTTGAAACGATTTTAACCAAATTTTCAGGGATCGTGCGAGTTAAGCTCTAGATGGCTTCTTATCAACTTCATCATGATCGAATCAACGGTAGCTTCTGCGCAGGCTCTAACGTGAATTCCTTGTGACGGTCATAACTCTGTCTATGGTAAACGGATTTCGGTCAGATTTTCAGGGATGATGTGGGTAAGGTCCCTTGAGGTTCCATAAGACAATCATTATAATTGCATTAGCGTTACGCTCTGCGCATGCGTGAACGAAATATTCTTGTTACGGTCCTTGCAACAGCAGTAATTTCCACAATTTTGATGCGATTTTCTTCAAATTTTTAGGGATCGTGCGGGTATAGCTCTACATGGTCCCCTATCAGTTCCGTCATGATCGAATCAACGGTAGCCTCTGCGCAGGCGCAAACAAAATTTTCTTGTTTGCCAAAAAATATCCCCAAGGATGTTTTAATCATGAATTTAGATCAAAATATTAATGAAATTCTGTAAATCAATTGAAAACTCCTTCAGTTTTGATCCGATTTAGACGAAATTTTCAGGGAACATGCGGACTACATCCTGGATGGTCCCATATTAAAATCAAAATTTTCCTTATTAATTTCATTTATTATATGTACCATTCAGCTTCCAATTTCCCACCTTATTAATTCCCTGATGCCAGAACCGGTCGTTTCTAGTTTTCTGGAATTTAATGGTGACGTACTGTGAAGGTCACGAGGAAGCTCATGTGCCATTTCCTTGGCAGTGTATTATTATATCTTCTTTATTGTGACGTTTGTGGCACACTCGCTTCCACTTTCAAAACGCTGCAAACGGTTCATTATTTCTGTATTGAACAGTCCTTCAACGCAGAACACTTGTCAATAGTTATTTAACGAAGTCGATTATACATTATATAAATTTAACTGCCTGGACTTAGATGCCTACCGAGGAGAATTAAATAAAAATTTTCACTTAACCAGTCCTTCTGCATATAAAAGAGTTCCAGTCATGCAGCGTGATCTTATTAGCGAATTCTTGTAAAATATCATAGTATTGTATCATGTCACTTTGAAATTTGAGCAATTTGAGTGCGAAGAAATTGTTTACCACAAATTTTGTGGCAAATGAATTCGTTCTAATTCATATTCTACGATTCAAAACAGATTTTGGATGTTTCGCAATTTTCCAGTTTTTTAATGGATTTTTCAGCAAATATTAATGCAATTTAAGTACATTTTTCACAATAGCTTTGCAAATAAATTTTTTAATGTACCTACTGGTTCATTGTTGATTAAATTTTTTGACTAAAAGAACGAAATTTTTATCTCAATCCTAAAAGAGAGTTATCGTCTGGAATGTCACATACACACACGCACGCACGCGCGCACACACACACGCTTTTTTTTTTTTTTTTTTTTTAAACTCCCTCATTCTGATAAACATTTGACGATTTTTGGCTGTTTTTAGTCACCGCTGTGGCTAATGTAGCCACGCGGACGGCATGAAAATGTTGATAGTCGCGGGCTCCAATGCCCTCTGAAGCCCATTCAACCCACTGAGAGGAAATGGGGGATTCAGAGCACTGTAGGAGTTCCTTACCATCCACTGAATCATGCAGAGCAGCAGCGAACTCAGCAGATGAGCTGGGTTTTGGAGCAGTTGGAGTTGCTTGATCGCACTACAGCAACTGCTGCCTGACAAAATCAAGGTCAGCAGCATTGCGGGCGACCTCCCAGCTAGAGCCCCTTAGGGCAAGCAGGGGCTGGTGGCGTAAAGATGGGATAGCGGCTGAGAGAGAGACAACGCCAAGCCCACCGGCATTGACCAGTGCATGGATATAAGCTCTTGGGACACCAGGTGGAAAGCCTAGCCAAGAGCGCACAGCAGAGCGTACTTCACGGTCTAACTCAAGCAGTCTCCCCGCAGCAAGCCTGCCAAAGATTAGCCCATAGGTTAGCTTCGGCAGTAGGTATGTGCGAAGGAGGCGCAGCTTCTGCTGTGGCTTCAGTGGAGCCTTGGTGACACGAGCTAGTGCTCCATCAAGGTCCACACGGCTTGCGGCAATGGTAGCAACACCCATGAAGTCGACTCCAAGGTACCGCCAGACCTCCAGCACGGATCAGGGATGGAAGTTTGTCCTAAGACCTACCGACACACACACACACACACACACACACACACACACACACACACACACACACATTTTTTTTTAACCTCCCCTCAAAGACGGAGGGGGCACGCCATTAAATTGAAAAATAAACAAATAAAATAAAAAAGTGGGGAGGACGCCCAGGTTTACCCGACGCCGGCTCTAGGGATAAGGGAAGTTGCAGGACGAGGAGGAAGAATGGGATGAAAGGAAGTGCCCCTATAAAATGACCACCAGTTCAAGTAAGAACCCCTCAGGACGCGGGTGGTGATACCACGGAGTACTCCTGCCGAGATGCCCAACTCGAGTAACTCCGTGGCGCTTTTCCCGCACCACACCCCGCGCCATGACACGGTCGCGGCCATGACCTTGATGTTGTTAGGTGCCACTCCTTTTAGCTCAGATATCGCTTGTCGCAGATCATTTCTATCATATTTACTTTTCTTAGCCCGCCAGGTCTGCTCCATGTCCACGCTGCCACTGACAACCTGGACATCCAGGATTATGGTAGACCCATCGGGCTTGATCGCAACGATATCTGGCTTCTTGCCCCGGTCCCTCGGCATGTGGTATAGTCTCTCCCTTTCGACATCCCAACCGCTAGATGACAAAGCACCTGCTATCTGCTTGGCAACCGCATCGTGACGTAAAATGCGGCCACCGTTTTAGTAAGCCTGCCAAAGACTAACCCATAGGTTAGCTTTGGCAGTAAGTACGTGCGGAGGAGGCGCAGCTTCTGCTGTGGCTTCAATGGAGCCTTAGTGACACGAGCTAATGCTCCACTAAGGTCCACACGGCTTGCGGCAATGGTTGCAACACCCATGAAGTCGACTCCAAGGTACCGCCAGACCTCCAGCACGGATTGGGCAGGGATGGAAGTTTGTCCTAAGACAAAGCACTCCTCATCCACCACCTTCACCTTATGCTGGCGACCGGACGGGACCAAGGAGACCGACCCACACACACACACACACACACACACACACACACACACACACACACACACACACACACACACACACACACACACACACACACACACACACACACACACACACACACACACACACACACACACACACACACACACACACACACACACCACACACCACACACCACACACCACACACACACACACCACACACCACACACACACACACACACACACACACACACACACACACACACACACACACACACACACACACTTTTTTTTTTTTTTTTTTTTTTTTTTTTTACAAAACTCCCCTCAAAGGCGGAGGGGGCACACCATTAAATTAAAAATAAACAAATAAAATAAAAAGTGGGGAGGACGCCCAGGTTTACCCGACGCCGGCTCTAGGGATAAGGGAAGTTGCAGGACGAGGAGGAAGAATGGGATGAAAGGAAGTGCCCCTATAAAATGACCACCAGTTCAAGTAAGAACCCCTCAGGACGCGGGTGGTGATACCACGAAGTACTCCTGCCGAGATGCCCAACTCGAGTAACTCTGTGGCGCTTTTCCCGCACCACACCCCGCGCCATGACACGGTCGCGGCAATGACCTTGATGTTATTAGGTGCCACTCCTTTTAGCTCAGATATCGCTTGGCGCAGATCATTTCTATCATATTTACTTTTCTTAGCCCGCCAGGTCTGCTCCATGTCCACGCTGCCACTGACAACCTGGACATCCAGGATTATGGCAGACCCATCGGGCTTGATCGCAACGATATCTGGCTTCTTGCCCCGGTCACTCGGCATGTGGTATAGTCTCTCCCTTTCAACATCCCAACCGCTAGATGACAAAGCACCTGCTATCTGCTTGGCAACCGCATCGTGACGTAAAATGCGGCCACCGTGAGTACAAGGACACTGCTGCACTACATGATATAGATTCTCATTTTTACCCCGACAGGCACGGCAAAGGGTGTCAACCATCCCGCGACTACTCCTCGAACACCTCACCGAGGTGGCTAGTGTAGCCACCCGGACGGCGTGAAAATGGCGATAGTCGCGGGCCCCAATGCCCTCTGAAGCCCATTCCACCCACTGGGTAGAAATGGGGGATTCAGAGCACTGTCGGAGTTCTTTACCATCTACTGCGATTTTTTGAAATTTGACCAATTTAATGTGCTCAAAAAGTGTTGGCTAATAAACTCATCCTTTCGTTTGGAAAGTTTGATTTTTTGGCGCAAGAACGAAATTTTTATCTCAATCCTACAGGAGAGTTATCGTCTGGAATGTCACACACACACACACACACACACACGCGCACACACACACACACACACACACAAACATATCACACACACACGTGGGCACACCACACACACACACATATATATATATATATATATATATATATATATTATATTGATATATGTATGTATGTATGTATATATATACATATATGGAAAAGCGTTTAATTCTTGGACTCGTTTCAGAATGTCTCAAAACGGATTTCAATAAAGAAAATTTCAAAAATTTTGATTTTAAAATTTTTGGAGCCATTGCAATAAGAGCTTAATTTTTTTCAAAAATTCACAAAAAAAGCTGATATTAACTACAATAGTACATCAGACTCTAAGTATATTGATATTGACTTGAGCCCCCACCAACTGAAAATGAATGAAATAATTTAAATCACCTACCTGCAATTCACTAGACCATTATATACAGGTGGCAAGATTTATGAGAAACTCGATTTCAAGAAGTAAGAATTCCATTGGAACTATATCAGCTGATATGGGCGTCGCATAGTAGGGCTAACCTGAACTGGGCACCAGCGGCACCTAAACCAGCTGTACTGGGCACTTTCCTCAATCAAGAATTCCATAAGAACAGATGAGTAAAATATTTGGGTGCATCAAATTGGCCACATTTCAAAAAATTAGCTACAAAAATCTCTAAAACTGTTCAAAATTTTGATTTTGACTATTAAGCGGAATATTGCTCAAATAAAGTTCATCAACTGTAAACTAGATAATTCAAAAATTTATTTAAGCCAAGGGAGCAACCCGGTACCTGAAAAGTACTTCCTGAATTTTCTCCGGTGTACATAGGTGTTTACTTTCAAACGACTTTTTAGAGTTTGGAAATTTCTCTCAGTAAGCTAAATAATGGCAGGATGGCATGGTGCAGTAAATTTCTGGAACATACCATTAGTCTTACAGCAACCCAGAACTTTACCTATTGTGAAAAGTTTACTTATTGTCGGACACAATAATATTTGAGAAGAAATGTACAGCGAATATGGAATTCAGAAGGGCAATCGTCGGTGAACTACTGGGCGCTTGTTTCAATCCTTTTACTCTTATCTCGGCCTAAATAGACTTGGATAACATACATATCCAACGAGGGAACCGCAGAATCCAGGTGAATTCTCTCCCAGTAATTTTCAGGCTCATCCTATTCCCATAGCCAATCGTTGTATTTCGAGGCTGATAATAACTCGCAATGTAATGAACTTGAATGTGATTAAAAAGGAACGCATTAGCTATAGTAGAATACGGTTTTTAATTTGTCAAGGTAGGTACAGCATCTCAGAGACTACTAAATCTAGATTAGATTTATCGGGTACCATGGTAGAAACAATCATCATGACATTCTGGAACAATGAGGAACATTGTTCCAAGGAGAAGCAATGTTCAACCCAATTCAGTACAGGATCTGACAAAACAAACATTCGGTTGCGGGAGCGACTAAACGAGCAACGGTTCCTCACGTTCGGCAACTGTACCTATTGGTGTTGAACCAATCCTATACTGCAGATAAAGCGCTTTGTAGTTCCTACCTTACAGTCCTCTGATAATTGTATGTGCTCAAATATATTTAGATCGTAGGCAAACACCTCCTCAAAAACATACTGAATATAATTATTAAAAATCAGGAACATCAATGGTCCAAAAGGAATCTTGACCGAAGGCAAAACTTTAAATTTAACACTCAACTTAAAATGAAGTAGGTTCAACTCCATTACGTAGAAAGATGTTCATTTGTGCTGCCATGCGTCGTAGAATTCCTACGTATACAAAACAATTATTTCCAGAGGAACCTGTTATTTTTATTCTCATGTTATTCCAACTTCAATTATTCATTCCGTGTGCTGCAGTTTTAATGATGGCAGTTACTGCTGCCGATGTCAAGACGTCAACAACATCGGCGATCCCCTTATCAAAGCAAACTGTTATGAATCATTCTGGTATAGAAGAAAAACTGGCCTGTGACGTAAGTGAAAACGCCAGTTGGATAATTGTAATTCTAGCATTCAGTACTCCATCAAATACCCCCACCATGGACCTAAGCAGATGGTAATTTTCGACCACTGTCACGGCATCACCAGGATGTTCCTATGCTAAAGATATTATTTATATTATTATCACAAAATCTTCTACGTTAGTTGTGGTTACCTAAATAAATACAGACCAGCCCGAGTCTGACCTAGTTTACCTACGCATTCGTGATAGCAGACAGGTTCAGACTTAGCCTTCCATCCAATTCATTCAAATAACTGTTGTTACTAAACCTAGCTACTACCTTCTAAACCTTCCTCATTTAGATAGTGCGGTGATATTCGTCGTAGAACTCTAAGTGCTCTTACCCACACGCAGAATGTATGATGATATCGTGTCACCGAAATCTGTGACCCCATACCAACAAGGTGTACGGTGATATTCATTGCCGGAATCCATGTACCTACTCTTACGCACACAGAGTGTACGGTGTCACTAAAAAGTATGCGACTCCATTACCTACGAGGTGTATGGTTATATTCGTCACCAAACTCTAAGTACTCTTACCCACTTGGAGTGTACAGTGATATCGCTTCGCTAAAGTCTGTGACTCCATTACCAACAAGGTGTGCAGTGCTATTCTCCACCGAACTCCTAGTACTATCACCCACGCAGAGTATATACAGATATCGTGTCACCAAAGTCTGTGATTCCATACTTACTTGGTGTACGGTAACATTCGTCGCCAAACTTTCAGCACTCCTACTAAGAGTGTGCAGTGTTATCGCATCGCCAAAGTCTGTGACTCATCTCACCAACAAGATGTATGCAGTGATATTCATCACCGAACTCCCAGCACTTACACCCAATCTGAGTATAAGTGATATCGAGTCGCCAATATCTGTGACTGCATACCAACAAGGTGTACGGTGAGATTCGTCACCGAACTCAAGTTCTCTAACACACTCAGAGTGTACAGTAATATCACGTCGCCGAAGTCTTTGTCTCCATACCAACAACGTGTATGGTAGTATATAGTTGCCAAACGCTTGTTCTCCTAATTATTTATTGAGAGTGCACAGTGGTACGTCCACCGAACTCAACGCACTTGCTCGCCTCGGTCTATGGTGATATTGCATCGACGGGCTGGTCCTTACTAAGTTCCTATATCTATGTACTCTCTTACTAGTTCAAGTATCAAATAGGATTCATAGTAGCTAGATAGTCAGTGTAAAAACTCAACCTAAATCTATAGTTTCTGGTAGGCAATCAGAAGTACCATATTACCTTTTAACCATTGCAGTTCTATTTTTTTTTTATTTATTTGTTTTTAGATTGATAACCAATTGGCGTTTGACGATTTGGCTTGGACCGTGATGATTTTCGAATTCACCTCGTTCGAAGTCTTCCACCCTCTCTGCTTTGGTGTTCTCGTCACAGCTGCCGACGTAGTCACCACTTGTTCCTGCGTCACTTTGGTCCACGAATCGTCGTTCCTCATGGTCAAACCCAAATCCAGCATCGTAGAGTGGGACGAAAATTACAAACTGGTCATGCAAACGTTGCTTCATCCTCACTGCGATACCTGCGGATTGACGACGTCTTACAACGACGTGGCCATCTTGACGATCGAGGCTATGACCATCATGCGAGGCTATGTGGAGCCGTTTTCTAAATCACTTCTTATCCCTGTGAGAAAATTGTTGCTCGAAAAAGAGCATCAGAACTGCATTATACTTGGCTTGGTACGAACAAGATGGTGGCATTGAGTATGAGTAGGTACTAGGGTATCAATACTCAATATTTAGATAAATTAATTTTTTTATCTCAAAAATCAATGTTTTGAAATCGATTTCCAGGTACGTTACTTGATAAAATTGGCAATTGATTATTTTACAATGATACTTGAAAACTCGCCCCTTCAGGCCTCGATGTTTCTGTTTAGCGCCTACTGCTCAAATTAAAAAAACATGGAACATGCTTATATAGCTTATATAACAGTAATTATGAAAAGCGGGACTCAGGTCGTCACTGAATATTTTGATCAGCCCACTCAGCTGATCAAGATGGAGTTTCATTTCATACAACTCTTGTTGTCAAAGACTTCCTGTCAAATACGAATTTTACTGCGTGATCATGAGAGAATATAAAGCACATTTAGCTCATCAGGACAGGTCCATAATTTTAGTCCGCCCCTAATGACCTCTCATTTTAGAGCCTCTCTTTCAAATTTCAACTTCCTAGGGTAAAAAAAAATAACTTAGCTTTTTCATCTGATCAAGATGGATTCCTTAATTTCTATTGTCTTTCATTGTCACTGGGAATCAATTTCAACTTCTCAGGGTGAAACGGTTGGCGGAGGCCTCCAGAATATAGTAGCTAGTACAGTACCTACTACTTGATAGTACAAATCATAGAGTACGTTCTTTAGCAATTGCTCTTGAATAGCGAAAGTCTGCTACTTTGGGGTCGCATTTTCGCAACAGAAAACGTAACGCTTTTGGGCAGTATAGGTCTTGGCTAAACCATGTGTCCTACTACTAGTAGTGGACACCACTCTTGAGTGCACTCAGCCACAACCCTGGAGAGGGGTGGTACACCTCAGATTTCACCAGGGATTCCTCAAACAGCATTATTTCCACGCCACTACTTCACGATGGTACATAAGTGCTGCGTCGAAAACTCCACATCTGCTGGACCTGATGGCATTCATGCCGGACGCAGGAATAAAGCCGCAAAGGATATCAAGCATCTCATCCTCAACCTCTCCTGCTCAAGCTGCTTAATCCTCAGACTTGGGAAAGCGTTGACCCGTGCCCGTGCCATCCTCATCACAAAGAAAGGATGACTCGTGCCTGGAGGCTACCGTCTGATTTCTATTGAGTCAGTAGTTTTCCACCACTCTCAAACGATTCTGGAAAGCGGGTGGCACTGCGGAGAACTTAACGGTTCTCTACACTGTCATTTTGCTGACCCGCATCAAGAAACGGCATTTCCATCTTGCAGCTCTGGACGTTGCTAAGGCCTTTGATACTGTAAGCCATTTTGCCCTGACCAATTGCCTTCGTGGTGTCGGCGCACCTGCTCGTTCAATTAAGTATATAGCCTGTCAGTACCAAAAAGGCATGACGGCCCTCAACGCAGGTGGCCCCAACCCAGCTGAATTGGAGAAACTAGTTTTTTTTTTTTTTCTTTAAAGATTAAAAACCCTAGAAACAATTGCTAAGGAATCGTTGCTAAGGCAAAATAACTTCGTTAATGCTTGGCTTACGAAATTAGATTTCCTAAGAATAGATTGCACTACACGGTAGAGCAGGTACTTAAATGTTGTAGGTGCGAGCAAATAGTAGCTACTATTTACTTACTACTATGTAGGAATTTGGAATTTGATAGTGTGACTCTCTGGGACATTAAGAGACGATTGAAATGACAGGTTCCATTCTGATCAGGATAATTGAGCGGAATTCTATCTTGTTCATGTAGGACTTTAACATTTGACAGGGAGCCTCTCTGAGACATCAAGTGACAGATGAAATTATTGGCTCTTTCCTGATTACCTGAGTGAGCTCCATTCTCTTCTTTTCGTCCTACGAAGTCGGAATTCGTTGGGGAGAACCTACTGCTGGCCAGAGATGAAAGCGTGTTTCACGATCTCCAATGTTTACCCGTTGGCGCTAGGTGGAAACAGAGCAGGGTTCGTGGGTCATCCTCCGACGAGGCGCGGAGCTCCATGTTTTCTTAGTTTCTGCTTCAAAAAACTTGAAAAAAATATGAGTAAATAAGTTAAGTTTAAATCAATACCGGAAACGTTGAATTGAATAGTTAGGTGGTACTTGAAGACTGAAAAATAAATAGAAGAAACTTTCATATGATGAACATGAAAGTAATGATCACTAAGCGGTATTGTCTGAAAATTACTGAAGATAACTCTCCTTAGAATTGAGATAAAAAATTCATTCTTGCGCCAAAAAACCAAGAATTTCAAATGAAAGGATGAGTTTGTTGTCTGGTACTTTTTGAGAACAGTAAATTGTACAAATTGAAAAAAAGTGCGATATAATCACCAAAACGTGCTCAAAATCTTTAAATTGATGTTTTTAGCAAAAATTTATTCAAAAGAAATTTATCAACGATGAACTAGACCATTAGACCATGTATGCACAAAATTAAACTGAAAAATTTTCTTAAATTTCATTAAAATTAGCTGAAAAATCGATAATAACTGAAAAATTAAGGTAAAAATCCAAAGTCTATTTTGAATCGCTAACTGAGTTTTAGAATGAGTTTTTTTGCCATAATATTGGTAGTTATCAATATCAAAAAATTCAAAACAATGTAACATAATTCAATACGATGATTTACGAAAATTCGCTCAAACGATCGTGTTGTATGATTGGCATTTTTTAATGAAATTCTAAGGGACTGTGCGGATCAGCTCCTAAATTACTGAGTTCACTGGGATAGACACGATAAGGTTGTTCAAAAACAACCACTTGCAATTTTGCAGGCATTTAGACAATGCAATTTGAACTTGCTTCCACATCGGAAGTCACTAAAAACCATGCAATTTAGTCTATCCCAAAAAATGAAAAATAAAATAATGTCGCAATGTGCACTGGATGCAACTGCCAGCATTTCCACAGAATGTTTCTTTATTTGGAAAGTTCATATTATAACATGACTTTACAAGGCTTTTTTTTTTGTAAAGTTTTTCTACAGAATGACCCATCAACTCAATAATTACGTGTTGGAAAAATAGTCTGGAGTCTCATTCAAAATATTAATGATTTTGTTTTGTTTCAGTCCACTGGTTTTCGAACCCCTCTCTATGGCACCTTGGAGATAGTGAAAATAAAATTCACCATTTGGCCAACATCTCCAGCCACAAACGAGCTGGGGACCGTGCCGATCTTCGGAAGCAGCGTTAACGAAAATGGATCCTTTTCATTCAGCACACGATTTCCAGGTTCGCCTTTGCTGTGCTGGCTAGAAAATTATGGGTACGTCCCTCTCGGAATTTACTTAGGCCTGTATTGCCCTTCATGGCTCAAGCCAGTGACGCCGGAATCTTTAAAGAAGAACTGCACCAACCAGACACTTATATACTGTGAAGATTGCATACCTCGATCAGTACATCCCGTACCGCGAGTTATCGGCTGTATGAACTCGTCACATTATGAGATCGCATTAAATCTCAGCTCGTTAGAAACGTGGATCACTAATAACATTTTTGCGCCCTTCCAAATCAATGATATTTTCAGATTCCGCACTGCACGCTCCTCGACCATTCCGCGGTTCTCCTTGAAAGCCCTTCTAACCATACTCAGTTTGACAACAGCTTTTTAAATACAATATTTTGTTGCACAAGTTCGTTCCGATTCATGAACGAGTTACGGTAGAAGATTGGAAAGGTGTTAAACAAAACCAGCGTTATAAGAATCAACAGCTGCTTGGGTTTGCCTATCATCAGACCAGTTTCTTTTTCATGATGCCGACTCTGGATTCGGTGACTCAAAGAATCAAATCCTTACCGACAACCAAATTTTTACGAATTCTGAAGTTTGCACCAAGCATGGTGCTGTAGTTTGCACTGGATTCATGAGAGAACTAGGGTCGTCCAACTCGTTCTAGGATCAACATTGTAGGGGAGCAATTTTTTTTTTTCTTTCGTTGAGAAATGGTTCTTTTTTCTTGCGCGATCTGATTTTTTTGTCTGGTAGTTCTGAACGTTTAAAACAGTCCTGTTTTTCAAAAAGGTGTTTAAAACAATGTGATATCTGATAAAATTTTGCGCCCTTTAAAATCAAAGATATTTTCAGGTTCCGTACTACTGCACGCTCTTCGACCTTTCCGTGGTTTTCTTTGAAAGCCCTCCTAACCACACTCAGTTTGACAATAGATTTTTAAATACAATACTTTGTTGTACAAATCCGTTCCAATTCATGTAGAGGGTTGGAGGGGAACTCGATAGAACCAGCGTTAAGAATCAACAACTGCTTGAATATATTATCCCTGTAATAATTTAAATGAGATGAAATGATTGAAATCAGTCGAAACGGGTTTTCCAGAGGGTTAGAGCGATTCTATGCGGCACCGACATTCAACACGCCTTATTAACTGCAATAATATTGGTCGGGAAGAGTTTTAACTTAACTAAGGTTATATTGAGTAAAAAAACGGGGACGCTTTGTTGAAAAATTAATTAGGTACAAGTTGAAACTTGATTGCTGATATTTTGGGAGCCTTTTTGGGACTTGCTGGGAAAAATGACAAGGTACGAAACGACCCTGATTCCTGTGGAGTTCTTGAATTCTCTCGTGAACAATCGCACATTTGTGAACGTTAATCCCGATTTTGGTTTATTATTTTCAATAAAGAACCTTCGTAATCGATCAAGAACCCCCCTACAATTTGTTGGTTTACGTTTCAAAATGCGGGACACAAAACGTAAGTTTTGGCCGGTTAGGTCATGGATAAAGCATGTTCATGCTAAAAAACCTTGCGCCTAAAAGCTGAAGAGTGATGAGCGCATAGAATACGTTTTACACCTCCTTTTCAAATTTTAGCTTCATACTCGTAGGTTGAAAAGCGAAGAAGATAGCTAAGGAGATCACAATGCAATGGTAATATTTAGCCTTTTTGTATATGTCGTTGTTAAGTGTCATTAGAGTTCCTGGTTACTACGGTGTTCTAATACGATCTCTGTATTAGAAAATCAAAATTTCGCAAACATGCTGGCTGTTACTACGGTGCAAGCTCGGTGTTTTACGTGACTTCACACGTCGTCTCTTACCAAATGTTTGGTAACCTGACGCTGATTCCGACATATTCTATTTCTCCGACTCTGTTTTCCTTCAACTTGATCTCAGTTTCCATCATTCATCATCGCGTTGTTTTATTTATTTATTTTTATTTTTATTTATTTTTATTTTTTCAATTCGCAGTGATTTTGAATAGTTAACCTTTGTACTCGGCCAAGAAATTTTTTTATCCCCCTCTCTCAAAATTTGTTGGTTACTTTTCAAGATGCGAAGATTTAAAAAATCGAATCAGTCTGTCGTCCGTTCGTCGGGCCTTTAATCTGTTCTATAAAATTCAGCGAGAAGTATTAGACTTCGTAAGCTTATATATTAACACGCTCGTTTATCAAGCGGACGCTAGTCTCGCAATGCCAAGCCACAATGCAGACAAGCGTCGCATATATACATATAACAAAGAGGAACACCGGTCCAACATTAGCTAGCCCCACCGTACCCCACCCTGTTGGTTAAACTTTTTTTTTTCCTCCATATCCTGGGAGGGACACCTGGTCTGAGTTACCCGATGCCAAATTCGTAATGCCACTAGCGGTAGGATGATTCTAAGGTACTTAAAACGATGCGTCAAAACGCATTTTGACATGGATATGTCTTTGCTCTGGGGGGTCAACCAAAAATTTCCGTGACGCAAAATTTATGTCACAATTTCAGTGTTTTTCACGTACAACCCATCCGTTGCTAGGGGAATGGAACTTCCGCAGTTCTCATCGCACAGAAATCGTTCGCCACTCGTTGGAAAGCGCTTGATTTATGTGATAAATGTTCACATCTCAAGCTACCAATTTCCCCCACCTTACGTACCTGGCTACATTCCTAAACTAAGTTGATTGGACTATAAGCAATTTCGTTTGGCGGAAACTAAATAGCGTCTGTATTGGAGAAATAACTTTAACAGTGTTTATTATATGCCCTAATAATAATAAAATGAATTCGTCGCCTACAGTCCAAAGTTAAAGGATTTGTTTACAACTCTCGAGGACAACCGTTATGAAATCCCCAATCGAAGACATATCCATGTAACATGGTATCTGCTTGTAAAGCAGATAGTGGAACTCGTTTACGAGTTTAAGACTTTAGTTTTGGGACTCTCTTAATTTGTTTTCTTCTTTTACCTGATTATTTACCCCACCCTATCTACCAGTTTCCCTGGACCGATTCCTTTGGAATTTCGAATGTAGGCGACATTTACTATGAGGAAGTGCCTTTTGAAGGTTTCACCCTTCTACGCTCAAGTGAAGGGGGTTATGAGCGAAGGGAGGGATGTGTTTATCCGTCCTTCTGGAGCATCACGCTCAGCCAACAGGGGGATCGTCCCAGTGAGTGGGTGGATTTGTTCGGAGACCCTCAGAGGGTGGCCACTGGGATTTGAAATGTTTCAACCCCCACCCCATTGATTGGTGGTGGAGTGGAGGGGGTGGAGGCATGTTCAACCTGGGCATTATGATAGGTCAAGTGGGTGGATTTGTCCAGGGACCCCCAGAGGGTGACTAGCAGATTTTAAAATTTAGGGTACACTGTAGGAGATATCCCGAACATTTTCAGAGGGGATGGGAGGAGGAGGGGATGCTAAAAGTGGTCGATTTCTATGAAAATCTGAAATAAAAGCCTCCTTGAATACTATTAAAAACGTACGACTATTGTTCCAGGTACCTATATATATACACTACTTGTCAAAGAGCTTATATGATTGTATATTATAAACAAATAAACCTTCCGAACTCCTTATTCTACTTCTTGTGCCTAGTTTTGTTGTCTAGTGCACGGACATGACCTCATAAATAGTGTCTTCAGTTGTTGTTCGATATTTACTTATTACTAAATAATCAATGAAGGAACAGTAATTTGCCTTGTGTGAGTTGAGTCGATTCAGGATCTATCCCACCATTATGAATGCGACGGTGGCGCAACTACCGTTACCTACTCAAAAACGAGAATTGTAGTTGTGGTGAAAACCATCCCCTCTTTTCAACAGCCCTTTTCAGGGCTACCAAAAAGAGGTAGACACGACACACAAATATTTATAAGACGTCGAGTTATAACTCCGTCAAACAAAATATTTCACCAGAGAGAAAATACGAAATTCTCTCTCAAAAGTGAAATATTAACAAAAAACATACAAGGCGACCTACCTAAACACTTACTGGGCGAGAGAGACGCGACAAGTATCTCGAACCAAGTCGCCTTGAATGAGAAAACTCAAACAGACAAGCAAACGTCCTCTAAAACTAACAAGGACAGTTCTAACAAGCCTACTCGCCAATCAGAAACAATGATTACACGAGAGACAATAGGCGAACCAACCAGGAGGCGGCAAGCAACCACCTCTGGTCCAGCAGCCACCCCGGGGATCCCGTCTGAACAACGGACGCAAGGAAGCCACCCGAGGACCCTGTCTAAACGACGGACGCAGGGAAGACACCTCAAGGTCATTGTCTCCGCAACGGACGCGCGTAAGCCACCTCTGGGGACCCCGTCGCAGCGACGGACGCGGGGAAGCCACCCCGGAGGACCAACTCAGCTATCATACTCGCAGATTCTGAGAAAACAATGTGCGAGCCAATGAGATTACACAGTTGAATTAATGAAATTAAGCGGACCAATCAGGAGGCGGCAGGAGGCGGCCACCTCCCTATAATTACCCCGCTCGGAGCCCTCCGAAATTCATTCCACTCACCGCTCTCGACGACTACACTCTGCAGTACGAAGTTTCTACACGCTCTACGCTGACGACCCTTCTGCTCACGAGTTCATCTCAGAATGGCTTCCTACTGCTTTCTACAAGGCATACCTTCTCTCCACACAGATCTCGCATTGGCATCTACGAGTCCAGTGATTATTTATCCTGCTCATTGCCCAACGTAGTTCTTCTGTCAGGACGCCACCCGGTACATCTATTGATATTCTCATTAGATCGTACGCCCGCTGGGACGTTCCGAGACGTGTCGCCCGGGTTTCGTAGCACTAAGCTCGTCACCGACCGCTGGGGCACGCCGATAAATTACTCAGCTCATCCGCTCTAATTTATCGTCCAAGGAAGTCTTTTTCAAGACTACGAGGTAGGACCCTGACATCCGAGCAAAGGAAAGAAGCTCTGTCAAGCGAGTCCACCTCCCAAACCCTCTATCCTATACGTAGAGGTATCAAAAACGAGTTAACAAGCTCGGGTACATCGATGGAGCGCCGCCCGTCCTACTTCCTCATGCAAGAGGAAGCAGAACACGGCGCGGCCGGTGGCCTTAGCCCACGCAGCGCTCCCTACCCGCTACTCGACTCGTCCGCTGTTCCTAGCGACGGACAAAGGCTCGATTCTCGCGAAGAGATCGCCTTCTTACCTAACGTATTCATGCATGAAACGTTAGATAAAGCCTCACACACACAAAAGTTCGAGGATACCTTTCAGACCCGCTCTGAAGTCAATCATCATGATTTGACAAAGATTTCTGAATATCCACGATATTCTACACAAGGCTACCCGGCCGATCCGAGTGTCAAACACACTCCAAACGTGCTAAAAATAAAGGATACTTTTCAGTACCTCAACCAAGCCCAGTATATTCCCCCTACAGATATAAATCTTAGGCCGGAATATTACACAACGGCTCAGCACAAAACTGATCGAACCCAGCACCCACTATGCGAGCCCAGTGCTCCACGCGGCTGCGACACGAACTATCCTCAAGTTCCTCCCACCAAGCAAGCTGACCTTGGCGATTTCGCTCACATTCCTTACAGGAATACCTCAGGGACTAACCCGCATAACCAGACTATAAATGTCCCACTTGGTCTACCTACACCAAGTAAAACATATATAAATCCACTACAAATGGTAACCCCGCCTTTGAACAGGCTTAACACGGAGCATTTCGTTCCCTCTTATGAAGCTAGTGGATTTCAGGGAACCACTGCGGGCGTGCGACCCCCGCCGGGCCTATACGCCCCACATCTCACACAACAACCCTCTACACAAAGTGGCTTTCGAGCACTTTTGGAGGAAATGGGAGATTATCAAAGACCTATCTTCCAAAAGAAGAATATCGATCGTGCACTCGCCGAATTCGATCAATACTGCGTGCGAAAAAACCTGAGAACGCAGAACGAATGTTTCTCAGCTATCTACAAGTGGGTACCGGAGGAAATGCGGGAAGCTATTGACTCAGCTTACCTCACGGCACCCCACGCACCTTATGAAGAGGCCAAACAGCGCCTACAACGAGAATACGGGTTGTCCTTACAGGACAGGCTCCTCGCGCTCGAGGACCCCGCATCTCTCGCCAAAAAACCCAGCACCAAGTACCATGAAATGTACTCTAAGGCTGTTGGGTACTTCTCAGAGGCTCTGATCACTCAAAAGTGGATCGAAACTCTGCCTATCGAAGCCCGAGGCATGGTCGCAGCGCAACCTACCACGACCGCCCGGCTCGACCTAGCTGATACACTACACTAATGTTGACTCCATGTTCAATTAAATGTGTTGGAATTACAACCTCCATCAGCACTCCATTCAGTCAAACAAAAAAAAATGACAAAACACCTATCGAATGGACATCAGAGAGAGAAAAAGCTTTCAACAGCTTAAAACAAGCAATGATAAAAGCTACATTGCATAATATTGCTCATCCACACCCTACAGCAGAGTGGAGAATAGTTTGTGACGCATCCGATACACACATCGGAGCGGCACTGGAGCAGGAAATTACAGACAAACACGGCTCGAAATCTTACCAACCATTGGGATTTTTCAGTAAAGAAATTCCGGAACAATGGAAGAATAAAGCCTCGTTCGACAAAGAGATGTTCGCCGCTTACCAAGCTTGCATTCATTGGCACAATGACTTGGACGGCCGCTCTTTTCATATTTGCTCCGATCACAAGCCTCTGCTAGGCACGATGCTTAAGAAAAATGCACATTTTTCTAAAATGCGATTAAGATGGCTAACATACATCTCTCAAATGACAAGTGACATTCGACATATACCCGGAGAGAACAACGTCGTCGCCGACGCACTCTCCAGACCTTTCGATCCAGTTGAAATTCAAACAAAATCAATTTCAACCCAAACTGACGAGGGTCCGCCCATAGCCGAAATTTCACAAATTACGGCTGCAATAGAGTGCAATCTTCTACTGCATATCTCAAATGCACAAATTCATTCTCCTCCTAACGCAGAGGACAAATTGAAACTCACACGAGTTGAATTCCCTCAAGGAGAGATTTGGTGTAACCTAGACCTAGGACACCCAAGACCTTATATTCCAAACGAAATAAGGCACGAAATAATCAGCCAAATTCACAATTTGGGACACCCAGGCATACACTCTACAGTGTATAAAGTAAAACAAAGATATTTTTGGCACGGACTTCGTGCAGATGTCTCCAACTGGGTCCGAGCATGCGAGACTTGCCAACGAGCAAAAATCACTCGCTCCGTGAAGCTCCCTTACTCCGAATTTGAAACGGCAAACAAATTCTCACATGTACACGTTGACATTACCGGACCCTTACCTTTAGCTAAAGGAGGGAAACGTTACATTCTAATGATGGTCGATAGAGCAACAGGTTGGCTAGAGGCAGTCCCTCTTAACAACATCGAAACATCCACGATCACAAACGCCTTTATCAATATTTGGGTAGCCTCAAAAGGCGTACCTAAATACATCACAAGCGACCAGGGCACACAATTCGAATCAGATCTATTTCATTCCATTATGGAACGTCTCGGAGTAAAACATACTCACACGTTACCATACAAACCGTCAACAAACGGAATGGTGGAACGCAGAAATAGATCCTTGAAAGAGGCTCTCAAAGCACAAAACGAAAATTGGCTCGACGCCCTTCCAAAAGTACTACTCGCCATGCGTACGGCAGTAGACCCAGCAACGGAAACTACACCTTTCCAAAAGGTTTACGGAATTGACGTGCCGCTCCCAGGAGACATTTTCGTCACTTCTACAAACCTTTCTGAGCCTCTCTTCTTCCGACCTACGCATATTAAACATAATAATACGAAGTATGCCGTCAACATGCCCAAAAATTTGGATACATGTACACATGTCTATATCAGAGTGCCCACACAGCTCTCCTCTCTGCAATGTCCTTACACGGGACCATTCAAAGTTGTTAAAAGAGATAAGTTTTCGGTTACAGTACAAATTGGCGAACACACAAAAAAAGTTCCCAAACAGCAAATAAAACCAGCTTACACTCTAAAAACAGACGAAGCTGTGTCACTAAGCCAAAATCAGGCAGAAAATAAGGGGGAGACTCCCCGAAAATCCGCCAGAGGGCGCGTCCCCTCTACCAAATTCGACGAGAAGTGGGTGACTGCACTCAAAGCAGGCCACGCCCACTTTTCTCGGATAGGAACAGTGGGAGATATAAATATGGAACACCCCACGCCCGGAGCTCATACCAACTTTGACCATGGCAGCTTCGACACCTACCGAACACATGCTCACAGAAGAAGTGGAGGATTTCCTCCTAGCAGAAGAAATACCGGCACCCATCGGCCCGCTACCACCTTCGCCGGAGAAGAAGGGACCGGCGGACGCCAGCGCTCCAAGGGAGGTGGTGTGGAGGACACCAGCCACATTCGCAACGCCGGCTACACCCGCTCCGCAGCTGCCCAGGGCTCCACCCGCTCACCAGCTCCCCACGGTTCCACGCAAGTGGATCAGCTCGGGCGACGTGCCCATGCCTCGGTGGGACGAGATGAGCGCAGCGGGGTGGACGTCGCCGGAACGAGCACCTCCGCAACAGCCCAGCCGCGGCCGCGGGCCAAACCCTCGCGGGTTTGGCTCCCGTCGGCAAAGCTTGGGCCGGCCACGGACGCCCCGCGGCGCTCGCCGAAACCGGCGAGGCCGGGGCGCACTCCAGGCGCGGGACGCGAGGCTTGCACCTCCGCCTCCGCCCCAACTGGTGAGAGTTTCTTACGGAGAATTCCGTGTGGACCTCCCAGTTCTCCCCAACCGGCGTCGTCGTTGATAACACGACGTCTTGGGGGGGCGCCTGTGGTGAAAACCATCCCCTCTTTTCAACAGCCCTTTTCAGGGCTACCAAAAAGAGGTAGACACGACACACAAATATTTATAAGACGTCGAGTTATAACTCCGTCAAACAAAATATTTCACCAGAGAGAAAATACGAATTTCTCTCTCAAAAGTGAAATATTAACAAAAAACATACAAGGCGACCTCCCTAGACACTTACTGAGCGAGAGAGACGCGACAAGTATCTCGAACCAAGTCGCCTTGAATGAGAAAACTCAAACAGACAAGCAAACGTCCTCTAAAACTAACAAGGACAGTTCTAGCAAGCCTACTCGCCAATCAGAAACAATGATTACACGAGAGACAATAGGCGAACCAACCAGGAGGCGGCAAGCAACCACCTCTGGTCCAGCAGCCACCCCGGGGATCCCGTCTGAACAACGGACGCAGGGAAGCCACCCGAGGACCCCGTCTAAACGACGGACGCAGGGAAGACACCTCAAGGTCATTGTCTCCGCAACGGACGCGCGTAAGCCACCTCTGGGGACCCCGTCGCAGCGACGGACGCGGGGAAGCCACCCCGGAGGACCAACTCAGCTATCATACTCGCAGATTCTGAGAAAACAATGTGCGAGCCAATGAGATTACACAGTTGAATTAATGAAATTAAGCGGACCAATCAGGAGGCGGCAGGAGGCGGCCACCTCCCTATAATTACCCCGCTCGGAGCCCTCCGAAATTCATTCCACTCACCGCTCTCGACGACTACACTCTGCAGTACGAAGTTTCTACACGCTCTACGCTGACGACCCTTCTGCTCACGAGTTCATCTCAGAACGGCTTCCTACTGCTTTCTACAAGGCATACCTTCTCTCCACACAGATCTCGCATTGGCATCTACGAGTCCAGTGATTATTTATCCTGCTCATTGCCCAACGTAGTTCTTCTGTCAGGACGCCACCCGGTACATCTATTGATATTCTCATTAGATCGTACGCCCGCTGGGACGTTCCGAGACGTGTCGCCCGGGTTTCGTAGCACTAAGCTCGTCACCGACCGCTGGGGCACGCCGATAAATTACTCAGCTCATCCGCTCTAATTTATCGTCCAAGGAAGTCTTTTTCAAGACTACGAGGTAGGACCCTGACATCCGAGCAAAGGAAAGAAGCTCTGTCAAGCGAGTCCACCTCCCAAACCCTCTATCCTATACGTAGAGGTATCAAAAACGAGTTAACAAGCTCGGGTACATCGATGGAGCGCCGCCCGTCCTACTTCCTCATGCAAGAGGAAGCAGAACACGGCGCGGCCGGTGGCCTTAGCCCACGCAGCGCTCCCTACCCGCTACTCGACTCGTCCGCTGTTCCTAGCGACGGACAAAGGCTCGATTCTCGCGAAGAGATCGCCTTCTTACCTAACGTATTCATGCATGAAACGTTAGATAAAGCCTCACACACACAAAAGTTCGAGGATACCTTTCAGACCCGCTCTGAAGTCAATCATCATGATTCGACAAAGATTTCTGAATATCCACGATATTCTACACAAGGCTACCCGGCCGATCCGAGTGTCAAACACACTCCAAACGTGCTAAAAATAAAGGATACTTTTCAGTACCTCAACCAAGCCCAGTATATTCCCCCTACAGATATAAATCTTAGGCCGGAATATTACACAACGGCTCAGTACCAAACTGATCGAACCCAGCACCCACTATGCGAGCCCAGTGCTCCACGCGGCTGCGACACAAACTATCCTCAAGTTCCTCCCACCAAGCAAGCTGACCTTGGCGATTTCGCTCACATTCCTTACAGGAATACCTCAGGGACTAACCCGCATAACCAGACTATAAATGTCCCACTTGGTCTACCTACACCAAGTAAAACATACATAAATCCACTACAGTAGTAATTCGTCAACTGTCGATTGTTACCAGATCAGCTGATCATGGTTCACGTGCAGCGTGTGATCTGTAACCGCAGTAACCAGGAACTCTTTTTTGTTGTGTGTCGTTGCCACGTGTCATTTTTTTGTGACGTGCCGTTGTTAGACAACAACTTTCGGCAAGAAGGTCTCCGCAAAAACGTTAAAAAGGTCTACCTTAAAAAATTTCTCCACACTTTCCTTTCAAATCTTTTCAAAATCTCCATGCTCTCGAATTATTGAATAAATGTGATATCGTATTCAACCTTAAAATGACCTTTACGATGCTCGTAAAGTCAGCAAAGAATTCAAAATAGGTCAACTGAATTTCGCCAAAGTTGTAAATCTCGCGACGGGCTGAACCGGGCTCTGCCAACATTCCCGTCTCGAAATACGTATATGACCACTTAGCTATATTCTGAAGATAACAATTCTATTTCGACAAACCGATTTATCGATTCGTTGTGGTGAGTACCTACCGATTTGAAATATAAGTATGGAATTCACTTGTGCATGAAATAGGCAATTTTAAGCAATGGAAGTTTGCATATGAATAATAAAATAGTTCACGAAGTTGTTGAACTATTATTCAATAAGAAGCCTAGTGATTGGATTAAAAATGAACCCCTCTCCCTCCACAACATGTGGGTTTGGTTTCAAGGTTACACTATCAGAAATTCATATGAACAATTTCCATCCGTTGTATGACGCCATAGTGGGCAAAATAACCTATATAGTGTTCAAATTTATTCTTTGAGCCCATCGTATAGGAAATTTAACGATCATCATGAAATACTCCATGTCCCTACACCTAAAATCACTTGTTAACGTGTTTTCCATAAAATAAAAGTAAAAAAGCACATTTTTAAACATGTTATGCTGTTATGGACTAAATTAAGAATTTTTCGTTTACAGAAAACCGTGAACTGGGGTTACTTGAGTACCTTCGTAACGATCGTTTAGAGAACACCTCAACAAATTAACAACGGCAAACATGGCTGTGATTAACAACAAAATAATTTCAAAAACATCTATAGATATTGTCACAGACCTCCCCTCCCCCTACCACAGATATTTAGTGGAACATGCTGTCATACTTATATGAATTGATATACCTACCTTAATTTTGTGTTAGTTAAATATTAGGAAATGCACTCATTCATACTATGATCGACATTTTTGTGCCTAACGACCTGCAAATATTGTTCTGTGTCAACTGGGATTCCGCGGCCTTCACCCAGTCGGTTTGCGTCATTTGCACGGATGAAAGGTTTTCAAGGTTTGCCAGCGGTTTATCGTTTGATCTGCAAAACAGGTGTGAACGTGACACCATTCACGTTCATCGTTACACATTTATAAAATACGACACTCCGTCAAATGTGGTTTGTTCTTTCATCATCCCTGAATTATCAAGAATAATTACGTGTCCATAAAATACGATATACCGAAACGAAGGTTCACTCATCAAGAAATATTGTAAGGGAGGAATAAAATATATTGGTAAGTGATGCATGCACTACAGGGACATCTCTATGGATGGATTTTATATAATTTTGGTGAGAGTTGAGGTAAGGGAAAAACAAAACATATCATGACATCTCGGAATTACCTTTCCTCCCCATTAACCCCCTCCAACGACAGTGATGTTTTCAAGCTCATGTTTAGTTATCAATAACATAAGTAACATCTATTAATTCAAGATATTGAGTCCAACGCCATGATATAGAAATACCTATCACATATATTAGATTTCTGGCACAGTGAATTAGTAATGGCGACGCTAACGCACATGCTGCAGTTTAGGGAAGGCATGTACAGTCTGATTTCTGGCCTTCTGTTTCTTTTTTAGCATGAATATGCTTTAGCCGTGACCTAACTACCGAAAAATGTCCCACGAGAGTGCAACGAAAGTAGCGCCAATAATTGTGATGATTTCCGCTTACAACCGAGTCGTTGCTAGGGATATGATACTTCGTCGTTTTTCATCCCACAAAATTCGTTGACCATTCGTTCGAAAGCTCTTGATTTATCCAACCATACTATATTAACTACTGCGAAGTGCGTGGCCAACAAGCTGAGTTAGAGCCCCCGCGCACTGGCAACTTTTTCTAGGCAACTATTTAGTCGCCTTGAGGAAGTTGAAATGAATCACACAGCTTTGAATGCAGCCCCGCGCACGAGCAACTTTTTAATCACGGCAACTAAAAAATTGCCTCGAGACCTATTCGACGGGTGATTAAACAATCGCCGGTAGGAATGGATCACGTTGATTTTTACGTGCCCCCTCGCACCGGCAACTGTTTAGTTGCCCGCATGACTTCGCGCCGTCTTTTGTTTTGTCGTATTTTGTTTTTTCTCATTTTGTTTTCCATAGTTTTTTCAATTTTTTTTTTTATCACTGTGACTTTGACAATGGAAGTGGAAAGGTTCATTTCAAGTGTAGAAAAGCGGCCAGCTTTATACAATACTCGTTTGAAAGAATATGCGGATAAAAATTAAAAAAAAAAAAAATGTGGTTAGAGTTGTGTGAAGAGTTCGTAGAAAACTGGAGCGAATTAGGAATCAGAGAGCAAAGTGAAAAAGGTAAGACGCTATTTTTTTACTTTATTAAACATTGTAAAGTGCATTTCTACAATTCGGCTTTCACTAGTTAATGGTGCAGCAGGAGGAGAGTTATAATAGATTAATTAGAACAATGTACGTAAAAATATTTGAAAAGTCATTAAGTATATGTGTATTGATGCAAAAAATATACTTAAAAAAATACATTTACCCAATAAATTGAATTAAATTTTATCATATTGCCATGGAATACAACCCTGAGGTGAAGTGAAATAATCTGCAAAATCATCTCTGAGCTTCGTACCAAGCTTGTTACCCCTTGTTCCAATATTCTCAATATCACCCAATGTACATTCATACAATGTGTCTTCGAAATTAACGCCATCTCGTCTTCGAACATAATTATGAAGGAGGCAACATGCTTTTATGATACTGTCACAAAATTCGACATTCGTGTTGAGGGGCCTATGGAATATACGCCATTTATTGGCTAAAATACCAAAGAAGCATTCCACCACTCTTCGTGCTCTTGTTAATCTGTAGTTGAAGATGCGTTGTTTTACTGACAAATTTTTGTTAGGATACGGTCTCAATACATGCTCTGAGAGGGCAAAGGCCTCATCTCCAATAAGTACAAATGGCATAGCTCTTCCATTTTCATCATTGGGAAGTGATGTGGGTCCAGGAACATTTAAATTATTTCGTTCTAGTAATTTAGAAAAATCAGATTTTTTGAAAATATTCGCATCGCTTGAAGAGCCGTAAGCCCCAACCTCTACATAAACGAAATTATAATTGGAATCTGCTATAGCTAAAAGTACAATGGAAAAAAAAGATTTGTAGTTGAAAAACTCGGAGCCACTTGAATCAGGTTTCTGTATTCTTATATGCTTTCCATCCACTGCTCCGAGACAATTTGGAAAGTTTGTGTTTTTGTAGAATTCCTTGGAAATCTTCAGCCAGGAATTTTGGTCCATAGGTGGCATGCAGCTCGGCAGCAAGCATTCCCAAATTGCATCACATGTAACTTCCCGGATTGTGGTTTCTCCTAATAAATATTCATAATGTAGAGAAACAAAGCTGTTACCCGTTCCTAAATATCTGAAACAAAAATAGTAGGCACTTAAGAAGTTAGAATTATGTGCACAATACCTACAAATTTAACAATGTGGCGAACCTATTTATTTATTTATTGATTTATTTTTTACAGGTATCGAGTTACAGAAAAAATGGAAAAACTTAAGAACCTGCTTCAGACGGGAATACGATGCACAAAAAAATGGACCGTCGGGATCAGGTGCAACGAAGAGGCGTAAGTACATGTATTTTGATCAGCTGTTATTTTTGAAAGATACCATTGAACAGCGAGACACATCCAGCAGCCTGCAGCAACTTAACATTGATTTGGAGGAAAGTGATAATGATGCTTCTGAAATGGCGCCTTCTACCAACTTTCAAGAATTCAATACCGACTGTACCCCCAGGCCTAGTTCCAAAAGAAAAAAATCGTCAACCAGCAGCAGCTTCGAAGAGTCCCTGCTACAGATTCTTCAACAAAAGAAAGACGAGGACAGGGAAATAGACGAAGACAAATATTTTCTCTTGTCATTGCTTCCTGCCTTTAAAAAATTTAATGATGATCAAAAATATTATGCACGAACGGAAATAATGCGTGTCATGAGGCAAATCCGACTGTCAGGGGGCCAATTTAACATGCACACCCCACATCATACAACCCAAGGCCAAAACACATATAAACAGGGTACTCCTGATATTACAGCAGCTCAGTTATTTTCAAGATTTGTACCAGGGCGCCCAAATTCACCAAACACCATTCAAGATACGTGGGAAAACGCATCCGACGTATCCTCTATTTTGAACATAATCTGATCCCGTTATTTCGAGAGAATGAAGTAATAACATTGTAATTTTCCATTTTTTCTAATAAATCATTTAAATGCTAGTTGTGTTTATTTTATTACCTACCTTAGAGTCACGGCCAATCTTTCTTGCGGTGGTACAGCCTGTCGGAAGGACGTATTCCGGTACGTTATATGTGGTCCGAGAGCTACCAATAGTTCATCAAAACTTTCTCTGCTCATTCTGAAGTAATTGAAGAACTTATTCGGATGTTCTCTTAATTTGCCGAACAGTTTATGAAACTGCCCATCAAGGAGTCGAGAACTGATGATTGGATGGACCCAAAACGTTCTTTTCATCAGCTTCTTCCTTCTTCGTCTCAAAATGAGCGCACAAACACAAGCAGCTTCGTCGAAATTCATTACGTGACTGGCCTGACAGGCAACTATTTAGTCACCAGTGCGCGGTGGTGGAAACTCCCCGGCAACTAAATAATTGCCGGCGATTAAAGTTGCCGGTGATTAAAGTTGCTAGTGCGCGGCCGGCCTTATGAGCATGGTTATATGAATAATTGTTTACAAACAGGTGATCATTCTCAATTATTGATATTGTGAACATGATTGCAACCGCTTGTTAATTTCTGATGATTTCATTGAGCTGGTGTTTCGATTATGTGATTCATAGCAGGTTATCCGAATATTGCGAGAACGGTTAGATTTGTGAAGCGGTGGTTAAATTATTTTAATAGGTAATTTCTATACTTTACACTATAGGAAGCTGTAATTTCGTATGTAGCCTCTTTAGCCTCTTTCTATAATAAAGTGAATGTTTACTCGCGAGTTTCTATTAGGAGATCATCATCTCACAAGAGCTCAATCGTCGTGATCATTTCTATAATAAAGTGAATGTTTACTCGCGAGTTTCTATTAGGAGATCATCATCTCACAAGAGCTCAATGGTCGTGATCATTTCTATAATAAAGTGAGAGCGAGGAGCTAAAACGTGATTCCATGTTTTAGGATTGATGGCAGAATGATAAACAGAGTTCAGAGGCCGATGGGGGGTCGGGTTCAGAGAATCGACGAGGAGTGAGTCGTGTACGTCTAAAGCATATTCATGTTTTTTAATTTTAGCCGTCAGGCTCAAAGGAACTGTGGCTTTTTTTCCACATTTTATTCAGATAAAAAACGAAGATATTCGTTTCCAGCATCTTCTTTTATGATCATCAAGTAGTCTTGAGCTCTCATCTTAATTATCTTATTATTTGTTACTTTCTAATTTAATAACTATGAGTTCAAGATAACGAGAAGATGGTTAAGTAAATATCTACATCCTTCGTCGTTGAGTTTGTTACCTCAGAACCTACCTTATTTTTTGTATTTTTAAGAGGGCACTTAGTGTTACGTACAAAAGCTTAATATATTTCGCATGGAATTTATTACCTGGCGTACTTAATAACAAATACTGAGGTAGGTAATACTGAATCGTACGATTACTAGGTACGTAGGATGTGACCGTAGGATATGGCGCCGACAACAAGGTGAAATAACCTCGCCAATAAGGTTTCTACTTACTCGATGCAAGGATGCACTAGTGTCGAAGTCTTGAGAATATCACCATTAGGTACGTACAACTCTCTGGCCAAGGTATTGGGTAAAATGAATACAATAAAATTTCAATAGTGGGTTGTATTGATTCACATTAGCAATTAAAAAGATGATGCAATATTACAACTTATGGGCAGAATACTGTTTTTGATTCAACACATTCTGGTTTGGTAACTGCTCAGCGACTAAAACATATCAGGGCTTCCCACTCGAAAGAAGTGAAATAATTTATCAACATTGACAACTATAAAATACAAATGTTAAAAAATCGAATTAATTATGAACACAGTGATTGATTGTAATGTTTCAGTACAATTAAACAGTACAAAATGTATCAATATTGTATTTTTTCTCCTTTTATCAAGAATTATCTTACAAAATATTGAACGATCGAGTTCCGATTTCCCGATTTATTGACACACATATTAAAGCCCCAATACTCGACATCTAATACACAAACTACGATGGCAAAAAATTAAATATACAGAACATTTCGAAGTCATCAGTACATTTTACAAGCTATTAATATCTCGCACACGTTTCAGGATTTTTAATTCCGAAATTTAAATTTAGTTTTTATTAAAGATTAAGGGCTCAATACCGGGTTCATTAAGTTAATTAATCGTATCAAATCGTTCCCAGATCCAGCGGGTTCAGATTTGTTCAGTTTATAACTTAAGAAATGTCTTGACTTTTTTTTAGTTGTGTGGATATAAAAAGATTTTAATTCAGAAGTTAAATCATTAAAATAACTAGAATAAATTAAAATCAGTAATAAGAGGTACTCCCACATCTAGTTACATGAAGTAGGTTTGTATATCTAATGAGTATTAGTGACGAAGATTACAACTAATCATATAAATAAATACCTACGTTTAGAAGACATGAGTTTTTACAATTTACGTTCTTTTGTAAAGAAAAAAGAGGATATTTTATGTTAAAACAAGTAACCGGGCGATGTTTCCATTAATTGTTTAAAACACGAAATTATCAATTAATACCTAATAGTTGGTTATATTGAACACAATGTTTTTTTAACCTCCGTATTGATTCCCAGAAGCGAGGAATTAGAGTGGATTGCAATAAAAATCCTCAGTTCTCCTCGAAAATTAATATAAAAAAATAAATTAAAGTGAAAATAATATTGCTGTTCTCACAAAAGTCACTTTCAATAAACCTTGGATTGAATTTTCGTTAGGTATAAAAGTCTATTTGTTCGCGAGCGAGTTAAGTAGCAAAATCTATTGACCTCATAATGATTTACAGTTTCAAATCGTGTAATGTACAATATCATAACTATCAAACTAAATATACATACAGATTCCAACTCGGACGCGAATATCGGCGAAAATAATAATCAAGATTCCTTATATATACAGATCTATGAAGTCAGCTTACCAAACGCAGCTTTGTCGTGTCGCAAAAAAGTACGCTCCGAAAACACAATACATATACAAATCAAGACAATTGTGAGTAAAATTAATACGTTACTTTCACGTTTACAATATTTTCATTTGATTTTTCTATAATATAAAATTCTAAATCTACATCTTACAACGGGTTGTATATACATATTTTTTCACTTTGTTTTCTTCCATTTAATAAATCAGTTCTGAAATTCATTTCAACCTACGCTAATATTAGGAAACATTCGACAGCTGGTCCGAGTTTGGAGGTTCAGTGGTATGAGATGTTTGAGTTAGGGATGAAGTGGTTGGGAAGAAATCCAATTTAGCAAAAGTGGAAAATTTATTTAATCATGATTTGTTTCTTAGAGTAAATTAGTTGTAGAATCCATATAGGATAGCCGATTATGGGACAAAAAATTGAAATTTAGTGGAAATTGGTACAAATAAAGGTAGGTTTCACAATTTTGTTCATTCAGCATTCATATTTCATATTTAAAAATAATATTCTGCTATTATCGTGATGGTAACGCACACAAAAGTGATACGAAAGCATGGTTCGGGCGAGGGAAGCAGTATATCAGGTGTTTTTTAGTTAAAACGAACAATTTAGGTGAATATTTGAGTGTTAAGGAACTTTTAATAAGAGATCCATTGAGATGCAGCGTGACATTTCCATCCCTGACGTCCAAGTATTTGTCTAAGACCTTAGAGTACCTCCATGTTAATTTTAGTTTCTGCTACCTTCTACTCCGATTTGCACACTGGTTTTTTTTACCGGGAACTGCAATGGAGAGCATAAACATCAAACTGGGTGTTGTGTTTTCAATTGGTCAAGTTTAATTTGCAGAACTGTTTAGTCCATGGGTGGCGTTTTTAGTGAAGTTAAGTTAATTAAGTGGAATATAAAACGAGGACCGAGGATTTCTGTTCTTGTTCAATACTTCAAGACACTTGTGAGGAGTTTCAGATTTTTTTCCGGAACCCCCCCCCACATTGCGGCACTGACCCATCTCCTTAACGCGATTCGCCCTTGAATTTTTCCAAATATGGATTAAAATGGGGGTGAGATACATACAGGTTAGTGCCGCACGTCGCTTGAAGGAGACCATTGCACTGGACGCGTATTTCACGTCAACTTGTGGGACTAGCCAAATGTGGTTTATGTTTGAATCAAACCGCCTTTGCTCGTCGAGTAAACTCACATATTTCATGAATCCCCGTCCAGTTAACCCCTCATCAATATGATCAATAAGCGATTGTGGGAAGTAACCCCCCTCCAACCCACCCCTTCTCCATTCTATAATTATTGAGAAATTCATGTTCAACTTTGGAAATCGAATGTAGTGACAAATATTGGCATGCCAATAATTTTCTTCAAACTATTTGCTCTGCGACATCTCATTATAAATTTGATTTTTTTTTAAACTGATGTATACAAAAGTGAAGCCAGGTTTGAACTTATTGTATCATTTTCTCAAAATATCACCCAATAACAGCCAATGATGATCTACGATAATAAAATATTACCATAAACGATTCAATATAAGTCGTTACTGCGATGATCTTGCGAGCTTAAATTGGTTTCATTACAAGATATAATAATTAGTGTACAATGTTTCTTTTAAAAAAGAGGGTGGGAGGGGGGGGGGGGGTATACGTATAAACTAATAGAATTATACGTATTCTACACGTATAAATAATTCTCGGTCTCGCACTTACAAAACCTAACGTATTTCATAAGCACAGAAAAATTATCTTTAGTATGGGAATTGGTACCATATTTTGGAATATGAGCAGAAATTTAAATTTCCCTGCTAAATTACGAGGAACCAATTGCAACTATCGAAACAGTGCCAAGGCCAAATAACGGTGGATCGGAATAGAAATTATATTGACATAAGATATTATTGAAACACCCTAACTATGAAAATAGCGGAAAATGCTCTCATTATATTGATATTTCTACCGAGAAAACTAAACCTTATTTTCCGAATTCCTTTTTAACGATTTGGTTAAGTGGAGTATATAAAATAATGAATTTGAGAACTGCACTCGTAATTCTATAACAAAATTTGAATGGGGGACGACATTTTTACTGTGAGAATTGACGACACGATCTTGAAATTTTATTTGAAATTCGTAATTCAAATAAACTCAGACCGGCTCAATGGCTGCACTGTAATATGGACATGGGTGAGGTTTGATAAAAGGAAAATTTATTATTGTATTCGTGGTTTGTGTTTACTTTCCAAGATTACCAAACATGGACAAATTAAATGAAAAATTTAACAGTAGATTTTTGGAATTAAAATAACTGAGTCTAAGAAGATTTTTTCGTTTCGTTTGCCCAGTGGCTACCATCGACCTCAGCGGAACGAAATTCTCAGATCAAATGAAAATTTCATAGATATCAAATGTAGAAGATATCAATAATTGATATCTTATCTATATTTGATATCATTAATCTAGGGTTAACGCATGTACAGTGATTACCTTGTATACGATTGTATTAAAATTCATAAGGCACACTATAAAGTCTCACCCCCCTAAATTATTGAATGTTCCGTTTTAAACGAATGGAAATTTAGGGAGTACGGTAGGTAGCTTGCGAGAATTTACGTTTCGTAAATGCGAAATGACAGATGAACGGATGATAGCTTGCCATGTGAACTCAAGACTAAAACATGTCCCACGCTAGAGAAACTTGAATTATCATGAAAATTAGGATAACCATGTGAGCTGGTTGAGGCTGTAAATTATGGTCACGGTTTAAAGAAATGTGCCTATTATGTCGCAGCATTTTTGTATGAAATGTATGTAAACTTGGTTCTCAATCTTGATAGTTGTAAGATGAGAAATGTGGGAAGCAATGATTCAACATACTGAGACTAAATAGACAACGTGATGAATGCATTGTTATTTATGTATACAATAAAAATTGTACAGTAAGCACTGAGGGACGTGATGCTAACAGTTATTGGTAATATTGGTACTGCCCATAAATATATTGTTCGGTATTAAATTGTATAGTTTTAACGTGAAAGAAAGAAGTTCGTCGTATCCGGACCAGCTTGGAAAATCTCACTCAAACTCTTAATAAAAAACAAAAAGCGAAGTAAAATCGATTGACAGTTGAGTTAGCGCCAATCTGATCTGATTATATTATTCGTACGATATCATTAATAGTCGACTTAAATCGTTAATTAATATAATTAATGCAATGAAATTATGAAAATCGCTTTTGACTGACGTTCCTCATTTCTGATTAAATTAATGTTAAAATTTATAAAACTATATTTTAGGATTTCTGGAAGAGAGGTAGGCTTAGGTGTAGGACAATCGAAACCACGCAAGGGCCCTTAGATTCTACTAAAATCGTATATGTTACATTTTTCACGTTAAGTTCGCGTTTTCACCAAATTTACCATAAACAAATTACAATACCCCTTTGTGCGAAACAAAGTTCACATTTTCCTCATCAACTTCATTTTTTAATGATACACATCAACCCAAATTTTCTTTTTCTTTATGGTTAAATGCAAAAGCTTCTGATTGAAAATATTAAACCATAACTGTAGACCAGTGGAAAACTCTCACAAAACGCATCTATAGTCAAATGGCTCACGATAAATTTGCTAGTGTTTACAATTCGCTCATCGTTTTTTTGTTTCGTGTTTTTCGTAACGCCCTGAGAATAATGGCTTCATCAAAAACACAAGATGAGGGAGAAAACTAATATATGGAAATCTGTTCCACAAATTTCAAGACAAAATAGTCTTTGAAAAAAATTATAAGTGCATATCTGTCAGTACCTTCCTATATAAATACGTTATGTGCGCAAATTTCGTTGCGCTTTTCTGCCCAAAATTCATTTTTCTAGGATTCTAGAGGTCCATTTGATTAATAGTTTGGTTTATAATTATGTTAAAGTTAAATTGAAAAAACCTTACCGATCGGCCAAGAAAATACGATTTCAGTACCCCCACCCTGAAAATTCGTTAGTCTAAGTTTCCAGAAAAGTTGGCAGACTACAAAAATGGATATACATATAACCGTAAAAACAATTTTTAAGGTCAAATTAAAAAGCTGTATGGTTTTAAATTATTAAAATTAAACTTTAAAAATTTATGAAAATAATGAAATGATCCGCCTTTAGTCGATTTTTGGTTTATTATTTCCAATAATAAGCCTATGTGATCGTGTAGCAAAAAATTTTTATAACCGTTTTTTAAGGTTAAAGCTTCTTTGAAAATAATGAAATGATCCAATCCATAAAATGAAGAAAATTCAAAATGATAACGTTTCTTCCTAAGTTTTGAGATGTGGACTGAAATGGTAAATGCCTAAGTGTTCAGTTTAGTGATTGATTAAAATAAATTCCAGTTCGACATATCGAATGATAGGCTGTAGGTATTTGAAAATGCTGGGTGCTAGACCATAATATAATATCAAGGTATATCTTACTGTATGAAAGCGTTACTTCTATGTTCCAATCCATAACATGGCAATGATAACGTCGAATTTTTATTAGATGTGTTCGTGCTGCTAACGATACGTGTTCAGATTATGCAAGCAGGAGGATAGAAGGACATGCTGTTGTATTGTTCTGGTACAAGAACTGAACAATCTTGTTCTTTTTTTCGCATAGACCAAAAGGGTAGTGCGTTTCATGAACAGTTCATGAGCTTCCTACTTCAGCACTCCTCTGTTACACTAGCCAGTTCGTGAAGCCCCAATGAACATGAACCACTAGTGCCAGTGGTTGGAACTGATCTGAACCTGTACGATCCATGAAGAACCATAAGTGAGCTGAGCAAGTAAGATTTCGCAGCTCTAACAAAGCCAATATTCGAGAATTTCACTAGGTTATGCTGTATTTACATTCTTTCATTACAATCAATGCTCATTCCAAGCTGGAAAATCAAGGAAAGTGTATCACCCCAGTGTCTTCGGCACCTTCAAATGTCTCCTCCAATGCTGTTGTATTGTTATTTTAATTTTCAACTTCCTATTTACCCATTCATGAACTTAAAAATAGACGATAGAGAAGATATGAGTTCGCGGAATCCAGACGCCTGGCAGCGGGAAGTTGACCGCGCTTTTCAAAAAAGTGCTCTCCTAAAAAGTTGCTTTTAAAAACTACTTTACCGATTTGGATTACTCTGTGTTTATTCTGTTCTTATGGTTTGTCTGCTGATCTTATGGCTATCTTATGGTTGTCTGAAGAATTAGTTTTTCCGATAGTCAATAGATGATTCTTGGTAAAAAATTCAAAAAGTGCGAACTTCCGAACACGTTTTAAACATTTCTGGCTATAATTTTTAGTATTTCTTGGATTTATAAATTGAAAAGTCTGGTTCAGCATAATTTTTGTGTTTGACAAGATGTAATGAACACGTCCTAAAACTTTCTGCTGTAATTTCTAGTATTTTTTGGATTTCTAAATTGAAAAGTCTGGTTCAGCATATTTTTAGTGTTTGTCAAGATGTAAAGAACATGTTTTAAAAATTTCTGGCTGTCATTTCTTCGATTTCTAATTGAAAAGTCTGGTTCAGCATACCTTTAGTGTTTGACAAGATGTAAAGAAAAATAACGGAATCACCCAAACAAGTTGAGTAGAACCCGAGATAAGCGCAAATAAAGTTCTAGAAAAGATGGTAGGGTGACACTTTCCCCTCAAATTGGAAAATTTGGAAAAACTTCAGTTCAGCTGCCCAGTAGGGTCTGAACTTTAGTTAATGTAATGATGATTATGATTATGATGAATGATTACGTACTTAATGTAATGATGAAGGGTTAGTGTCATATTTTTACTGATAATTTCATAAAATGAGGAACGTCAGTGCCTAGAACGGTCGAGGGTTCGTTATAACTTACGATTCATAAGAAATTTATTTTAAAAAACCGGGCTAATCGTTGTCGTTGTTGTCCTGGAAGAGGTCGGTGTGGTCGTCGGCGAGAAGCTCATCTTCGGTTGTCATGGTAACGTCCTCGTCTTCCCCTTCCTCTTCGACTTTCTCCTCGGCTCTCTCTTCCTCTTCTTCCTCTTCCTCTTTGAGGCGGACGGCCGTCCTGTGTTTCCTGTGTCTCAGGCGCCTCGGGGCTCCTGCCGCCCCCTCCAGCCGCGATTTCCTTTTCCTCCCGATGTGGAGCCTTCGCTGGCAGTCTTCGCCCGGTTCGCACTTCCTCCTGAAAATCAGAGAAAAAAAAATTTTTGTAAGTAATTTATGCATTACAGCGACATTTTAGTAGGGGCGATGATTGGTCACTCAATAATTAGTAATTTAAAATGTTTTTTGATTTCAAAAAAGTACTAAGTATAGGAACAAATTTTCAATATTCGACTTTTCTTGAATACATAAATTCTGAAATAAATGTGTACACTCAAGGTTGTAGGCTAGTTAGCCTAGTTTGATAGGGTACTAGTGTAAGTATGGATACTTTTTGGTAGTCAGGAAATAGTTTTATTAAACAGAAGTTTGTATGGGATTGCCATAGAGGCTTTCCTGGCGAGGTAAAGAATGGTGTCAATTTTAGGCCGAATGTGGAATTGAATCGAACAGGGAAATTCAGAAAAAAGAAACCTGAAAGGAACGTAAAGACGCAACGTTTCCATACGAGTCTGCAACACATTGGGACATTTTATGTCTTTAGTTGCAGACTCGTATGTGTTGCAGACTCGTATGCAAGCTCTAAGAGCCGCTCAGCTGATCCGGACCCTGAGTATCGTCATGTAAATGTCCTAAAGAGGATACATACGAAATTACAACTTCCTAGAGTGTAAAGCATAAAATTAGCTTTAAGAGCCACTCATCTGATCCGGACCCTGGGCATTGTCAAGTAAATGGCCTAAAGATGCTACATACCTACAGTTTACAGCTTCCTAGAGTGTGAAGCATAGAAATTAGCTTTAAGAGCCACTCAGTTGATTCGGCCCCTGGGCATCGTCAATTAAATGTCCTAAAGAGGCTACATGCGAAACTATAGCTTCCTAGAGTGTAAAGCATAGACATTAGCTTTAAGAGCCACTCAGCTGATCTGGACCTGGGCATCGTCAAGTAAATGTCCTAAAGAGGCTACATACGAAATTACAGCTTCCTAGAGTGTAATGTATAGAAATTACATACCTATTAAAATGATTTAACCACCGCTTCACAAATCAAACCGTTCTCGCAATATTCGGATCACCTGCTATGAATCAAATCACCGAAACAACAGCTCATTGAAATCATCAGAAATTAACAAGAAGTCGCAATCATGTTCATAATATCAATTATCGAGAATGATCACCTGAGTGTACACAAATTCAAATAACAATGCCCATAACTCAGCTTGTTGGCCATTCATTTCGCAGTAGTTAACATAATATGGTTGGATAAATCGAGAGCTTTCGAACGAATGGTCAACGAATTTTGTGGGATGAAAAACGACGAAGTATCATTTCCCTAGCAACGACTCGGTTGTGAGCGGAAAACATCAGAATATTTTCGTGAGCAATTTTCGTCACAATTGTCGTGACGTTTTTTAAGTTTATGTGCCATAGCAAAGACATAAAATGTCAAAAATAAATAAATTCGTTCTTTCACAAGTTCCTCCTTTTCGGTAAAATCGGTTCAAAACAGATAAAGTAATGCGGGCGAGAGGGTAGGGATGGGGAAGTTTCACTTACAGTTTTCGTATGGCCTTCAGTTAACAGAAATGAAGGTACAGCTGAGCTTGTGAGAGGATTGCTTAGTGCTGTTTGTTGTATGATAGAAAGTACGAAAAACGGTCGTCAACACATAAAATAGAAAAGAAAAATAGATGTGGTATAAGTTTAGTTATTTAGCTCCACTGTGATTCTGTCAGGATGGTGTGAGAATGCCAGAATTACGGTATCCAAGAATCGTTGCAATGGAAACCATTAACGACAACTACTGGACTGGTAAGCTGAATAGGATTGCGAACACTTTGGATGTACGTTGAATTCTGGTGATCTTCAAAACAATGTGATTTTTAGCTGGGTGACTTGTTGGTAAGGTGGTGGATGCAACATTATGAGGAGATTAAGGCTCGTGCAATGGCAACAAACAACTCTTTGTGCAACGAGCTGAACTTGACTTTACACTCAATAGGATAGTCAACTTTTAAATTTTCGTCTATCGGTATGATGGTCATCACTTATGATTGGCATACAAGCGGTTTTTCTGTTCTATAGTGATGGAGAATCACTGGGCAAAGAAGGAATCATGGTCAAATGATTCAAATTTTCAACTAAAAGTCAAAATTTTAAATTCGTCTGTCGGTATGAAGGTCATCATTTAGGATTGGCAGACGAGCGGTATCCATCTTCTATTGTGATGCAGAGTCACTGGGTAGTGGAATGAATCATGATCAAATGAGTCAAAAATCCTCATTTTTTCACCATATTCAAAATTTTAAATTTCTATGAAGGTAATCGAAATTAAGTGAAATATGCGCGCATTTTATGTTTCACCATAGTCGGTACCACCTATCGAGAATGATGAATACTTTGGTCAAATGAATCGACTATTTTGGCCTGGGCTCCTGGACTAGGAGTATAGAGTGCAAACCGGGACCATCCTTGCGTGCGCGCTGATGGTGGTGAAGCTTAGAGGTTCAATTCTGGGACTGAATCACCGTCCATTTCTCCCAAAAAAGGATCGAAGAGAGGATTTCTCTATTTGTAATACGATAGCGCTGGAAGATGTCTGTCACTTTCTTGGAGTCTGTATTGCGTTTGGAGAATTTAGGAGTGCCTGCCTGGGGTCATGGGTTCTCAGTCGGGGACCGTGTGATGCAGTTGTTTAATGGTGATAGTATAATTGGGTGGAAAGTTTTTGTCGTGTAGCATGGCACTATAGATCCAAATTGGTGCGGGAATTTAACTGGTAAACAGCTATATGAACGGTATAGGTTACATGTACCAAACCATGTATACAACTACATTTTTGTTCGGTTTAATCTTTTGTGCATTGGATTGATCAGTATTTTAGGGCACTCTCCGACAGAAGGTCGTATGCCATGCCTTACCATATTCGGAAAGTACTTTATTGGTGTAATCATATGTACAGGAACAGTAGTTAATATGAAATTATAGTAAACATAAACAAATTTACGTTTAAATCAGATGTGTTTACAATAAAATATAATAAGACATATTCAGTACCTTAAAATAAGAATAGTTTTACTCTGATTTTGTTGTTGTTGTTGTTGTATGATTTTCTCTATTATATCATTGAGAGTGTTATTATGATTATTATTGATATGAAAATAATGAATGTTTTTCTTCTTGTTCTTCTTCATCAGAACAGTGAAGTTGCTCATTGAAACTGTTCAATTTGATTGTTTTACCAAGTCCCTCTTTTCTCACAATCCTACTTTCTGTCCTAGGAAGGTAAGTCCTCCTTTCCGCCACAGTCTCTATCGAACCCGCTAACCCGTTCAGGAGAGTCCGAAGACAGTCAAAGCCACTTTGCGTTTCCTCCACGTTTAGAAGTCAACTTCTCGCGAGCACCTTCATTCACCTTTCTATCGGAACGAATGACTTACGTCCCAACGCGTTTTTGCTTCCCTCGACGCAATTGGCGTCCACTTTGCTTGAAAACGGGGAGCTTGAATGTCCTATAAATTCTTTGTCACCTCGGGAGCCTTCGGAAAAAAAAAAAAAAACTTTCAGATCTTAAGAGTCGGGAACAGTTGGGTCCTTGAGAAATGACGACAAAAGCCGTGGATCTTCTAGTTTGCGAGTTACTGTTGGGGGGCTTTTCAACGTAAAACTTGTATATGTACGTTTATTGAAAGACTTCACAGAAGTTTTAGCTCGAATAGAAACTTGGGTGGTATATACCTCCTTTTCATCTCTGTACACAAAAAATGTTTAAATATGAATACACCATTAATCCATAAATTCGATCAAAAAACTCTCTTGTAAACGTAAAATAACATATTTATTGTATATTTAAATTATTGCACTTTTAATTGATTAAATCTCAAAATGTACCAAAAATAACTAAAAACGGCTAAAAATTGTTAAATTTATATTTTTGGGTAGAATATTGATCAAATAAAGTTTATTAACTATAAGATGGTACATCCAAAAATGTATGTACAAAGTTATGCTGAAATATGTACTTCAAATTCATTAAAATTTGCTAAAAATCGATAAAATCTGCAAAAAAGCTGAAAATTGAACACCCTTATTTGAATAGGAGATTATTATTTAGAATACTTTTTTTTTTTCATAGAATTAATAGTAAACAGTTTCCTTGCACTCAAAAAGCTCAAAGTTCAAAACAAATTATCATTGTACAATACGATAATTTACAAAAATTCGCTCATACGATCATGCTGCATGACTGGAATTTTTATCTATTTTTCGGCAGAAAATAATGAAATTTAAGTAAAATTGTCAGCTTAATTGTGAACATACATTTATTAATTTTCTGCCATTTATGTTGTTTTGACTTTAATTCTGGAAAAAAATTAGCTGTTTATACTAATTTTTAGGGTATTAAGCAATTTTTTGAAATATGACCAACTTAACGTGCTCAGATAATGCTGGCTGCGCGGCCAATGAATGAAAGCCCCCAGCATTCACCCGATTGTTTAGAAAACGAAATTTAATTGCAATTTTCTCATTACTAAGAATTATATTACTTATTACCATGCGTTTTTCTCATACGAAAACATAATGTACCTACATACTATTGTAACGGCTATGGCCTCTGCAAATAAATTAATTCATTTCCTAACCCGCAGCAGAGCGTTGTTGATGTTTGTGATGTTAAAATTCCTCCGTAATTCAATTCAATATTGTTAGCGAGCCATCCCAGAAGAACCTTACCGCCTTGGGTCTCCAAAAGTACCTACCCCTAATCATCCATCTATTTACAACTTCCTAATTCATCCCTCAATATCTTAGAATGGTATTCCTAATTGAGCCCAGAAACTTAGACGTACTTCTATATAGTGCTCGTTCATTATCTTTTTATATAACTGTTACGAAAGGTACCTAAATAACCAGAAAAATTATCACGAAAAATCTTCTGTTTGAAAAAATTGCACCAAATGTTTCTATTTGAGCTAAAAGCATGACAAATAGTTGAACATCTAGTAAAAATGTCGAAGTCCAACCTTCTATGGTTGAGGAAATACTAATAAAAATATGGATGCATATTCAAAGTTTTATCAAAGCTGTGACACCCCACTTTGATTATTGAGGGTGAACTTGTAGTTAAAGATCCTGTACCTTCTTCCGAATCCATTTTAAATTCAGAGATTAAAGGACATAATATTCCTCATCGATGCTAACGGGACTCAGATATTTATTCTTGCCGGAAAATTCTTTAAACGGTACTCGGAATTTATGTTATTGGAAGGCGAAACAACATCGTGTGTCACTGCACCATCGAACTGGGATTGAAAAATGTAAGTAAACGGGCTGCAAAATGCGTAATTCGATCCAAGATAAGACTCACCTACATAATAATACAGATAACGGACCAGAATTCTACCGCCAAAACACTGTTTGCAGTGTCCCATGACGTATTGTGTCACAAGCGGCACAATAAGGAAGAATTTCCAAGATAAACGAGCAACCATGATTTACTAGCATTACAAGAAGATAAGTGTAATTGAAATATATCCTATCCTCTCGAAATAATGTTTCTATCCAATCCATTTGTTCTTGCTTAGCGTTTGTTTATGTCTCAGTCACTTTGTTAACTTAGGCATCACCTTAAAAGACTACACAAATAGCTAAATTACTACCATTTGCACTGAAACCTAGCAATTCCATCAACTGTCTAACCGTTCTATAAAGATACTACTAGGCACTTGATGAAGAGCGAAAAGGGTTCGAGGTAGTTAGTAAAAATAGTAGTAATTTGAGTATATGTCTAATAATTTAAGGTAATGAATAAGTTGACAAAGTTACTAGGATGCCCCAGTCAGTTAACCCAGTCACTTGACCGAATGCCTAGGAAGGTGGCTCAGAAATGAGAATATCTTTAACACAAAACATTTCCAGCCATGCAGAACGATTGTATTAGCGAATTTTCGTGAAAATTTGTATTAATTATGATACCTGTTTTGAAATTTGAGCACTTGAGTCCAAAAAAATTGTTAACTACCAACTTTCAATAAAAAAGAAATTCTAAATTATATCCAGCAATTTAAAATAGACTCTGGAGTTTCCCCTTTTTTCCAGTTTTTATCAATTTTTTGCAAATAATGAAATTTAATGACATTTTTCAGCATAATTTTGTACATTACATTTTTTAGTGGTAACGTTTATTGTTGATAAACTTCTGTTGACTAAACTTTGGCTAAGAAATGTAAATTCAACGATTTTAGCCGTTTTTAGCCATTTATAGTGATTTTCAACACAGAATGTGTTTTAGCCTTGGCTTCTCCAACCGAAAACGAAACGTTTATGTGTAACGAAAATGTATTGCAACAATTTATGATTTCCGCTAACAACCGAGTCGTTGCTAGGGAAGTGGTACTTCGTCATTTTTCATCCCACGAAATTCGTTCACCATTCGTTCGAAAGCTCTCGATTTATCCAACCATATTATGTTAACTACTGCGAAGTGCGTGGCCAACAAGCTTCTGAGTGAGTTATGAGCATGGTTATTTGAATAATTGTTCACACACAAGTGATAATTCTCAATAATTGATATTGTGAACATGGTTGCAACCGCTTGTCGGAAATTCGCTAAATGGTGAGAAAACATTGCATATTTGATCAAATGTATGAACAGTGAGCTTCGTTTAATCGAACGCCTAGACGCATCATGAAATCCCTGTCAGTTTGATCAAGTTTCATCATGCTTATTAGTTTTAGGCTTCCATCGTAGGCATTCGGTCAAGTGACTGGATTTAAGTATGTGACTGCGACATATATCTTGCACGTACTTTTGTTCAGAAGTTCACTAACACAATTTCCAGTACGAACAATTCGGAAATAAGTGCAATCATAAATTTATCACCAGTTTCCAACAAATAAAAATTTGGACCATAATTTGAAAAAGGTTTTGAAACGACACTCAATGAATATACATAATAAGTTGGCTAAGAGTCGCTGCTATTTCTCCGGGTTCTGTCTTTTATGATGGGATATAGATTAAGTTTTATAAGTTGTAACAATGGATGTAAATTATGAAGATTACTAATTTTGATACCATGATAATAAGGACACAAGTTATTTCGATGGGGTAGTGACTTGGTGAGTTTTAGAGTACCTAAATGTCAAAATTGCTTGACTCACAACAAGCATGAGGAAAACCTAGTAACTTTATACTCATATCTGTACATTAATTGTACTTTTGGACAGTAATTACTATTGATGTTCAACTGGATTAGAAATTGGTCAAATCCTCTGTGAGATTGGTGAGAGGGCCTTATCCGTTGACGACATAAATATTCATGTTTAGCAATGGTGTTTTTGGCTCGGCTTCAATCCAACAATAACGGTGCAAAACAAAACACCATGCAGCCAACCCTCATCATAAATAATATTAAATTCATAATAAGCATGATCTAAAGGTGTCTTCCATCTGGTACTTTTGCGTGTACTTTTATTGGAATATGAGTATTAATCACATTTGTATTTCACGACGTACACCCCGTCATCCAGAGGTTTTCTTGTTAGAGAACGCATTACACATATGGAAACTCAGTGGAAGCCTCACTATTGAAAAAATTACAGACAATCAACAATAAAAACCATGTAAACCATAATCTATTCTACGTAAATGGTTAAACCTATCTACACCTACACTCCTACTCACAACTAGCAACCAAAACTGAAGCGACCACAACTGCCAAAGATGCGGGTAAGTTGTGCTTGAGTGGTTTTGAGCGAAGCTGAGAGAAAGATAAACAAAATTCCCATCAAAAATAAGTATTGAATACATTACCAATTTCAAGTATAAAACAGCTAAATGGGTAATATTATGAACAAATACACCTCCTACAAGCGTTTCTAATCCAATACGTCATCTAGAGGTGATTCGAAAGCTGGTCAGGTTTCATTGTAGTTTGTGGATCTCGCTTTATTAATAGTCAAATGGCAGTCTAATCACAAAACTTTTTGATATTTAACTTGGCAATACATTTTTTGTTAGGATCAGGAAAGTGTTACCACTTGCTTGCATTAAGTAACTCAAGGCAATTCACAATAAGAAGGATATGTGATTCAACAACACCCAATTCGACCACCTGTAGCTGGTCAGTTCTCTCATCATCGCCAGTCGGGTTTGACGCCCTATTTCTCGGTTTTTCTGGTCGCAGTTATCCCCCTTTCCCTCCCTTGGGAAAATTGAATCAAGCGCCAGATCTAAGAAGTCATACTTGGAGTTTCGGTGATGCAGAAGCTCCAACTTATAACAGCGAGTTTTCAGAGTCCCTCCTGTCTGTATTATTGATGCGTCGACCAAGTACGTGACCAGCGCAATCATTGTTGCTAAAAGATAAGCTGACGGTCTATGTAATGTCTATTCAAGGCCTTGGAGATGTTTGCAGCTACATCCTCCAGTCTTGTGCTGTCTGCAGGTTTACATACGTTGTCAAGGAGTCCCAGCAATAGCTAACAACATTTTGGGAATGTTGTGCATGCATGAGTAGCGAATTCCCTATGACAAGTCCTACGTCATCATCCACGCCTACATTGGTGCTTAGCGACATAGACATTATTTAGCAGCCTACACCCCCAGCTCCAACTTTTAAAATTTAGGGGAACAAAATAAAATACTCTTAAAAACTGTTATTTTAATGGTTTTAGACTGGCAAACACCAGCATCACCCATAAAACTAGGATACCTAAATATTAAGAACAGGTTTTATTAAGTTCGGTACCTACGAACGATTAAAAACAAAACGACGTCACACCGACAATTCACAGGGGATATGAACTATAACAAAGTTAAAAATGATATTAATGAAAGGATATTACAATTGTTATTAAAATATTAGGGTGCCCAAGATACCTATTAAACTTGTTTTTAACGCATTAAAAATGGAATTTAAGCTGTTATTAAATTACAAAATTTATTTTTATGGAGCATTTAATGGAACAGCGGACGAAGATTAAGGATGAGACGGACAAGCAAGCAAATAATTTGTTATAATGTGATCGTAATCTGTGTGAATTTCTCAACGTCACATGAATAAATTAATTGGTACGCCACGAAAACTTGGCAGTTTTCCTTAAAAGAAAATCACGTCAAAAGAAAACTTCACAGTAAATCCAAAAACTTCAAAACCACCACAACCTGTGGATACCTACAAACATCTAGGTAGTCAGCTAATGCAGCTAGTTCCGAGCTCAGAATGCCTTCGATATTTTGGTTGGTTTTTTGAGGTCTGGAAATCAAATTCATAGCGTTTTGACGATGCACTTCATGTAAGTACATTTATGTAAAATAGAAGGGTGTTCATTGTTCTCGTTGCAATTGATTCAGCCTCAACGAATTCATCAAAATAACAAATGAAAATGATAAAATGGTTTGTGGAGTTTTGATTGGAGATCGTTCTGGGTTGGTTCTAAAATTATGAACACGAATTGTACTTTGAAATCATGAGCTATCTCGTCTTTCTCAATATGCCGCCTTTTATTCAAAATATTAAAAATTTGTAATAATAATTGCATCGGCGATTCACTACAAATGCCGTGAGAAATCGCTTGTATTTTGTGTTGTGTTTTCTCAAATGAGTAAACAAATTGGGATTTGATTCAATTTTCAGATGGAAGAAGAGAGCGGAAGTAAATGAGAAAAATAATATTTCCACGAAAACTTGAGTTACATTGTTAAATCTATTTTGACGGTTAAGCCATCATAAAAAAAAAAAAAAATAAATAAATAAATAAGTGATGATGACCTAACCGTCGGAATCCATCATTTAGTTTAGTTTTTGATCGTTTCAGATTGTATCTTAAAATCTCAGGATTTGATGATCGTGTTGCTAACTAGGTTAGGAAAGTAGTTGATTACACGATGATTAAACTAAAAATTAGGTAAACTATTAGTGAATCGTGACTATTCACTAATAGTAATGTTATTACATACCTGGAATAAGGAGTTTTTTAAAGGTTGTAAGGTCGTAAATTGTATTTGAGGCAAAGCTAAACATGTGTGGGTGTGTGGGTTTATGTGTGATATATCGGGAGATAATGTATATTTGATGCTATATTACTAAAGCTGGTTTATCGAGGGGAGCAATCCACATAGATCTGTCCTGCGTCAGGAAAATATGGATAGAGAACTCAATTGAGATAACACCTTGGCATTTGTGATTAGTATCCAACTGCACCATCATAAGAGAGTGGTCGAGAACTATGATATGATATATCTATGATATCGTAAAGGTGTTTCAGAATTGCGGTGATTCGTTGTACTTGTCGCTTTTGCTAGAAAAACAATCCGATACGTTAAGTTAACTCTATCATTAACTTGCTATAAGTAGAGAACTTCCCAGAGTAATGTAAAAACGATGTAAATGTTCCATTGTTAGATAAGAATTGAAAAAATCAATAGATCATCTACAGGGAGGTATCTAAGGGCCACTGGTGTTGAAAACTGAAATGTTCACAGACGACTTTCGAATGATTGGCGTCTCAATACATGCCATTATAGTAATAGAGAGTATCCATGATATCTCTGGGTGCATTGGAACCCAGGGTCTAGAGCCTCGTGTCTCAAATTGATTGTACCTCTCGTACCCACGTATACATTTCATATTTTTAAATGAAAGTAGATTCCATTCTGAGAAAATTGACATCATCCGCACTCTCCTACGTTGAGTAGTTTTCTTTTTTCTATGATTTTTCAAAGTTTGCACTGGTGACGTCAAACTGGGAGGCTGGGGGGGTTCCGCCCAGGCGGGAGGGGTGCTTTGACGTCACTAGTGTGCGAAACTGAAAAACGCTGGAAATTATTAAACAAAGGTTTATTATTTATGTATTAGACAGCCCTTCTACGTACATCTCTGGTCCATAAATATTAAACGCCGCTTATAGTATATTTAGTATGGAACTCGGAGCTTCGGACCTCACAAATGGGTTCAATCCATTACAGCAGCGGAATCTCACAATTTTACGCTTTTTAATATAGTTGATAAACAAAACAATTTATTACCAAGCCATCTTTCCAATACATAAAAGTGTTACCTATACTGTATATTGATATAATTTAATTGGTCAAATTTCAAAAAATGTGCTGACAAAATCACTGAAAATGGCTAAGAATCTTCAAATTGATATTTTTTAGCATAAGATGGGTCAAATAAAGTTTATCAACTATGAAAAAAATAGAACATTCAACAATTTATGTACGAAATTATGCAAAAAACTTGTACTTCATTAAATTTTGTTTTAAAAAATCTATAAAATTGCAAAAAATAGCGTAAAATCCAAAATCTCTTTTTGAATAGAAGAGTATCATTTAGTAAACTTTTTTTTCCATACAGTTAATAGCTAACATTTTCTTTTCACTCATAAATCTCCAATTTCTATACACACAAAAAAAAGACACTTTTTCACCTATTTTTGGCTCATAGCACCCATGGGTGTGGAGCGATCGAGCTGGCGAGAAGATAGGACCAACTAGACCCCAAGTGGAGTCTATGTGCGAAAGAACAGATTTTTTAAGTCAATTCTAAGGCCTTTTATGGCCCGGACGGCGAACGGCGGACGGCGGACGGACATTTCAAATTTGGATTCTACGCACCTTGAAACGTAAAGTGACAAAGTTTGAGGGGGGGTAATAAAAATTTTTTGCTATATGATCACATAGGCTTATTATTGGAAATAATAAACCAAAATCAAAGAAAGAAAACCACTCATCGTAGGTTAATGCTAAACTTCTTAGGATGGAATGTTCTTCCATTTAGAAATAGTTAAAATAGGTACATTTTTTGCACCCATGGGTAACGCTCATTTAATAAATTGAATAGAGTTCACTAATAGATCAAGCTATGAATTTAGAACTTCATTGAGATAGTTCTGCAGGGTTGAATAATGAAAAAACGACGAAAAAAATCTCAACTATCATGATCATGAGGAATTCAACTATCGTTAGATTATATCTAGAGAAGGATGTTTAAGGAGCAGAAGCTTCTTATGCCTACTACAGTCCACTTGCGTGACATTGGTATTCAACCGCACGCCATGATAGAGTAATCGGGAGTATCCATGATATCACGAGGGTACCTTACAAGTAGGTATGTCAATTCTGTGTACTAATCACTATTGTATACTGTTCAATAGATGGAGCAGAGTGAAATATATATAGCATTTCCCGACCAAATATAACTTTTTCGGGACCAAATTATACTTTATCCAAACCAAATTCAACTTTATCCAAACCAAATTAAATCTTTTCCAAACCTAATTAAACTTTTTCCAATAACTAAAAACTATCAAAATAACCAGCATGAATATAAACTGACTTGATTTTTTTTTTTTTTTTTTTTTTTTCATGGAAAATTTTGTGTATGGTGACTTAAAATGTTGTGTTACGGACGTAAGAAAAACCGTCGAATGACAAGCTTGCATAATAAGGTAACTTTTTTCTAACAATAAATTAAGGGAACCCGGAAAATTTGTCAAATCAAACCTCTTTCAAACCCAAATCAAAACATATTCAAACTGAATTAAACCTTTTCCAAACCAAATTGAACTTTTTCCAAACCAAATTAAACCTTTTCCGAACCAAATTGAACTTTTCCAAACCAAATTAAACTTTTTCCTTACCAAATTAGGTTTGGAAAAAGTTTGATTTGGTTTGAAAAAAGTTTGATTTGGTTTGAAAAAAGGTTTAATTTGGTTTGTAAAAGGTGTAATTCGGTTTGGAAAAGGTTTAATTAGGTTTGGAAAAGGTTTAATTTGGTCTGGAAAAGGTTGTATTTAGTCAGTATACTCGTATATATAGCATTTTTCAGTCAAATTAAACCTTTTTTCTATCAAATGAAACTTTATAACTACTATATGAAATCTTGTTCCAATCAAATGAAACCTCGTACCTACCAAATGAAACCACGTACCAATCAAATAAAAGGTCTTTTCAACCAAATGAAACTTTTTTTCAATCAACTGGAACTTCTTTGAATCATCCAGAGAAAAATTACATTTTATTAAAGATTTTTGTTAAACTATTTAATACAGAGGCACTACAAATTAATTTAGTTGAGCTGGTGTCCAGAAGCTGTGGCAGCAGTTTCATCATCATGTTATCACGAATTTGGAGCAGTCTGTCGCGGTGATCAGCAATATGGTGGACCGAAAAGTTCATTTAAATAGAATGAGGTTTCATTTGTATGAAAAAAATGGACGGTAGACCTACGGTCCTACAGTCAGATCATTTAATAATGATTAATTTTACAAAATATTAGTTCATTACGGTTACTTAGCAATATTAGTTTATAAATCAGCTTTCCTTGACACTACAGAGGCTTAGGGATTATGAGATGCTGTGATAAAATGAGAGCATTCCAAAAAGTGGCTAACGATTTTCCTGCTACGAAAACTAAGGGAGTTACACTTCCCTCGTAACGCATTGGTTGTACGTGAAAATCAATAGAAAACCCCACCGTGACGTGACGGAAAACAAATGGAAACGTCCTGTTAATCATTATTAAATGATAAAATGTTTCATTTGGTTGAAAAGATGTTTCATTTGATTGGTACATGGTTTCATTTGGTAGGTAAGAGGTTTAATTTGTAGAAAGAAGGTATCACTTGACTGAAAAATGCTACTTGAATGCTATTTGAATTGTTAGCGGATTCGGCGGTTTTGTAATGTACTGTAAAGGAGTCTCACCTGAGAGGTCTTCTCGGGGGAGGCGGGTCGTCGGCCGCCTCCTCGGGCTTCTTCTTCCGCCGGCGGGGGCGGCCCTTGAGGCGGAGGCGGCACCGCGGCGGCCGCGGATGTCTCGGAGGCGGCAGGTGGAGGCAGACGGTTCGCCCGTGCGTCGCCGCCTCCTCCGCCCCCACCGACTGCGTGAGGACCCGCGTGAACGTCGACAGGCGACCCAGCACCGTCCCCGTCCGCACTTGGACTCGACGCACCTCTCCTGCACAAAACACATACGTTATACGCATTTTTTCGTACTCAAACGTACCGTATAAAATGTAGTAAATATCTATAAAATATCATACAATTAAAAAATAGTAAATTACCAACAATGCAATTCAATTAGCAGGGGACTATTTCATAAAGCAACAAGTGACAAGTTACAAGCCGATTTTATGTAGAAGTTGTAAAAAATGAGTGTGCAAGCATTTCATAAATGTACAAGTGTAGTCTTGTAATGCACTGAGAAAATTAACAAGTGTACAGGCGAATTTAGACAAGTTACAATTGTTTCCCCATCATTTTGAACAAGTCACTGTTTTACAGTTGTAAAAAATGGCCGATTTTTAACCTACGTCCATTCAGCTGTAAACTTGTTACTTTCCAGCATTTTTCGTTGGCAATTTTTCGGTGTTAAATATGTGGGAATCATCTTTTGCTGAAGAATACAGGCAAGAAATAAGCATTCAGCGTAGAGGACGCCACAGATTTTTTCGGCCACGAATAAATGCTCATTTCGTGGGTAGTTTTGAGTTTAACGAGAAATTTGGTTGTCCTCCGAGACCCTTGAAAGATTCAAATGGTACGTGACCTTGTGCAATTTTTCCTGATCGGGTAATGAGGATCTCCCCATAATTGAAGAACAAGGTGAAGTGTGAAGATCATCTCGAAGTTACAGATGACATTCATAACCCAGAAGCATTAAGACTTGATAAACTGATTAATCATTTCTACTAAATGAAGGAGAAATATCCGATTATGCGAGCCATAAGAATAAGTTGAAATCAAATACACACTTTTTCCACTTTTCAGTTTATGATTTGTCTGACTTCAAATAATTACACCTTGTCATGAACGATGAATATCCTATTATGTACTTGACACCGTTTTTATATTATGATTCGCTGATAAAACTTCAATTTCGGCATTCCGCTTGACGTTGTTTATTTCGTTTGTCCCCACACGCCATTTTTCTTTTCTGCTGCACTTGTAAACTTAGCTTCTACAATATACATTTTCTAAGCTTGTACTCTTTGTTTTGATAAAACACTTTTTCTAGTTTACCGTGCATTACAAGTAACGAATGTACTTGTTAACTTGTACACTTGTAACTTGTTGTTTTATGAAATAGGCCCTAGGTAACTAGGTAATTGAAAAGTTCCAGTCATGCAGCATCGTCGTTATTTTTCTCAAAATAGTGTTGTCTATTTATTTCATTTTGATTTTTTTCTGAATACTTTGTGTACACAGAAATTTTTAAGCAAATAGCTTTATGATTCTATAATATTTTCTAAAAGGAATTTGAACTCAATTTAATGTTTGAGAATCTTAATGTTTTCTGCTGAAAACTACAAATTTAACAATTGCTCCGTTTTTTGCAATTTTTAATGATTTGTTTTTGAATTTTTTTTTTTTTGGAATATGAACTTTTTTACTGTGTTTAAAAAGTGCTGTTTAATGAACCCATCTTGTCTATTGGAATGCTTTGTATTTTGACAAAGGAACGGATTTTTTATATTTTATAACGAGAAAGTTTCGGAATGACTTAAAACGGACTGAAACAGTCTGTAGTGAGTGTCATCCACCTCCTTTCACCTATGACTTGTTCTGCTGTACCTTCAGTTGTTTGTTACTAATTATGGCCTAACCACCGAAGTCGATCTAACATTATAGCTCTTTTTCTTTCTGTAGCCTCCAGCAATATACTTTTCTAAGTAATTCGTTTTTATGTGTGATATTGCAAAATGGTGGTTTCTCACCTTTTTGTAACATGCCCAAATACAGCGTAGAGTCATGCTCAGAACCGAGTAGGACAATCTCAAATCTCACCATCATCAGCTGATCCTCCCTCCTCTTCTCATTAGCAAACCTTCCCAGTTACAAACATAACGAAAATCGAAGTGATTTCTAATTTATAAACCTTACTCCCATTCTAAATACAAAAATAAAATGTTATTGATCAATTATGGAATCGATAATATAGTAAACCGGAAAGAAGGCTTTATAAACAAGCTAGTCCCAAAAATGAAAGTCAAAACTAAATTGAACTTGTATTAAGCTATTGCAATAGCTCCAAAAATGTTAAATATCACACGTGCACACGCACACACACACACACACACACACACACACACACGCGCGCGCGCGCGCGCACGCACACACATGTATATAGGTGTCACTAATTCCTATTAGCTGAAAAATCGATAAAAACTGCCAAAAAATCTAAAAATCCAAGACGTTTTTTGAATTGCAGAATATTATTTAGAACGAGTTTTTGCCATAAAATTGACAGTTTATAAATTTCTTTATACGCAAACTGCTCAGCTTTTAAAACAAGTTTACGATGTAACGATCATTTACGAAAATTCGCTCATCAGATCATGCTGTATGACATTAACTTTTTCTTTCTAGTCACTAGGAATATACTTTTAGCGAATTTTTGAAGAAAATTAAGCTATTGCTCTCGCCTCAAAATTTGTAGAATGTGAATTTTTGAAAAAATTTTATGCAGAAATCCGTTTCAGGCTATTCTGAATCATATTCTGAAGTTTAACGCATTTTTTTATGTATGTATGTATGTATATATGTCATTCCAGACGATAACTGTCCGTAGAATTGTGCTAGAAACTTCAAACAAATTTTAAAATGTTAAGGACACAAAACGAAAGTTCAAGTTCGTTGGCCAGCATGATCGGATTACATCTTCGGGTTGAAATTTTCAAAAATGTAGTACAAAATTTCAAAATAGCCTGTTTTTTGCGATTTGTTGTGTGAAATAATTTTTTCAGCATAGTAACATGTGGTATATTCGGAATCAGCGTAAAATGTCCTGTAAGAATATGTATCGTTTTCAAAAATTTCAATGTTGAAAAATCAGTCAAAAATCGAAATAATGCCGTTCGCTAGTTGTAAAAATCGGTAATATTTGCATGAAACATTGTCCAAATTCAGATTGAACTACTCTTATGGAAGTGCGTCTTTAAATCTACAAGATTAGTTTAATAATAATGAAGTATGAGTACCTCCTAATTATTTTTAATAATTTGATTCCATGTTTGTCTATCAAAATCATAACCTAAAATTTCTCTACACGATCAATAGCGACTGAAATGTCGAAGATTTCTTCAAAAATTCGCTCATGGGGTCATGCTGCATGACTGGACTTTTTTATTTTATCCGTTCCTTTCTGATACGTAGCGCAATGCTGTTTTCTCACCTCTTTTTGTCATTCCCAAGTACAGCGTTCGCTTCGCGTTGGAGTACTTGGTCGATGAATAAGTGTTGTAAGAGTGTTGTTCGATTTTTTCGTTGAAAACGCACTCGTCTGTGAACTCCCTCTGCCAACACACAGAAACAAACAAAACTAAGAGATATTAGAAAATCAAAAAAGTTCAATAGAGAATGCAAAAGTTAGTTAATACCGTTGAATATTTTGGCTAGTACATATCAGCTATATATAGTATTTTGCAACTGTTTATTGGGGTAACCAAGAAATATGAAATTTATGGAAATGTATTCACAGCAATATTTTTACTCCTGTGTTGAGAAAATGTACAAACCTTATGTTTTCTCTGATATGCAGTAAATTGAAGGAAAATAAATAAATAATAATATCAATACTTGGAACTGGGAGTGACACGTAGCATTGATCTGTATCACAGGATACATCAGTCTATCGATATTAGAAACTAGTTATATTACGATTGCAATTTATTGGTCAGAATTATTGATGCAAGACTTTTTAATCATTTCGACTCGTACTTAAACCAATTCTATCGGTCCATGTTATAATATATGAGGAAGGTATACTGCCAACCTAACTTGGCTGTCGTTTTAAGACACAACCTTGTGAATTACTTCAATTTTCACAGAACCCATAACATGACAATGGTTGACTCTTATTAAACATTTTTCTGTTATATTCAATAGTATTAAAAAAGGGGGGTACATTTTTCGGCATACACTCTAACCCTAATGAAATCTATTCAGACCATTGAAGGCTCCCATAAATCATTAAAAAAGTAGTTTCAAATTCCCAACGATTTCAAAGTTAACTTGATCAAACATATTTTCTCTCAGTCAGCTTTACAAAATACGTCATTTTTGCCAATAAATTGGAAGGTGAATCCAGTAAAATTGGAAAATTACGGTGTACCTAAATAACGAGATGTCGTCTTTTTTCGATGAGGCCGATCAAAAACTCACAGTTTCACAGATAGCTGGGAGCAGGAAAAGAAAAACAAGTATTTTCTCCGGTCTAGACCCAGTAGCGTCACAAATTAATAGTTTTAAGCGACACTGCTACGAGTAGTTGAACGAGGGAAAGTTTATAAGGTTAGTCAGACCAACTTAGGAATATTGGCCTCCATTCGAAACATAAAGATCTTTCCAGCCTTGTTTTATGGAAGCAAAAAGGATCATTTCACAAGCATTTAAAAGTTTCGGAAACTATGTCGATGAATAAAGTTTCAGAAAAACACCATCAATTCTGGAGTACGAACGTACATAATTTGTATACGATTCAGCAGCTCTTGAGGTCAATATTTTCGTGCTTAAAACTGCTATCAATTTTCAAAATGGTTTTGATATACTTTGGGGCAAGTAGAGCTTCTTTATTCAGTTTTGTACATTTCGTTCCAAACTACTCTTTAAGGGGAACAAATGTTCAGTGAAAAATTGCAACGAAGTTTTAAGTTAAACACACCAAGGTAGAACAACCACCCTACCTTGGAATGGTATCAATGAAATGAAATGGAAAAAAAAAAAAAAAAAATGGTTTATTCCTTTCAATTACAAAAATGTCATAATGGCGGGCAAAAAGCCAATACATACTTCAAGGAATTACCCCACACAAAGAGAATAACTCCGAGCTGTGTGGGGTAGTATACCTACTTCCTAACTACTGAAAATTAATTTTCCAGGCCCGAAGTTTTAGGTACCCTGACCATACTATGGATCAGATTTTGTTTGGATTACTGAGATTGATTAGTGCTTTAACATACTGGGCGTCGATTGAAATCCGTGATATGTCCCTAATGATGATCTATCTCTTCGCCGAATGAGCTATCCGAAAAATGTATAGCTGGCAATGGAGCTCCGAACATGAGAAGCTCGAGATAGAGTGCAGCAGGTAGGTAAACAATGATGGATCAACCTATAACCACTGAGTATGAGCCATTCGTCAGAGCAAAACGCCAACTATTCAGCAACGGCAACCAATTTTCAGGGGGTGAGCGGAACAGCTCCTTAAGAGTCCACAAAAAAAACCCCTTTATATTTATGTGTCCAATGTGAACGTTTGACAGTTTTGTTTTCCTTACGTTGCGTTCACTGACGGAGAATGTAAAATGCAACGTATCTTTATTTGGACAGTTCAAATTATTGCAAGACTTTACAAAAACGGTAGCACTCCTCACGATTAGGTAGAATTAATATTGCCGTCCAAAGCGGATTTGTGAAAACAACATGCAGATGACTAGTCCAATAAAAGTGTTACCCAATGACCGCTATCCTGAGTTTTTTTTGCATCCATGATACCAGTTTCCAACCTTGTTAAACACTCATTGTGCAAGGCGATAAATTCGCCGAGGATCACAGAATCAACTTGTTCCCAAGAAGTCATCTCTATCTCAAATGGGATCTGCTCGGATGCGTTTTTACACGCCCCTTCCATGATGTCGTTTAGCATACTCCGCCGCAACAGTTTAGCATATCCCATTGACGGCGCAATAATCATCATCGTCGCGACTTCTGAGTTTAAAAGAAAAAACGAAGAAATATAAAACTGGTCGGGGTGTCGGGCTCGAATGAAATGAAAACGGCTCTCGGGGGTATTTACGGCCTATAAATTGAATTAATTGCAACACTTGCGTCTTGTTAGACAAATGACACAGGCTATATTTTACTAGTACATAAAAGCATCGGATGTCCTCAAGTGGTCTGTCTGAGTCGGCGCCGATTACATAGACCCTACAACAGATAGGGTCGCTATACATCCGTGTTGTGTGGAAATTATAGTAATTTTGTATTCTCTCAAGACTTTACAAAAAATGCCCTTCTGTCCTTAAATTAGTTTTTTATTAATTTCCAACGTTTCTCACCGGGAACTGGGGCTTCTTCAGGGAGGCGAAAAGTTAAATTCAAATGATCAAAATTGAAAAATATCTATCGTTTTCGAAAAACGATAAAAAATATCCATCATTTTCGAGAAAAAAAAAATCGAATTTAAAGTTATCAGTTTATGAGAATCAAGCTTGAGCAAAATTTTCACGTCTTTGATTGAGGGACTCTTAATGTAAAATTACCGTCACCAGAGCACTAGGTAAATATACGGAAAAACATTGCAACCTACATAAAAGTAAACAATTTGAAATGTTATTCTCATAAACTGATAACTTTAAATTTGATTTTTTATTGCAAAAACAATGCTTAGACCTAGGTAGACTTCGGAGCAATTTAAGAGATGAAATTTAGCATTTAGGTACCACTGTTTTACTAGTAGGTATATCGCACGGATAATAGTTAATAAACTCAATTTTGAAACGTTATAATAAATTCCATTGGAACTATATCACCTGATAATTCCAATATTGGCATTATATCAGCTGATTACTAGAAGGCAATTTTTATGAATTCCAATATCACTATCTAGCAATCGTCTAACCAATAGATCCGCTAGCAGAGCGTGATTTCTCTATCCTCTCGCGCTTAGAAATTCCAAGGTTTTTGTTCGATGTTCAAGCCCTTAGGGAAAGCGAACTATTCGACGTACAGCAAATTTATCATTGACAAGCAAAAAATTATTACTGTTATTTGGAAAGTTTTGGAAATATCGATTACTTAAATGTTTAGCCCTTTAATACAACCCTTTAGGGTCGACAAAAATTGATGCCGAACTTCTAGGGCCATTTAGACCCCAAATGTGATTTTTAACACGAGTTCCATATAGTTTGGTCTAGTATTCTCGGAGAAAAGCCGCTGACGGCGAACAGATGGATTTTTTGAATTCGATTTTTGGATTCTATGCATCTTGAAACGTAACCAAAAATTTTCAGGGGGCGTTGAAATGTTTTTTCTTGGTCGATTAAAAAGGTTCATTATTGAAAATAATAAACAATTGAAAATCAAATAATCTTTCAAATTCAATCAAATAAACTTGAAATCAGCAGCCCTTCATTATCACATAAATAATAATTAATGATAATACCCCTATTATTGGGGTTTTGCGATATGAATGAGTAGTTATCAATGGATAGCAAAATGTTCTTTGGATTGTATATTTGCGCACGCACAGGATTGTTTTGCAAGCAATGGATATTATAGAAAAATATAAACCTATTTACCCAATGAAAATTTCAATAATATCAGATGAACATTCTGTAAGTTGGAGTACAGTAAGGATTTAACGAAATCGCTAGCCTGATTATCTGATTTACGTGGAAACTGACTAGGTAACCCACATAAACATTGAAAAATTCACCAACTCATGCAATTTTATTTTTAGTAATACCAAATAGTCACACATTTTCAGCATATGTTCCGCACCTTTCAAAAGGACTCAGGAAGTAACATAACTTCTGAACACCAGATTTAAAAAAAAAGCGATTTCAGAATTTCAATGATCTCTGATTGTAGATATCAGAATCCGTAGGTATATTGTACATAGTGTACTCAAGCGAATTCTTAGGTTTCTAAAACATAATACTCTATTACTACTGATTGACACTAAAACTTAAAATTACGTTTAAAATCCCCACTTAATGCACTCTACATCCAAAATAAATTACGATAGTAAGAGCCGATAGTATAAAAATACCCAAGTAATTGACCAAACGGAAATATGTAGGCTCGAAAGATGACCAGCCGAGATAACCTTAGGCGGCCACGGTAATTATTGGTCTCTATATTCAAATGATTGCAAAAACCAAATTGCTCTGTAGATTGAATGGAGCCCCAATATGTTTGTTGGGTGTAATGGCCGGATGATTGTTTCAAATTACGCCTTATAATGGGATGAAGTTTCCCTACATAGCGTGGACAGCTAAATATCAATATGCTTTAATACGAACGGACCTGGAAAGGGGGAGGTGCGGACTGCCTACGACTGTTACTGGTAATTCAGGTAAGATGAGAATAAACGATAACATAGAGATGGCTCATAGGGAGAATGATGTGGTTAACTTTGGGAATCATGATTATAAAACAGATATGGTCCATTCATTTTACTTTCATTGCAACTTGAAGACTAACAAAATAAGATCTAAAAAAAAAAAAAAAATAAATAAATAAAAAACTATGTTCCCTTGAAAGTTTTTGAGACCCTGATTTTTCGGTATTTCAGCTCTTAAACTTACAACACAAATAAAACTTGATGCTGATATCACTGGCACATCCGCGTCCGATGTTTGATTTTTCAAACACATTTCATTAAGTTTAGTTCAGGAGTTTTGGAAAAACGTTTCGGACGGACGGACTGATTTTTTGTTATTCGACCTACGTATTTTGAAAGTATGAGGGAGGGGGGTTAAAAATAATTGTTTTCCTGGTCAATTACAAAGGTTCACTACCGACAATGATGAACCCAAATTTACATAGTTGCCGACAGGGTGTTTGGGATAAGGGCTACTCAGTTTTAAGAATAGATTCTTCTGAAAAAAATTTCCCCTTGGACTTTTACTTGAAATCTATTTCTTAAGGAGTTATTACAATTTTTCGTTTTGCATGTTTTTAACCTGAACCTTTCAATGAAATTAACTCCCATCATTTATAAATTATGCAAGAATTTGAGAACATCTTTGGATGAGCGTTAATTTTCCAATCCCACTATTGCAAATTCAATTTGAAAAAATAGGTATTCTAAGATGAAAAATGGTTTCAAAAAATTATTTAAATAATTAAAACAGAAAACCCTAGAGTTTTACGGAAAAAAAGTTTTTCAACATTCAAAGTACTTTTATCAAGTAAGTAACTTAAAAAATGAAAGCAAAATTAAATGTACCGTTGGAGATTTTGGCCAACTAAAGGGATTACAGCTGGAGAAACCTAGAATCTTTCGAACTCATAAGTGTTTTAAAAAAATGTCATTTCCTAATTTCTACAAATTTTACTTTTTGAGAGCCTTTTTTACCTTTGTACGAAAAAAAAAAAAAAAAAAATCAATTAAGACAAGGGATGAAGGAAATTTAACACTTTTCACAACGGTGTTTTGAAATTTTGGTATCATTAATTAAGGGAATGGTGTACATTTAGATAACTTAACGTTGAAACTGAACAATACAATTAAAATTGCTATAACTTCATAAGAAAGGAATTTCATTAAAATTTCTATCATACAGAACATTCTGCATCAGCCATCCTCCAGGTTTCAGGTTTCCTTCTCCTTCAGTCTTCATCCAGATCAATACTGAGTAGGTAATTAGAAAAAATAAACCATTGTTCAGTTTTTATTTTTGAAGGAAAAAAAATTACTTGTAAATTAATATTATACACAGTTGACGTAAGTTATTCGAACGGAGTAATGAACATGGAATATTAAGGAGCAACACGCCTGTTGGCTGCCTTCTGATAGTAAAAAAGAAAAGTAATTCTTTTTTCTGTGTGAGTTGTCATTGATGTAAGAAGTGTGTTGTAATGAGTCTTCGTAACGTCTTTTTGATAACTTGTTTCACTTCTAACTCGAATACAGAAACTTAAAATCCGTTTATTTGACTCAAATTTGAAATCCCTCGAATTCGCTCGTATACGTCACGAAACCGAGGACATTTGTCTCGGTGCGTATTCAGCTCGTAAATCTAATTTTCTTGCCGGTAGTGGTGTAAGAGCATGCAGGCAGCTGTCAAGGCAAATGCACCCACGCTTCTCCCAGAAAGACGAATGGGGCGTGCTGGGTGTTTGTCTCAAGTCTTGACAACTCAATAGATTTCGAAATTGCTCTACTGACCGCATGCAGCGAAAGCAGTTCGAGATTTGTTTCTGTTTTGTTTTCGGGAGACCGGCCATTAGAAGGCCGTTAGCGGGAGAGGCGATTTTTCACAGCGATTACCTGATTGGGAGCTATGGATGGGGTGCCGTCTTTTCGGTTGCAGCTGCAACTCGTGGGTAGATGCGTCGGGCGATATTTTACATTGAGATAACCAATTTATTTAATTCGGCCTGCCTTTGAGCGCGTAGGCGAACTGAGTGACACTTCGTGAATTTCATATGAACACCACAAACTGGGACTTATTACCGAAAAGAGTTCGTATTCAAATGTTTAGTCCTCAGATGACAATAGGGTGTCCATGGTATGTAAAATCGATCAACACATTTTGGATGTTATCTTGATAGAGCAATTTTAAAACTACATTTTCCACTCGTGCATTTCAAAGCCTATCTACTGACCGAATATTGATCAGCCTTTATCATTTCGTTTGTTTATACACCACCTGTTGGTTCTTCTCTTTATCCGTGAGTACGATCTTCCATTTCATTTCAAATCTGTTGGAATTTTCAGGGATAACATGAATATTCATAGTAACCTGAGAGTGATTTGTAAAATCTAAAACAAACTGTTGAAAATCTCCTTCCAAAATAAAATATGAATCAATAAAATGGAGGTTTACTCACGATAGTGAAAAAAGGTTGAGTGATATAATTAGTCGGCAATTTCTTAGAACGTGGAATGTTAATAATCTTGATAGAAAAAAATAATCATTTCACCCTATAACATTTTTCTTGGTTTCATTAATTACTGCAATGTGGATTAAGTTGCAAAGAAAATATTTGAATTTCAAAATTCTAACTTGAAAATCAAGATTATAAGATAGGGGATATAGAAAATGTATTATTAGGAGAGAAATTGGAGAACTCAATTCGAATAATACTTGTTTTGGGTACTTTTATTTGTGAGTAAAATTGAACTCTCTATCCAATAAAATATAATTTCGATGGAAGAAGAAGTAGGTAAGCACCTATTTAATTTGATTCGAGGTTGAAAGGAGAATGTAATTTTATCCAGATCAGTGGTAGATCAAAAACATGAAATCCTTGCCATTTGCTTATGATGCAAGTGATTTAATTCTCTCAATAGTGATTTAATTCTAATGATTGTTCTATACATTGTTATGAATTTCATTGATAAATGTGTACAAAATAATGATAAATAAAAAATAAAATAAATAAATAAAAATGAAAGACCTTAGCTTTCTAGCGATGAGGGAAATTCTTGTATCAACCGTAAGTTACTAAAGCTATACCCGGTTTCGATGTTAACTTCAGGGATTGGGGGGATGCATGATGCAATATTAATGAGGGAAGTCCACCAGTCAGCGCAGAAGGAGCTCTAATGCGGAAATAATGAAACTTTGAGTAATAGTTTACTGTTTTTCCACGCAACGGGATATCGGAGCCATCAACGGAAAAAGGCGGTCGCGATCGAGTCACAAGAAAAAGTCGCGAAGAAGTTCATGCACAAGAATCATGAAGAAACTCGAAGGCATCTATATTTTGGAAAACAACGATTATGAACTTGTGCGATCAATGCAATATCGATTAACTTCGGGCGTGTTTTATTTAGACTAGCGATGTTTCCATACAAATTTGTCACTCTTTACTTTTGCTCGTTGCTTGATTTATTTAAGAAGATCTTAAATCCCAATTATACAAAATACATTATTACAAAAAATTCTGTTCTAGCCAAGAAATTATTAGAACTTTGAAGAAAAGTTCACAGCAAATACAATAATCAAAATCAAAGAATAATAAGATACAACTGAAACACAATCATCCTTCATTCGAGTTAGAAATAAAGAAAAATTATACAATTTCCTTTTTAATACATCCTCAATATCAAAAAATAAATCAAAATAAGCTTTTAGATCAATAATATTTCTCTGAACTCTCACCCATGGGCTAAAGAATCCATAATTCGTCCGTCTAAAATGTGGAGTAAAAACGCTGGCACCTCTGGTTGGATAGAAGGTGCTTTAAAATTCAAACTGCCGAGCAATGACGGAGCATCATACCTGCCGTTGAGTAGTTTACGCCCAACAACCATATCAATAACTTTTCGTATGTTCAAATTCAATGAAGCCAGCAACTTGGAATCACTGAATTCTCCCAGTTCTAAAGTACTGGAAAATTTGTAATAAACAAATTTTAAAAACTTGTGTTGAACTCTTTCAATTGCCTCCATATGAACACTGTAATAAGAGTAAAGTAAGTAAACAACCATTGCAGGTTGGGGCTTTTCGTCAGTCGTTAGGGCATCGTGGACGTCATCAGCTGTCCTCCAAATAAAGGATGAGAATTCGTTCTGATAATTTTGCTTAAAGCTACTCACTGCCTCGCCCCCTTGAGTAGAGGGGGTTTGTCGTACAGAAGCGTGAAATTACTTGGTAGTGTGACCCTTACCTGGGCGGTCACCCATCCACACTGTAATAAGGATTCCAAATCGATGAAGCAAACTCGAGCCGATTCCTAACCAACGAAATAAATAGATGTCTGATACTCGTAACATTATGGAGTCTTGCAGTGGACCGCATAAAAACCCAAGCTGCCGATGTGCTCCCGTCACCATGGAACAATAATGGTTGAATGGTTAATAATGGCATGCTTGCATTCTTCATAGGACTGTTGTGAGAACTATATTCGTAGATCGCAAATATAATTGAAAGAATACAGCAGGATACGATAATTTGAGTATACTGGAAAGATCCATTCCAGTAAGTATCCTTCAGATCTCTCAGAAGGAAGTTTAAATGAATACGTAATTGTTTGTATTTGGACATGAGATACAGGTATACCACCGACACTATTTTAGAAGAAACGGAAGGCATACAGAAACCAAGCGCAACGTCCGGTCAATGGACTTGTGCATACAGCCAGAGTGGAGAGGGAACTTTCTTCTCCCTAACAACGGAAAGGGAAGGCGAAGTGGAGCTGTAAAACAGGCGATTAGCGCGTAACAACGAGGACGTGATCACGTGTTAATGGGCCGCGGTGTTGGAGCCGCTCCAAAAGAAATTCTTTCGCTCCCCCGCCGCTGGAGGTTAAAATAATCTGTAGGCGAACCGTGTTGGATTTTAGTTGAGATAGAACGACGGGCTCTAAGTCCCTTCTGAATGTGAATAGGAGGTAATGATGACTGATTCTCATGACTCCGTGCATCGGGTGTTGATGTCTTCGTATACATTGCTGACCAAAGGTATCAGTTCGCGTAACCAAGATCTGGGATAAGGCTACAAAATTTGAGAAAAAATTGGAAAATTTTCAAAAATGTCCATTGGTGACCCACACTTCACTATAAATTGGCTTGTTCTGTACTGCGAACCCCTCTCCACTCGAGGGCTCGAGGCGATGAGTAGTTTTAGAGAAAAATCATCAGAACGAATTCTGATTCTACCTTTAGAGAAAAGATGACGTCACTGGCCGTCGAACGTAAAGCCACAACCTGTAATGATTGCATACTTCACTTTACTTTTGCTGAACGAGGTACAAGTTCGCGTATCCAAGATCAGGAACTCTCAGATCTAAAACCCTCACATTTTCAACTGGCTAGAGTACCACACCGTTAATGGTGTATTGATATAGTACAAAAATGACTGATAAATTTTCGTTGTTATAAGGATTTCATATTTTGCGCATGCGCAGGAGCTACTAATTCTATTACATACATTTTATATAATGAATTAATATTATACCATTACTGAAGTTTTGGATATGAGCGATTCTACTTAGTCCAATAATGTCCATTTAAACCCTTACTTGACTAGTAGTTATCATATTACCAAGTTTCATCTCGAAATACCATTTATCTCTCTAAATGGAGATTGAACAGGGTGCAATTAGAGGATTTATCTCATGGAATAGGTGAAGGCAGTGGTTGTTATTATAATTGACATTACAGCACTAATTTTCGCCCATTTCCTTACAGTCAAATGCCCTTATATAGATCTATCTGAAAACGACAGCTGATCATTAGGTTGAAGAAGTTAAATACTGTAATTAGCATTGGTCATTTGATGTTAAGGCTCTTCCTTTGATGATATAAATGATCCTTATTTATTTCAATTAATTTTCACCGTTTTGGTAAATTGGTTACTTAAAGTTCCTAGTTGTAGAGATAGGCTGCTTTTTGACACCTTTGAGAACTTTTTGATCATTCTTTTTAATGACAATTGTGTACTCCACTTTGGTCCAGAACACAGTATGTGTTACCACATTATACGCGGCCGAATCTTTGGATAAATTCTGCCATGCTTCTCATTTCTCAATCATAGACATTCTTGAGTCATTTGAGTGTAGGTTAATTCTATTCATTTGGTAGCTTGTCTTTTTAGCACAGACCGCGTGATGCATAGAACTGTTGCATGAGGTATATGAGAGTGATAGGTATTTACAAGGTCTTGCTCTTTTGACAGAGGATTTTATCTTAAAATTCATATTCACTCCTAATGAGAAGTAATAATTTTTTATGGGAAAACATTATCATAAATTTAATGCAGATGTGAATTCTATTACGGATCCCCTTAAAAGAAGTTTACAGTATAAATATGGATCACCATTCTTCAAAATCCTTGACTTCTTCCTGCTCGAAAACGGAACCTTCTTGTGACAGCTAAGAATTGGGGATATTGTTCCTTCGTAAAGGAATGCTAGTTCTCTTAGTCACAGTTCTACGAATGGAGCGATGATGAAGTGAACACCAGTTTTCTTTTATACGACTTACAGCCATTACTCGCATTGCTCCTCGCTCCGCGTGCTCAGAGATGGTATTTTGAGTAGGCAATAAAATGCCAGACAAATTCCATCCACGTTGTCTCTAAACACGGAACCAGTTCGCCGAAGAAAGTTATTGAAAAACATCGCGAAGTTCCCACCATCAGTTACGCGCCGGTCCCGTTATCGGTGGTGACATAATATTGTAGCGCAACATCTGTTATAATAATGAACCACTTAACTGATAATATTGGATTGGACATAATAGTCTCGTTAAATCAACCTGGTTCAATTATCTGCACCGTCATCCTTGTCATATTGGTAGACAGTAAATCAATTCCTTCTAGGTGATTTAATTTAATTGTCAGGAAAAGACACCTTGTACCTAAAGGCTAAAGAGTGATGAGCATAGAATATATTTTTCAACTCAATTTCAAATTTTAGCTTCATGGGTTGAAATTAGCTTCGAAGATCTCAAGACTACGGTGAAACTGTGCTTCTTGAAAGTATCAGACATTTTTACGAGCCATTGGTTTGTGTCGTTAAGTGTAATTTTTTCGAGTAGTTGTTGCATGACAATTTTGACAAGGTCTCCGTAACAATGTATTCTGCATTAAAATAGTGTTTGGAAGACATGCATTCAGATCCGGTATGAAAATCAATTCATATGTTGTTACTTTTGCACTGATATCTGTAGAAATTGACTTATCATCCTGACAAATCAGTCATCCTCTGTCATCCATCATTTTATATTATGCGACAATGTCCGTTGGGATGAAATGGCAAATGTGTAAACAGATTTACCTGATTTAACACAATCGCTGAGGATGAAACGTCTCGCGCGACAACTAAGTGTACCTCCAGTGCGAGTGACGCACATAATACCCCGTCAAAATGTATCTCTTAATCTATGGTTTATATTTTTATTTTAGAATGGATGTAAATCCTTCCTAACTGCACTCCGCACTCAGTTAGAATCCCACCCAACCTCAAGTGTTCATGTCGCCATTTCCATTCATGTTTCTGGTTGTGAATTCTTTCATATCTAACAGTAACAATATCGTCAAATTCCACTAATAGAAATCATTCTAGCTGATCGAAAAGTTTGAATTGAACACCTCAGTGAACGGCCAGAAAGTTGAACAAGCTTTATAAAAAAGGTCTTCTGTCCTTAAATTGGTTTTTTAAAATTAAACTCCAACGTTTCTCCCCAGGAACTGGGGCTTCTTCAGGGAGATTAATATTCAGAAATGTAAAATATCTACTTACTTATAGTTTTCTTTTTGTTGTTGTTAATAATCGAATTTAAAGTTATGAGTTTTTTGAAAATCAAATTTAAAATTGTTTACGTTTATGTTGGTAACGATGTTTTTTTCGTATGTTTTACTTAGTTCGAGTAAATTTTGCTCAAGTTTTGAGTGTCTTTACGGAAGTTAATTTAATTTGAATTTTTAATCTTAACAATTTCTAGAAATATTCCTTTTTTGCCAATTTGATTCTTTTCCTAAAATTTTGAAATTTTTGAAGTCCATAGAATGTCCTAATATTCAGAAATGATCTGCAATGGGCAACCAACGTCGTCAACCGTCATTCTTCAATAGATGGATTGGACGAAGCAGATGTGATACAACATCATAGCGAATTTTATTTCATCCCAGGTACTTAAGGTGATGGACATCATTCACTCAGTCCACACTCAACGCGCCGACGGGCGCGCCAACCAAGTTGCCAGCTTCCATTATACCCCGCCTTTGAACTCCTCTTCTAATCAACGAAGACAACCGAAATAGACGCGATCTCCCGGCCGGTTACCTTTTATTCAGCAGATCGTTTTCTGTTTCGTATATTCTTCCTTTTGATCTTTCAAAATCGAAAAAAAAATCTCGATAAGCCTAATAAGACAATGGGAGACAAAGCGATGAGCTGATAGGTCGACTTCTTCCAAGTGTCGGTAGAGAATCTCCTCGCCACACATTTCCCAACCAGACGGTCGAGATCGAGATCTGTAATCGAATGAAACTAGAGACCGTTCCAATTAGGAGGGACAGCTTCACATTGTCTGACAAATGGTACCTTCCACACCTATTAAGCATTCATATACCGTTTGCAACATTGATGGTGAAAAATTGTCATTAATATTAATCTCTCGAATAAAAAATTCACGACGTGTAATGGAACACCATGGGATATAGATGGGGTGTAGCGTGCAGTTAATTACAAAAACCTGGCCAAAGAGATTGGAAAACGACTCGATAACTGTTACCAGGGATATCATGCAATGATGATGTTTATGAATTGATGTGGGTGACGAGTGCTCCTTCATCAATAAGAAAAGAATTCATTAGCCAACGAGTACTCACTCAGTACTGTTAGGGGCTTACATTGGAAAAGAGTTCCAGGGGAGATGACATATATACTTTCCTTTAAATTTAATGTAGATCCGACCAGGAATGGATTGATCCTAAGTGAATAGTTTGCTATGATCAGCAAACATTTTATTCTCTTGCAAGTAAAATCACGATTTATACGTTTTAGCAGTCTAATAGCGGTTGCGTATGTGTTCAGCTTCATCTTCATCAAAGCAGTCTTCGAAAGCCGCAATGGCCAGAAAAATATTCATCGCGGATCTTACTAAGTTCTTAATCAAAATATGTTACAGGTTTTTTAACCTGTTTGTATTTAGCGATTTCTTTGGATCAAAGAATTTTCAAGTCAAGTGTTGTCATTTTAAACAATTTTCTCATTGCAGACATTTCTAGAGATGCTGATGTTGCTTTGAATTGTGTCAGATGACGGAAATGAGTCGCAACTGAATATTGAATAGTTTTTAAATTTGGCTTCCAACAATTCATTTCAAGTTTGAGCGTGCATTTTCACTTTGTGACCTTCACTGATCCAACTAATGATAATCATATTCAGCCGTCCTATGACTATTTTCCAACTACTCATCAATTTCGAACAATACTGGCATATCAGAAATGAGTTTGTCATGCCATTCACGTAATTTACGGTTGAAAAAACTCTATCCAACAACATTGAAATTATGGGATAACGTAGGAGCTTATCCACATTACTCGTTACAGTTTCACAATAAATAATTGTTCATTGATTCAGAAGATTTGATTGGGAAAAACTAATTCCAGTTTCCGATCGCTCTAGTCGTGTATGTATGTTGAAGTGCCGTATTGCCTGTGTCCGATATCAGAGTACCTAGTTTTGTTCTTTCTGTAAATCTTTTGCGTACAAGAGCAAAACCAAAAGACTAACTGCGCATGCGTCAATTTTCCAATGAGAACGGATGTATTAAACATGATTTGGCTGTTGGCTAATGCTCATGCTAGGAGGGTGTCAACTTTTTGTAAGTCTTAGGTCTGTTGTAACAATTTACTCGAACCTAGCTATCCCATGCCTATGTGCGTAGATAGCTGACAAAGCAGACAGTAATATGAATGCAAACTTCTCCAACTCGACCTCGAATTCCATGGAATCTTTGACATTGAAATACTAAAGGAACTTTAGCGTGGCGATAGCGTTTGGATATTGGTGTACATGTGTAAAAATACGAGTTGAAATACGAGAAGAGTTAGTATTTGCAGTTACTTGTTCTAAACGATGCTCTTAGCTTTAACGTGGAAAAATCGTACGTGAAGAACAAAAACTCTTTTACCATTCTGCGTGACTTTCTCACTTGTCGGCCCACGCCAGTAACGATAACTTGTAGCCAGTAATTATATCGATTCAAGTTTCCTCAACTCACCAGAAAATACTTTTTTGGATCCCAAAAGGTTTATAGACAACTTCAATTAAATATGGAGCAAGTGTCCCATATAATTTAATACACGGAAACCGAAGCAGTATCCCATATGAAGTATGGTAAGAGCTTCCTCTCCTCAGGACTTTTTCTGCCAGCAACGCGTGTTTTGTAAACAATGTCCAAGCCTGCAACTTGAGTTTTTTTTTTTGTATTCAGGTATATAACAGGGACAAAGAACTACGTCCGCGGAATCCAACGTTATTTATATCATATTCCACCGGAATGTTGCGGCCAGAAAGGTAAAAGTGTTTCAACGCACTCTCATGAATATTGAAGAACGCACGCTCGTCCGCATCGTGATGAAGTATTTACGACCATAATTCGGCCCTTTCATCGGCTTCCCTCCGAATATTTCCCGAGGACCCCACAAAAAGAACGTTTATATATCAAATTGTGACCGTTTGTTAGGCGCATGAATGGTGAGGGGGAGGTATCGTGTCTGAAAGGGCACCTTTGATCGCTCAATCAGGTTTACATTTTTATCGTCGAATCTCGAAAGCGGTTTGTCGTCGGGGTTTTTACGTAATGCTCCTTCTGTTCCACCGACCACAATGGTTGCCAGTACGATTGTTTCCCCACCTCATGCCGAGCGATTCGGATCTTCGAGCCCTTTTCTTTTCAAATGTGCATCTTAATTAGACATGAATGACTGGTGAACCTACAGATATAAGTCCACTGTTACATGAATCAATTGGAGCCTAACAAGAGTTATCTCTGAATGTGCCTTGATGACCGATGGTGATTATATACACGATGAATTCGGGTTGAAAGACCAGTCCAGTCGTTGGGCGTAGATGTATATTGGGAGCTACATTGCAGTCCTTACAGCTACAGTTGGTTCAAAAGTGAACATTTTGAGCGACGTTTCGGTGCCGATGATGGTCACCCTTGCCAAGCTCAGCGAGTGAACGTGTTTACGTGAGTAGAACACAGACACAATATGGTAACACATAATTGAAGACATTAAAACCAGAGAACCGGCTCCCTCGAAGACGTGAGCACTGTGTGGAAGAAAAAAGCAGCCCCCTCGAAGAGGTGAGCTCTAATAGGGACACTATGTTGAATACGTGGAGAAAAATATGATAATAATTAATTATAAAACTATTTATAGTACATAATATGTTTGCACTACTCATTCTGTGCAGAGTGAACAAGATTCGTGAATATATAGGCATACTACACTTTACTTACATCACTGTCTGGTAGGTATATTTTGCGTGAGGTGACCATCATAAAACAGGTTTTGTTGAAGTATGAGTCTGCACCATGGACAAAACTGAGGTAGGTTCTTCCCAATTATTTCCTATTATATACACGGCCTCCTCCGCCCGTTTTTAGAAGTAATACCAATAAATTACATCATCAACTAACTTTAAGCTTCGATCTGACAATTTCCCCATAATTTTGAAAACGTTAAGTGATGTACCTTTCTAAGACTAGCAATGCACCACAACATAAACGAATACAATATTTGGAGAAGGGAAGGGTGGTTCGCGTTCCAACAATATGGAATGATAGAATGTTGATGAATATTTCAGGAATTCTATGGTTGGATTCATGGTTGCTTATGAATTTCGTATCTGTCATTAAGTATACGCAGACCTTAAAATACTCAACTCCTACGATATGCATCTGATTTTGCGCTCAAATTTGTGTGATAACTATAGGAACTGACTGCTATAGGAATTTGCAACACGATGTTGCTTCATGATCTTTAATAACGGTAATAAATGAAATGGAGAAAAAGCCAATTATGTTTCACCACTCTTTGAACCCGTAGAAGAATACTGTTGCACCAAATCTCTGGAGCACCAATATTGGAATTAGCAACATACCTACTTAGATAATGGAAGGGTTTCCTTTTAATATGCCTTAAAAGACTCGAAATGGAATGTAGGAGTAATGGATCCAAACTACAAAATTCAACAACCATACGGTATTATTCCTTCCAAAGCTTTGAAAAGTCTTGGTTAATGTTGTCGTCTGTTTCACACGACAAATTCAAAATCAATATTCAAAATATTGGTATTCAAAACGTATGGTTTCAACAGGATGGAGCGAAATTCTGCACTTCATGTGAAACATTCGCCATTATCAGACAAACATTTCTGGGATGATCCGAAATCGTTCGCTTCATTGCTGACATCCAGCCGAACATCGGTTTATTGGTAATTTCGCCGAACGAGTTGACATATGTCGGCTCAGTGGAAGATTCAATAAGCTAGATGTTGAGTACCATTATTATTTCAATAGTGTGTATAAATGTAAAAGAAAAAATTAAAATTCGACTATTTCATTTCCTTTTTAAAAGTTGCGAACTTTATGTGACGATCTATATAAAGGGAGTAGCGATCCACTGTCTTGTAGATTCGGAGGTAAGAAGGAACTTCGAGGCTGGACAAACCCTTGCTCCAAGATGGGGTTATTGGACGTTAGGCAGAGTTTATTAGCTGCTACCAAAAAATGAGCAAAACTGCCGACAGCATGTGAGAAAATATTACTGAGGAGCCCCGAAAGAAGATTTATTTTTGCGAAAAACTCCTCCCAAGACTCATTTTGCACAGCTCCTCGGCGGTCCATAAGAAAGCACAGGACCGGTCAGCACCGTTGAGGGTTTCCACAAAAGATTTTCGGCCGGCACGGCATTCTGCGCATACTCGCTGGTTGTTAGGCTTCCAACGGCGATATGTCCTGAGCGCACCGCCCGAAACGGTTTATACACAATATTGATGGAGGAGAGGAAGAATATAAAAAACGAATATAAGACGAATGTTGGTCGGTCAAGCGGGTTTTTATGGGGTGCGAATGTGACGGAGGGCAGTTTAAATTTTCCTTTCATTCGCACCGAAACGTTGCGGAATTTTGGTCCTTTGGAACGCTGTCAAGTGCAACGAGGCTGTCTGCCGCCTGCCATTATAACGATGGAGATCACATCTTCTTTTAAGTAATTTGAGGCAAGTGATCTATAAAACCCGTTCCAGGTATTACAAGAGGTAGTAATGGAATTATTCTATAAAGATGGAGAATGTGGTCTGAGACGTCCCACAACTGTTTTTACTGTTTGAATGAAATACTGCGCGCTTCACCAGTAAACAAATTCCCCCGATTACAAAGTCTGCCACCCTCAAACAATAAAATTTATCCACGACTCAGCTTTATATTCCGGCCTTTGCATTTTGTAAGGTAGTTGAAATTGACAATGTTGGTATCGTAAATCGCAAAAACACGCATTCTCATTCAGAATCTGATTAAAAACAAAGAAGAAGAGAAAAAAGATTCGGTTGAGATAAAAGCCAAACATAAAATGCGTAATAGCGAGATATCGAGCGTTACAGCGTGTAAAGCGAATTAAAACAACAAGAAACTTGGTCCAACTGGTTTATAATAAAGTGAACACCACAAAACAGCGGGGTTCCTCACAATGAGCCGCACTCCATTTGATTCGCTGTCAAACGATTTCAAAGAGTTGCTGCTATCTTTCGATCGTCTGCAAAGTCACATTTTTGTACTTGGGATACGCCCATTTATAATGTCATACACATTTAATGTACGGAATAGAGTGGTATATGTAGTATAATTTACAACTACAGTTTGTGAATACGTAATTTTGATTCTTTAGAGGTATGATATAAAGTAAAATCCTGCCGGCAGTGAACTGTTTGATAAGATTGCACCTAACTACCGTCATAAATTTACATTTATTATACAACTATTTTACCGTAGTATTTTTATACCATTTTGGGCACAATTAGGGACTACTGTAGGTGCCGTGTTTTTGAAAGAATATTACGATAGAGTCATAATGAACCTAAAGGTGTCAATGTATCAACCTTTGAACCAGACTGGATACTACTTTTTATTCTTTTTAAAGTTTAAATTTATTTTTTAATTATGAATTTGTTTATTTATCTATATTTTTTAAGAGTGAAATATAAGTTTATCATTCACACGTACTGTTTGTATCCCGTAAATTAAGATGACCGATCGTTCCCTTTACATACTGTTCTATGATGAATTCGTCGGCTGCATATTATTGAAGATATCGGTTTTGTGGTTTTACTTAATTCATTGGTAAAAATGAATAACAAATCATTTTAAAGCATGTTAGCAGTAGTTTATATTAGAGATTTTGTAGTCTTTCCAACCCAACGTAAAAACAATTTTCAGCAGATGGGGAATACTTATCCAAATAGCACAATATTTTTCAATGATTCTCTTCATGAATGAATGTTGAGTGCATCTTCCATTTTGAATGAGCTAATTGTCTATATTGTCCAAGCAGTTCTGGTCAATCTACATTAATTCTAGTTTTGATTTGGGTTTAGTCTTGGGAGTTTGGGCTTTATTTTATCATTCGCAATATTCCGGCGCCATGATGGCCACCCTCATCAGGCATAGGCAAGATACAATTGGCGTCACATTTTTTTAAATATTTATAGGAACCAATATTAGAGAATCATCAACATTTAACTAATCTATTTTGGAGAATAACATAATAAGGAGAATATGTAATATGAAGTGATGTATGAATGTATGTGTGATCGGTACATACAATATAGTGAATACTGATAATACATTTTAGCGTTTTCATCACCCATGGCTATCATTATGGAATATGAGTTGAAAAATCTAAGCTGGTGAGAGGAGTTGAAACGTCTGTACTGTTTTTTTTTTTTTTTCTCTGTAGTGGAAGGAATGTAATTGGGTATTTAGGAAAATCTTGGGAGCAAAATCACTTAAATAAATATGGTAAGCTTTGGTTGATCTGTTTATAAACTGTAATGTTTTCAAGGAAGGTTTCTTACTACATGGGTTTCTTCTGATGGTTGCTCTGGGTGATGGTGACAATTGTACACGGTGTGTGTGGTTGAAAGGTTCTTCTCATAATGAGTAAGATTATGAATAAATGCTGAACATCCGAAATAAAAATTGAACATCGACCGAGTCATAAATCAACAACAAAGTATTAATTCTAGTAATCCACGTGAAACATTATTGTCGGTTATTTCTCAGTACAAATTTTCTCAAATCTGATTTTAAAACTTCGTATAGGTAGGCAGTAAGGAATGATGTAGCAGCTTTGTAACCAAAGAACAAACGGAGTAGAATTTGTCAAGCAGGCTGTCGGCGAGACAAGCGCGCTAAGGGTCGCAGGTCAGGCTGAAATGGAAATCAGACGAGGAACAGATTTTATCACATCGAGGATCTTTCAAGCAAGACATCCCTTTTGACCAAATACACAACTGAAGCCACGATGTCGAAACATTTGCGTTTCAACGAGAAAAAAAGTGTTATTTTTCCTTATTGGGCTCAGCTGAAATGCACATACATTGCAGGTGAACATGAGCAGTTGTTGTTAGGCGCCATTGTCCCAATGAAAAATGTTGGTACTGTTTGTGTGCGTTGGTTCAAATCGTCGAATGAATCGTACAACTCCTTTTTTTGTGGATCATCATTTTTAAGAAAGATCGGTCTCAGGGTGTTACGAAATGGTTTAATGTACGACGAAGCAGACGAACATACCGCGGCCTTGAGTTCACAGCATTAAACGCGTCCGTTGGCGCACTTTGAAAGGAAAATTTATTGAGAAAAATTCGAAGAGTTATCGGCATTTTATGCAAAATACCTCGTTGAAAACACGTGTTTTCTTATAGGTCGCACGTCTTGAAATGAAGGCCAAACCGAGTACTTGTTCGTTCTGTTCAGGCGTTTCTCACAACCCCCTCCAAACCCCTTGAAATGAACCCCCAGACGGAAAAAATAGTCTGCGAACTCAGAAAAAAAGAAGATTCTTGCACATTTTTATAGGGCGGTCTAATTATTTGAAATCGAGGACGAACAAGACAGCCCCGCACATGGGAGGTCGCGCCAAAATAAATATTCATTGGTTTTTGATCACCCCCATGTAGTCGTTCTTTCCCCTGTTCGATTTTAGTTTATTTCCAGTTTCCAGTAAATCACGCGGTAAATCATTGATTTTTTTCGGGGGTTACAGCGGCAAACTGGATGTTTTTTGTTTTTCTCTTCGACGTTTGATTTACGCGTCAGGGAATCCGAATGTGATCGGTTTGATCACCGAGTGATCAGGTTCATGATGTTTTTGCTGAAAAGGAAAAGACGTTGTAGGCAGAATTTCAATAAATAAATTTCCCTGTGACGTTTATCCTGTTGCATATGAGTGTCTCTATAAAGTTTTTATGGTGGAGCGGAGTCCAATTGGAGAAATCATGATGGTTAAAAGAGTCATAAGGCGAGGGATGTTGTCCTTGAGTTGGCAGGTTGAATAATGGTATGAAATACTGATAAGACACTTTTTGTTTATACACAACAGCTGGTACAATTATAAAATAAATTCATTTTCAATGTCTATGTGAAGAATCTTTGTATTATATACCCAACCGAAGACATACCTAGGGTAACGGGTACAGTAGTTGGATACTCACAGTATCTTTTCGCTATAAAATCAGACTTATCTCGACCCAGTAGTTGGAAACTTGTTCCTGATCTTGGAGAGTAGTGCCCCAGTTGCTGAACAGTTGGTTAATTTCTCTTTCAATAACAAAGCATAAGGTCATTTTATCAAGTGTAGATCCTTTTTCCGGCCACACAGACACACACACATATATACATACATATATATACTACAATCAGACTGTCCAACCGTTAGCAGTTTTGAGGTTCCAGTAGTTGGAGGGTCTTTCAGTGAAGTAAATAGGTGCTCTATTAGTCTATTCACTATGTGGATTCGTTGAAAAATTACTCAACATTGCTTAAAAAAAGAAGAAAAAACTTGAACACACAAAAAGCACAGACCATAACCAGGAAAACCTTATAAATAAGACCATGTTTCATTACAAAAATCAGAAGAGACAGCAAACGCACGGGCACCACCACTTTGGAAACGAACTGAACAAAATCTTCTCAACCCACACGTTACAATAAGGTTTCCCACATCTAGTGGCGATAATGAATTTTGCAGGGAAAAGGATCCACACTCGATGTAAGGGTAGTACCCTTTGTTAGAAACTAACCAACTATACAACTATAGGGCCCTGTCCAACTATTGGGCCCGATACCCTACTCGGAATCTACAAGTAAAGACCGTCTAGCAGACCAGACTGCAACCAAAAGAGGGGATTTTCAGGTCTTGATGCTGAATGTTTCAGAATCCATACGTAAACTAATATAAACGCGTAATAGCCCTCTCTTAATTTGTGAGTCGTGAGCTTCCTTGGGACAACGTTTGATTGATTGGTTTCCACAATTAACCGTACCTAAATTTACATACGTGATGATATTTCCGTCTCGCGAAAATGTAACGCTGATATCCAGAAAAAAAAAAAAAAATTAACTCACGATTAATTTCATTTGCATAAAGCTGCATCGAATTAAGGTCCGATTTTATCGTGCGAAACCGTTATGTTGAATTTCCTGAAATAAATATAAGACTACAGGGCTCGTATTCACCTAAGTTTTGGGATACTTCTGGGATGGTCTCAAGACGATCGCTTATGAAATTTATCAGATGAGTATTACGCATGTGCGGACGATAAATTCGTTATCTGACACTAAATCACCTCAACAAAAGGCAAAGCTAAATCCCCAATCCGCCCCATAGAAGCGTTGGATTTTTCAAAAATGTGTTGGAGATCCGGCTAATGAAGTTTGATGTTTATCGAATTCGTACATTTTATCAAAGCTATCATTGGTTGTAAATGAGGTCCATATGTATGTCACATGCAACACTTTCTTGTTATATCATCGTTTTTTTAGCGAATTTTTCGTCCTACAACTTCCCTTATCCCTAGAGCCGGCGTCGGGTAAACCTGGGCGTCCTCCCCACTTTTTTATTTTATTTGTTTATTTTTCAATTTAATGGTGTGCCCCCTCCGCCTTTGAGGGGAGTTTTGTAAAAAAAAAAAAAAAAAAAATATATATATATATATATATATATATATATATATATGTATGTATGTATGTATGTATATATGTATGTGTCATTCCAGACGATAACTGTCCGTAGAATTGTGCTAGAAACTTCAAACAAATTTTAAAATGTTAAGGACACCAAACGAAAGTTCAAGTTCGTTGGCCAGCATGATCGGATTACATCTTCGGGTTGAAATTTTCAAAAATGTAGTCAAAAATTTCAAAATAGCCTGTTTTTTGCGATTTGTCGTGCGAAATAATTTTTTCAGCATACTAACATGTGGTATATTCGGAATCAGCGTAAAATTTCCTATAAGAATATGTATCAAGTTTTTAAAAATTTAAAAGTTGAAAAATCAGTCAAAAATCGAAATAATGCCGTTCGCTAGTTGTAAAAATCGGTAATATTTGCATGAAACATTGTCCAAATTCAGATTGAACTACTCTTATGGAAGTATCCCTGTATAACCAATCCTAGAACCATGCTGTTTAAAACGTAGGTGCTTGTTAAAAGAAAAAAAAAAGAAAAAAAAATGTAATCACAACTGATGAGTTTACTCTTCAAAAATTCGCTCATGGGATCATGCTGCATGACTGGACTTTTTTCTTTTTAATTTTATGAATGATGAAATGTGTTAACCGTTGCATCTAACTCAGCTATCCACATTTGAGTCACCTTTACGTCGGGAGTAGAATGACTGGCCTTTTGGGACGGTTGTTGTGTTTTCTGTAACATAAGAGCCCCATGGGGGTCAACTGAACTCAATATTATTCCCAAAATGGATACAGTCGTTTTGAACTTCCAGCTACTTTACACAAAAACGGCAAAATAAGTGTTGACATGTCTTCGTCTTTCATTTGGTGCCATTTTACTCGCAAAAGGTGTCTAGATAATGATTTCCACAGCTGAGAAGTAGATACAGTGAGAGGGGGCACGTCTGGACCTGCCAAGTGTCAGCTGATGTCTGGAGTTGATAACACTATCCAACTGTGCCGCCTCCATCATTCGAACTCCACCTCGAACGAAACGTGTAAACTAATTCGAACACCGTGAAATGACTGACTTTTTCGAGATTTATTAAATTGCTAGCCTAGTTTTCTCGCTCTCTTCGTTCGCTCGGTATCGCTGTATAGATCCAATGGTATTCACAAATGAGATGAGTGGGACATGTCGAATGTTTGGAAACGGTGGATCACTAAGGGTGATTTGAAATGTGTAAGTGATGTTGTTCGCTTCGCTTGCTCTCTGTGGGATGTAAAAATGCGATGGAATGTGAATAGATAGTCCATCCCAAGTTTGTAGGAAGAACCCCGTTGAAATCCGACGTGTGTAGGGGATGTTGCGCGCTTAGCTCGCTAGGGGTGGGTTTTCTCGCTCGCTCGGTGTGGGATGTATAGATGCGACTGGATAGTCCCTATACCATCGAGACCTACAGCCCATGGTTCGGAAGGGGGTGGAAAATTTGGAAACTGCTTACAATCCCTTTCTATAGACAATCCCAAGGGATTGAAAAAAAAGAAAAAAAAAAAAAAAAGATGAATCATGATTCTCGGGAGGATGATTCTCATGGTATTATCCTGCATAACACTTTATTAATCAATATATTCTCATCCCCCATTTAGCACATTTCTAAGATATATAAAATTATGTCATACATATGAGGAAGATATGAATGCCACACTCAACTTGACAGATATTTCTCAACATGCGTCAAACGCGTGGTGAATGTTATAATACAGTTTCAGTCGCAATATCTCCCACGAATTCCTTTTGAATTTTGAGAATTGCGATCAGCTTCTACTCCCAGTTGCTGGTCAGTTCCAACGAGTCAAGATAACTCCCTCCGGCCGGTAGCATTATGCCTGAGCATTATGTAAGTAGTGAAGTTACTAAATCTAAGAGGGGAAGCAGACACAACTGCTAATAACATCATAAAATCTATAAGAGTTCATTCTATTCTTCTATCAATAAACGTACAAATCCTAATGCTCTGAGGGCACATTCTGTTGCGATCTGAAAGACACTACAACTATCCGTAAAAAGGCGTCCCCGCTTTAAGCAGTTTTTGTTAAGATGTCTTTCACTTTTTTACCCAACGTATTTCACTAGGATGTATCAGGGACGAAACCGAGACACGAAAACTGCCATAATAACGCGGTGATTGGATCAAAATTCTGTGAAAGTTTGTCGCTTTAGCTCTTCATAATTTTTTTCCCTCACAATCAAGTCCTCCCGATCCAGAGGCGACGATTTTATGGCCTTTAGCGCCAGCACCTACGAATTACCGCCGAAAATTATGACTCCCTCTCGAACGATTTGCTACAGATGAGTTCCTATAAATTTCCTCCGATTTTCGATTATTAATGGCGTTACGATGACGTTTATAAACGATGTACAAGCTTATCACCTGATATTTAACTGACCAGGAGTTCATCCAGTTACTCGAATTATCTCGTTGAGTTCATCGTCAGAGATTTTCGCTACATGCCGCGGGTTCGAGCATCGTTCTCGATATTTTTAGATCTGGCGATTAATTAATACGCGACTCGTACCTTGATCCCCAATTATCTTGATTTAATCGGACCAGTCACACACCTATTCCAATTTATTGACGGTAGGCTAGTGATTAGCCCGTCATACTTGTAAATGATTTTATTCCGTTATATCCATAGTTAATTGATTTAGGAAGATACGGCGTTCTATTTTAATACCTCATGGATAAAAAATATCAAGCGTATTTCGCAAAGTTAAACGAGCTTTTGCTGACCATGTAAAGTTGGAAGCTAAGTTTTAAAGATGTTTGCCATTCAGTAACATTCGCAAGATCCGTGGGAGTTTTAATGGAGGTTTGTATGCAGAAAATGTTTCGGTGTACAAATATTTGTTCCGCCTTAATCGGAATTTTCTCTTGTAGTTAACGTGTTTAGACTGATTTCAAAAATCATTGCTCTGAGTCTTTCTGTACTTATAAAATTCATAATTTCAACAATCTTTAGATTTACACAAACAGGATTATATGAAACGTTGTAATTAATTTGCACTTGATCATTTTAACATGGATATGTTGTTGGGTTGGGGGTCCGGCTGGTATTCGTGGCACCGCGATAACGATTAGTGAAATGGGTGAGGAAGGATTCAAATAGCTCGTCCAACCAGGATTGAAACAGCTCGTTCAACCTGGATAAGTGGAATAGTGATGGTGTGTTGATGGGGAGGTTAAATTCAAATAGCATGTTCAACCTGGATAAATGGAATAACACGGATAAGTGGAATGAGACGATGGTGATTCAAATGGCTTGTTCAACTTGGTTACATGGAACGTGTGTGGAGGCGGTAATTGCGGGAAGGGGGTGAGAGGGGAGATGTGTAACACAAGAGGGAATATGTGCCACACCTATAATTTGGACTCCCACCGGGTTGGTGAGCTGGTGAAGCTTCGGACCCCTATTATAAGATATGTTTTCGGTTTCCTTCGTCCTTAAATTCCTTATCCTTATAAATCTGTATTTTTATGTTTTGGCGGTTCGTTTTCTCGGTGTGTTTTCTAGCATTAAAAAAAAAAAAAATGTACTAATTTTTCACCCGCTTTTTTCAAATTTATATCGGAAACCAATTTACCTACCAGGAAATTTACCAAAATGTCAGCTGATGCCGGAAAGGAACTTGGATGCTTTATAGTGGTTCGGTGCGGAATTCCCAGTCGTTCGCGGATGCTGCCTAATTTTAACAACCTTATTAAATACAGGAAAGTAAATAAAAATATATTGCATTATGGTAATTGCAATCAAGCTCTTAATTTAGATTATGACTTCTAATTTTGACAGGTAAGCACATACCATCTGAAACCTAAAAAAATGTTGGTGCGCCTGTTTGTAAGGGGCAGGGTAATCTTACAATGGTAGGCGCCGAATAAATTCAAGCATAAATAATATGCGGTGCAATAAAATAAACTTAAATTTTGCCTGATTAAACAGTAGAATCAAACATGAAATCTTTACTTAAAAAAAATTATTATTTTACTTATAAAATACTTCATGTGGGTATCTAATTGAAAAGTATCAGCACGCGGGTGTCAAGAATGAGTACCTACATGCTAGGAGTAGAAGTGGTGTATGCGTTTCTCTCCAGACATTATGCGAGATTTAATTAAGTAGTGGAAAAAATTCGGCAATTACGTACACTTTAGAGTTGAACTAAAGGAACAAAGTTCATCATTTATTCATTTTTAATAACTGAAAATGTGAGTTATTTGAGTCGTTTGACTAATTTCTATCCTTTATTATCAAAGGTAAACTTGATTTCTAAGATGAATGGTAGCGAATATGAAAAACAAAATTGACGGGAGAGAAACATTGACGCTATGAATGATACCTTGCATTGTCTTGTATTGTGAGCTGTGGAAGATTTGGGGTTAATGAAATTATGTTGAATGAGGATACCTTCTTTCGTACTTATATGCAGATTTTTTTGAAATCTTATTTTACTATAAGTTCAAAGAAAACGGTAACGTAAATAGAGATATCACAGCCTTAAGAAAACCTCGAACCTTCTAATGATAAACACTGTTATTACCGTGAGTAACATTAGCATAATGCCACCTATAGAACAGTGAAAGTGTAGTGAGTTAAAAACGGCCTGCTCGGAGTGCTTCCCGTTTCAAATTAAGACATCACGGGACGATGATCGAAAGGTTGTGCCCTTCAAGATGGTGTTTTCTAATTAGGGTTGTTAGTTGAACGATAAAAAATATATACAAAATTGGTAGTTGGGCAACTTTGTCAAACAAATTAGCATGAACCATTTGGGAACGGCCAGAATCGTGTTTAACGACTTGGTTCCTCATACGCAGGCCCGAACTTGATGCTTTTTGCTGTACGTTGTAATTAAAAATTACTTTCTGGTTTATTATTTCCAAGAATAATTCGTGATCCACAAAGAAAAAAGTACACCCCCTCTCTCCCACTACACACACTCTTCAGAATTTGTTGTGTTGAAAACTCTAATCGAAATAGGTAATTTTAATTGACAAAGGTAATCTAATCTAACTGATGGTACACATAAATCACAAATAATATCTTTCGGGGACTGTACTTATTTAAATTTCAATTAGCAGAAATATAAATGTGGTGGAGATTAGATTGAACGAACGTGGGAGTTTGCGCATTCCCATCACTTCAAATCCTCAATCAAATTTGCCTTTAAAAACCCCTAAATTTTGCACTGAGGTAATCCTTAACATCTGATAGTATAATCTGTCCTTATATCAGTGGTGTTAACATTTTTCGAGCAAAAGTATTATGTAACTTTTTACCGGCTGAAAGACTGAATTTACCAGTGTTAGGCACCTACTTAAATTACTGATGTACCGGCTAATAAATTGTTTGAATGAAGAGAAAAATTAGCCAAGAAATCATGTTTCCTCGTTTTGATGATTCCCTCGTGATCATTCGAATGGCTTTATATCACTCATGGGCGTTGGGGCATTCTAGAAAACCTATATTGTGTGAAGAGTTACCCAACTGCATCCTGGTTACTGATTAATGAAACGAACCTAGGTCCAGAAATGAACCAAAGAATTCCAAAATAATGATAAATAAGAAGTGAAAATATCAGATAGGTCAGCAGCGCTCTGGTAGGTACCACTAAATGATGCTCAATTCAAGTAATAAATATAAAAGATTATTACTGTAGAAGGGATAAAGGAAAAATGGATTTCCATTTAAATGCATAGCCAATATACTTTTGGACTTACCTACTGGTTTCTTTTAGACAAACGTTTCACTGAATTTACTTGGCATCTTCAGGACTGTACATCCATTGTAATTGTAGATTCGATTGATATACAATTACGTATAGCATAAATCAATGAGCGGCTACCTCGGAACTAAAATTCTTAAAATAAAACCTATATTTTACAATAGTAGAAATACTACAAAATAAAATAGTGAAATGATAGATATAACAACTTATTTTTTAAATTTTCTTGAGCTGAGAGGAAGATTAGTGATTCAGAACTGTAGTTTTATTAACGAAATTGATCAATTTTCTGCTGAATGCTTTGTTGTATTATACACCTTTTTTCACGAAAAACAATTAACCATTCTTTAAAATGTTGAAAAATTTGTGATGGAAAAATCTTGTAACCGAATAGCGGGAAAAAAATAAAAAATAATACTGAGCTGTAGCACCTGGAGGGTACGGAACAGGTCTCTGATTAGCTCAGCCTTAATTAACTCGCCTCTGGCGGTTTTTGCTTCGAAAACTTATATTCTATTTTGCGAGCTTTAGAGAAAAAAGGCAAGCTTTTCGTCGGCCGACGACATAACAAGTTGGTGCTAAAACGAGGTGATGAGAACGGAGGTGATTATAAAAAATATCAAAAAATAAATGATAAAAAAAAGATAAATTTGATAAAGAAGGTGAGTGGAAGAAAAAATCTATGAAGTACGAACCCACGGGTATCTTGGAGCCTCGTAAAAGTAGATGCTTTAAAATTCCGGAATCCCAACAAAAACTTCCCTTATAAAAACCATGAAATGATTGAAAATAACAAATAGGGAAGATTATGGCCGAGGAGGTGATCAAGAGGAGTGAGGTGACTAATAGGGGAATGCACCAGCTTTCCAAAAAGGTGCCATATAACCAGTAAGACTGTTCTTGAAATCATTTGCACGAGTGGTTGTAGGTTTACCAGTCATAAAACTCACAGTAATATCAAACTTTTCATATATATAACCTACCTTCCTTTTTACACAAAATCACACAACAGCAGGGAGATGTGGCTGCGACCTTGATACTACTTTTCATCAACCCGAATGGGAGACATTTGAAGGTCATAGTATTAAAAATCGAAATAAAAGGGTAATAATTTTTGTTTCATTTAGATGAAACTCACTTCAATGAATCGAACAGCACAAGCTGGAGGGCTTTACTGCCAACTGTCCATGCTCCAGAAGTTTCAAGTATTGGAAGCGGAAAATCGTCAACAGGACTGTGAATATCACAGCTCTTTGGCATGCAGGTGTTGGTTGAACTTCTGCTAATTAGGCTCGACCATATTCGGTTTACTAGTAAGTTAAAATGGTCTAGATACACGTTTTATACTTGTATAGACACTGTATAGAATTTGTAATGTATTGAATAAGGTATTTATAGATCTGCGCAGAAAATTGGTTTAATACGTAAATAATAAACCTTTGTGTAATAGTTGGCAGCGTTTTTTCCTGTTAGTTTGAACACTGAACTTGTAAAATTTGTGCATGTGAAGTCTGCCCATTTCCCACATACCGAGTGGCTAACGAGGGCCACCTAGCGCTTTTTGGCCGTTAGACTTTTTTTAACCGCTTTATTTACCAGTTTTACGACCCACCGGCGGTCTAGGGGCGGGAATCTAAAATAGAGCAGTAAAATCATCTCCCTCTGACAAATTGCCCGAGAATCGGACGTGAGGCGCAAATAAAACTTGGTTTTTTCTAGTCTATAAACGAATTTACGGGTTTATAGGAAGCCCGCGGTGATTGGAATCGCTTTATAAAGACGTCAATCGGTGGGAAAAAATACCGTCGAGGTTTTTAACATCATTCCATAAGCTTGACTCTTTTGCATACTTGACTCAAATTTCACAATAGTGGCAAGAAGGGGTGGCGGGACACAGCCGTAAAAAGTATCGAAACTCAATCCAAAGAACTGCGGTAAAAAAAAAAAAAACTCTTGTCTCGTTAAAAACGAAATGAGTTTCAAAATCCTTTTAGTAAATAAACAATTCAGTTGTTTAAATCACAAAATAATCGTAAATAACAAGATAGACTTCCAATAAATTAGTGAGTAAAAAGTCTTTGAAAGCGAAACGGTGATATGATTATTCTTTTTAGGTTGATTTCATTTTACATTAAATGCGACCACTACGATCTAACCATGAGTTCGGAAGTATGTTGGTACATTAGTTTTGGTGTTGTCTTGATGTAATGCTTATGTATTGGACTGTGATTCTATTTTATATAAGTGCATTGATAGTGTATGCATGTGCACATTGGAATTGGACAGCTTTTTCGAAATTTTGCATGATCGAACAGACCATTGGATCGCTTGCATTGCCGCTGTCATTTTGTATCCATTAGGTATTTCAAGTGATCGGTGCACTATAAACATCATTCTGACCTACATGTCCAACTAATCTGAATGCTTGCTAAGGGATTGACTGCTTGATGTTATGTATTCTTGAGATGCGATCTTGCGAGCATCTAGACTACCAAACTATACACATCAATCACGGTGGCCCTTGGGCTCAAAATTTTCCGCCAACGGCATTTTGGAGGCAATTGCAGTGCGCCCATGTATATATATTGGGCAATGCTCTGATTCCATACAGACGCACCGATGGTATTTTTACATGTATTATCACTTCCGTTGGTTCTAACACAATGCTGTTCTAAGGGGACAAAAGGCAGATAAGCATTTTCGAAAGATAAGCAACTTGAGTAGGCTTGACCATTAGGTAAGTAAATTCTTTGATCAGCATTAACAGTTGGAGCGAAATCTTCATTGGTCAAAAAGTCAATCGGTTTGCTGAGTATACTATAGTAGGCAGCAAGGAAGTAATGACTATTGTGGTCACCTGGGGGCAGGGATGCAACCTGTCCTGCTTCATGCAAGGACAGCAGTCTTGATCTGTGGCCTGCTGCCTGCTTTTTGAGATATTGCAAGGATTTTTCTCTTCTGTTGCGCCCGCAGCGGTAACGGTTTTTATTCAAATGCAAGGGCAACCATGATGAAAATAGGTCACAATGGCAATTTCATCAAGGAATTATTCAGAGATTCACAAAAGAATCCAGAGAATCACAAGAATGAAGATAGTGGCAAGAATTTCAAGTATGTGCGTGCGTCGAGTCTAGAATTGATCTGAATACGAAGAAATTCGTAGGGATTTATATAAGATCTAAACCGCTCAGTCCGAGAAGGCTACATGAAAATTGGATGCGAATCGTAGGATTTTCTTAACAACATGATTTACAGATTACGTTAAAATTTGTATGTTCGTAGTGATTTGAATAGGTCGTTACTGTTGGGTTCCTTGATATTCATTGCCTTCTGTTCAACACTCCTCTTTGCGAATGGGCACTTGGAGAGCCCTCGATGAGATCGGCTTCCCTATTCACACCGATACAAAGAAAATGCATGTTAGATGATTCCGTAAAAGACACTAGAAACGTCAAATTGGATTAACAGTTCCCACTTAATCGCCATCACTGAATCAAATTTTGGAGAAAACAGGCGGAAAGAATTAAAGTAAGTTTGTTATAAAAAGTCTTAAAGTGGTCAAATGCCGATGATGTTGAAATTCTTAGGATGAACTTCACTTTCGTTTAATAATATAAACTCATAAAAAAAATATTTTTTAAATGGTCATTTTCCACAAGGTAGCTCTGTACTAACACAATTACATCAATAATAACTAAATATCAAATAAATGAATTATCAATGAAATTGTTGCTAAGATGATGCTGGATCTCATTGCTGGATGCTTTGAATCACCCTTTTGATGATCTTGACGAATAGACATAAAAACCCCAAATGAAAAGGAATAATTTCAAAATTATTTGAGTTATTCTGACCAAAACCTACTGAGACAAGGGAGAAGAAAAACTAAATGACTCCCTACTAAAACCGAAGTTAAAATACACAACTATTGTTGTCGTTATGTTATTTTTAGTTCAGAAAAGACGAGAAGACGACCATTATAAATTCTGCTCGCCAACTCCGCCCCCACGCCAAGCCTTCAGTCCTCCCACAGCAGGTGATCAATAAATTTTAAAATATTGGCTCGAGGAAGAAAGTTGTCGAATATTCTCTTTCAAGTTGAACACGTGGAGTCTTGGGTTCCTCCTCTCAGAACGATGTAGTTGGCAATGTAGAATGGCGCCGGATAGGGAATTAAATAGTGATTTGTATTTTCATGCAATGTGATGCAGAGGGAAACTTTCGTGAAGGTGAAGAAGAAGTGAAGTACGAAATGACCATCATACGCTTATAGTATGTGGTGTGTTGGAAGGTGAAGATTAGTGTGCATAATGTTAATCCGGTTATTTCATTATTGAGATGCTAGCGATGTGAGTATCCAGACTACTGACCTGCAGATTTGAATGGGACAAATTTACGTTTGTAACTGAGTCAATAACCGAAAAAACATCTAGAAGGAAAGATTAACTTTCTCTAGGAAACTACCTAGTAGCACTGGGATCGGCTCATGTATGTTCGAGATTCGGACTAATTGAAATTAACTAATTGGAATCTCACAAATCAGCCGTGTAATGCTAATCACTACGTCCGTACCTATCCACAATCCTACCACCTAATTGCCCAAGCCAAGTCACGAATCTGTAGCTTAAGGGGTCGCCGAAGAAAAATTGACAAATAAACAGATAACCAGTCAAGCTTCTACTCTCGCTAACAGGGTTAATTTTACGACTGTTATAAATATATTAAAAACACTTAACTTTTCTCCTCATATTCTGCTTGTTTATTAATGTATTTTGCTTCTGAGTAAACCAAAGTTGCGAACCCTTTGTGATGTGACTTAATGTAATTTTACGAGGACGAAACAAATGTTGACATACCCCAAAAATCCCCAATGCCATTCTAAATTTGCGTTTTAGAGATTTTTGAACAAAGTTATTTCGTGTCCAGCTGCTCTCAATCTTAATAACATTTTACTGCAATTTTCAGAGATTGAGAAAATAAGATTTTGGATAGTTTTCTATGAATATCATCGCATTCATTACCCAGCTTAGGCCTTACCAACAAGAACAATAAAATACTACATTACGAGTATTACAAGATTTTTACGAACTTCCTCTAATTTCATCCAAATGTTTCCTGGGGTGAATATTATAATCCCTATACGAACCTCTCTTTCCCTACGATCCTATCGTATTACCATAGGATTTTAGGTAGCCACAGCGCATGAGAAATTTTGAAATCTTTGTATCGTGCTCAAATCTAAAAAATGTTTTTTTTCCCGGTAGAAAGTTGAAGAGAGAATTTTAAATATGTAATTCCCTTAAAATTTAAAGTTTGATGACGTGTAACTACACGCAGTCCGCCAAGATGCATTCTTAGGTAATCACATAGAATAAATATTTACTTGTATTTCAAGTGTCTTTGCATTCTGTACAAATTCTTTTCCACTTTTGGTAGATTTGTAAGGTTTGTGCGTTTATCGAAAATTCCATGTCATGCACTTTCAAAAGAAAATAGATAGGGTACAACGACATGCAACAAATTATGTATCCATTATGATAAGATAAAGTAAAATAATGAAAAGAACCTTTGAAATAAGTACCTAGGTGAGCTTACCGACGAGTAAGGGATTCCGCATATGTCCATGCAGAGGAACATGCAGGTGGCTACACCCTGTATCTTCACTTGGCCCAGACTGACGGAGCTGCGCTGTAGCACCGCTGCAACAAAACACTGCGTTAATGTGACAACTTACAACCATCTCGCCTATCAACAGAATAGAAATACAGAGATTAAATGCAATGATTATCAAAGATTAAAGGCCAGTTGACAAAAACATAGTATGTTCGATAAAAAAATTGCTGTAAATTATAATTATGAATATAAAACATGTTGCCAAAATATATCGATAGCAACTACTGGACTGCATCTGATTGCGGAGAACTGTGTTAAAGAAAGCTTCTTCTTGTTCTTTTATCTTGTTTTTTCTCGCCATAGAGGCATCAAGGCCCCATCTTCAAGTCCTAGGCATCTTACCTTCGTTCTACATCCTCTAAGGCTCATGGAGACTGCCCAGATAACACTAATTTGAGTTTTTACTCTCAATATAAAATATGGTGGTGTGCCAAAGCGTTGTTCCGAGGGGGCAGTTAAAAAAAAAAAAAAAAAAAAATACAAATAGGATCCGATAATAACACGTTTTAGGGCGAAACTAAGGATATAGGTGCTAATCACTACAGTTCTTCAGAATTTCCCCAAAACTGAAACTAATTTCAGCTATTGCCAGCTACTAAGAATTATCGCAGACGGTCATGGGATAAAAAAGTTCATTTGACTATGAAATTAAAAACCCAGAAATTCAAGAAAAGAAAATTACGAGTATGATTTTGGAGGTGGGTTTTTGGACACCTGCACAATTCAACCTCTTGGAGTAATTCTATCTTCCGCTGGTAATCGAAGAAAATATGATATAAAAACATCTGGTGCTAAGCCAACCATATTGTTTTCCTTTTTTTAAAATTTTTATTTTAGTGAATTTTCATTTCACATTTTAGATAATGAATTTTATTAGTGAAATCGGTTTTGGGGCATTCCAAAATGATTTCTGAATTTCAAAATAATTTAAGTTATTGCAACTGGTTTTTTTTTTTCTTACAAGAACCGCCTTAGAGACACGTAGATATAAAGTATTATCATCTTATACCTTCCTGGTCACGAAGTGAGTTTTTTGCACAAAATTCGTTGACCATTCGTTCGAAAGCTCTCGATTTATCCAAAAATATTATGTTAACTACTGCGAAGTGCGTGTCCAACAAACTGAGTTATGAGCATGGTTATATAAATAATTGTTTACACACAGGTGATCATTCTCAATAATTGATATTGTGAACATGATTGCAACCACTTGTTAATTTCTGATGATTTCATTGAGCTTGTGTTTCAATGATTTGATTCATAGCAGGTGATCTGAGTATTACGAAAACGGTTTGATTTGTGAAGCGGAGGTTAAATAATTTGAATAGGTAATTTCTATACTTTACACTCTAGGAAGCGGTAATTTTGTTTGTAGCCTCTTTAGGACATTTACTTGACGATGCTCAGGGTCCGGATCAGATGTGTGGCTCTTAAAGCTAATTTCTATGCTTTACACTCTAGGAAGCTGTAATTTCGTATGTAGCCTCTTAGGACATTTACTTGACGATGCTCAGGGTCCGGATCAGATGTGTGGCTCTTAAAGCTGATTTCTATGCTTTACATTCTGGGAAGCTGTAATTTCGTATGTAGCCTCTTTAGGACATTTACTTGACGATGTCCAGGGTCCGGATCAGATGAGTGGCTTTTAAAGCTAATTTCTATACTTTACACTCTAGGAAGCTGTAATTTCGTATGTAGCCTCTTTAGGACATTTACTTGATAAATCGCTCTTGATTTATCACGAATTTATTTCGTATTTTTTTTCGTAGTTTCATACTATAACTATATAAATTGATGTTATAAATGAATAGTAAACAATGACGCTTGTTTGGTTGTCACTTGGTTGCGCGACCACGCAAACACATTCTGTGTTTCAATAATTTCGTCCGAAGTATGTAAATAGAGGTAACCGGGGGTCCAGGGGGCTTGCCCCCTGGCGAGGCGCGGAGCGCCGAGTTGTATGATTCTTTCTATGTTTGTAGACAATTAGAAAGTAGTAATTTATTATAAATGAACAGTTCTTTGCATTTCATTGAGATCGGTCAATCCATTTTGAAGAATTAAAGAAAACTGTGTGGCCCCTCTAAAAACGAAGTTTTCACACTTCGAAATTGTTTTAGCTTGTGAGAGAACAGTAGAGGTACAACTCCAGTACGTACTGCTAAACAAACTTGAACAGATCAGTGTGGCTTAGTTTAGAAACTCGTCATCAGTAAATGTCGTCTAACAATGGGCAGTTTTTACTTGAAAAAATATTTTTCTACAGTTAGGAATCCAAAAACTATCACTGAAACTGTGAATAATGCGATTTTATGAGACATTTGAAGGTTCGTTTTTTTTATTTTTGTTGTTGTTGATGAATCATTTGTGTTTGTAATGTCATGTATATCGTCGGATATATCATAAAGGACAGTCAATGACCTAGAAGGGAACCAGTCAATGGTGAAACAATAACAAGTAATATATTAAACCTGAAGATTCTGCTGGATTTCATTTTATAGAGCCGACTTCCGTCATTTGGAGGTATGGAGGCCGCACTGTTATAAGAGTTATGGCTAAGTTCCCACAGCAGCATTTAATTGTGGTTTGTAGTAGCAAAAAATACAGTTGTCCGTTTTTCATCAACCTTCCCAGTTTATTATTCCATCGGGTTCAACTATTCTCGGGAAATAGAAAAAATTGGCAAGATCAAACAGGTGGATCACGTCAGGGGAGGCGCTCCCGGATTTTTACGAGTGTAGTTGAGCCAGGATTCCAACATCCTGTAGTGAACAGACAAAACCATTTTTACCGGTAACCGCCTCGATGTTGCCGAGATTTACTGGCAGGAAGCGAGTCGGGGAACATGGGAACGCTTTCATCGTCGCGGTTGGTAATTGGAACCGCGCTCTGGAGTTGTTGCGATCATCGGCGATCGGCACCATTGAGCTTGGACGGTTGAAGGTGGACAGTTTTACGTGTTTCTACCTCTTTGATTCGTGTTCATTTGGCACTAATCCAATGAAAAAGTATGAAACTAGGAAAAAAAATACGAAATAAATTCGTGATAAATCAAGAGCGATTTATCAAGTAAATGTCCTAAAGAGGCTACATACGAAATTACAGCTTCCTAGAGTGTAAAGTATAGAAATTAGCTTTAAAAGCCACTCATCTGATCCGGACCCTGGACATCGTCAAGTAAATGTCCTAAAGAGGCTACATACGAAATTACAGCTTCCTAGAATGTAAAGCATAGAAATTAGCTTTAAGAGCCACACATCTGATCCGGACCCTGAGCATCGTCAAGTAAATGTCCTAAAGAGGCTACATACGAAATCACAGCTTCCTAGAGTGTAAAGCATAGAAATTAGCTTTAAGAGCCACACATCTGATCCGGACCCTGAGCATCGTCAAGTAAATGTCCTAAAGAGGCTACAAACGAAATTACAGCTTCCTAGAGTGTAAAGTATAGAAATTACCTATTCAAATTATTTACCCTCCGCTTCACAAATCAAACCGTTTTCGTAAAAAAAATTGATTTCATTCACAGAGCATGGTAGGAGTTGATTTCCTCTAACCCATCTTTCGTAATATCAACCACCAGATACAAAACATAAAACAAGACATGAAACATACAAACAATCAATTTCGCATTGATTGCTTTTGAACTGTGGATTCCTTCATTTACGCTTGACGGTTAGTCTATTCCCGCAATTCTGAAAAACGGGGATGTAGAAATGTGCATATAAATCTGCATGACTTTAAGGTAACCAAAGCACCTCCGATTCCTTCCTCATAAATCTTGCCTAACGTCCTATAATAAGGGGCGCAACGTTTATTTCGATCCGGGATTGAGACGGCGTATATAGTAAAACAAACACGATGGTTTGTCGGCTCTGCTTGTGCATTGTGCAACGCTCCCTTGCACCCGTCATCACGTTCCTCCGTTCATTTGAATTGTTGATAAACCGCGGACGTTTTTCGGACCGAACCCGCAGCAGCCCACCCGCGGCACCGAACAACGGGGGCACGAAATTACAAATGTCCCGTCAGACGTCCCAACAATAACGCGATGTGTGTGGAGAGGCACCCGGAAAAAATTAACATTTTTCTACAACAAAAACTGGGATCCCTTCGTGGTTATGAAAACATCCCTGAGATGTTATGATTTTGAAACGAACCGTCAAAGACCGCGATTGACTTCCTGGCAGGACAGTCTGAGGACCCAAAGGACCCCATTATTTCGGCCCGCGTAAATTTATGTAACGAGCTTTGCCCTAAACTCTAAAAGAACCTCTTTTTTATGGCTTCGACAAAACTCATCCAAATCGTTAATAAAAATACGACTCTAAAATAAAATTCTCAAAGGAAACACGGGGATTTGAGACAAAAACCACAATCCAACGTTTGAGCAGTCGCATCGAAGTAGCTTCGTGGTGTAGTTCAAGATACTTGACGCTCGGGACAAGACAATGCTTTTAAACTGTTGAACTCTCAGTCTCATAATGGTCCCCATCCCTTGAGACGTCTCAATTAGACCGAGAACACTCGGAAGCACGGCGTTTATTTCTTTTTATTTCTTCAGGGGGAGTTTTTAAATGTAATTTATTAACAGTGGAATGAGGTTCGTAAAGAGGTTCTCTATTAATACATTCAAAAGCACCACATCGCTTAGAGTTGTATTTTTCCCTGACTACACGTGTAGTAATCATTCCTTGGTTTTATTGAACTATTGGTATCAATTGATTGGAATTGAAAGAAAATACGTTTCATTCGGGGACAAATTAGAATTATAAGTGAAAGATCCAAAGGCCAATGGTTGAAAGCCACATATACCCAGGGTGTTACGGTGCTAATTAGCTAATGTTTACCATGTGGTTTACCAGGATGGATTTCTGACCGAGGTATACCACTTAGATTTATGATATCATTGTAAAAATTTTTGAACTGCACGCTGCTCTCTGAAATATGGAGGTCCTGATCACTACAAACATGGAAACTCTTAACTCATCAACAAAAAATCACACTGCTAAGGGACACTGAGCGAAGATAAGAAACTTCAAGGACTCATAATAAATGTAGAAAACAGATTTCTAAACAACAAAAACCTAGGTACTTATTTCCTGGAATCGATATTGTTCCATGTAGTAATTGAGCAGGAATTGCCACAAAGTTGCAACTAATATCTCATAATTAGCCATCAGATGGCAATCGCATCAAATACAGAAATACAGCTTCTACCTTACAACTTCCATATAGATAAATTTGTTATGAGACTTCGTGCAAGGAAGAATGTCAAAACCACTACTCTCCCGGGCACCGCCATTGTCATTGAACCATAAATGACTTATCTACTTACTATTATTCTTCATATATATGGCAGTATGGTTGCTCAGTTCGGGGTCGGGCCCGCAAATCACCAACTAAACGGGTTCGAAACCAACTTAACCCCTTGGTGTGGATGATCACAAATGTTCCTTGGTTTGTGAGAAATGATGTAATCCACCATGTTCAAGAGGTGCTCAAAGTGGAAGACGTAATAAAATCTACAATCATCCGTATGCATGACTTTATCACATCGCATCAATCTTCAGCGTTCGATTAACTGCTTCCATCATGGGACACTTATGATCGGCACCCCTGGCATCTTAAAACGTAAACGGTTTGCTGAATAAATGGAAATTGTCTTGCCACATTTATACATTTTTTTTGCCTTTTATTTAATTTTGAGTTAATTATTTAAACCTAAAAATAATTTAATAGAATATTTTTATTACATTGCACCTTTGCAAGTTAAGAGGGCCTGTCACTGGGCAGCCACCATCGTACAAGTTCCACTGTACTTAAGTGCTCATAAAACCACTTCATCATCACAAAATTATAGAATTGTAATGAACAAAACTTTTAAAATAAATATTTACAAAATAGGTCCCGGGAAAAGAGTGTTCCACGCTAAAAGCTTCTACACATACAAACTCATATATTTTTCAAGTAAGTTCACCTCTTCAGGGCGAATATTTGAAAATATGTATGCAAAAAATATGATGTGTGATTTTGGATCCGATTGACCTCATTTCTTCGTTCGACCAACTTATTGTTGCAACAGTTCTCTTTCTTGCTTCAGGTAATATATGTAGGTATATGATAGTGGATGAAAGATAAATCTCAGCACCTGACTTCACTCAAAATCAATTGCAAATTTATAATAGTACTGTTAAGGAGAATGGTTGCCATGGCCATTGTGCAATCGTGGAATAGTGTTGTAAAATCAACATTTCTAACTGATTCCTATCGAATTTCGACGTCTGAGGAAGATTGGAGCACTGAACATCTCATTGCTGCCACTGCGCATGCGCATAAGTGGAAATCCACGCATAATCCAAGTGAATATCCTGTTTTATTCTATTCATGATCCTAAACTGTGACTGTTGTGAAGTCGTTATACAATCCAATGTAAGAAGCTGCTTTATCTCACCTACTCTGCAGACGCGTGTTCCCTGTATAAATAGGCTGATTGCAGTATGGTTGTCTTGCGAACGACTGATTTGATTAGTTTTGTTTAATTAACTAGTTGTATTGTGAGATCAGGGAACAAAAACCATAAAAACTCACATAGAACGATGAATATAGCATTCATCAAAAGTGTGGTTACCAACAACTATGAACTTATACACGTAAACGACAGATGGAAGTTGCCTCTTCATCAAACCAGGTCTTGTATTTCCCAATATCAAGGTAAGAAAGGCGGTTTTAATGTCCGTTTCGAAACATTGGCTTCGTAGCGGTGTTTCCTTCTCATTATTAATGCAAATGAAAAGCCGGACTGTGATTTTGTTCTTTCAAACCCAAATTTATAACCTAAAATTACGTCGAGCAACAAGCGCCGTTGCGTTTCTCGTAACGTTATGCTAAAAACCGAGTTCCCAATGCAGATTTACCGATCGCCAGATAAGTCGAAAACAGCGTTGTGTGGTAATCTTTTTCTTCTGTATAAAACTCTTTTAATTGATTCAGAGATTATTTCGAATTTTTAACGATGCGGATTATGAAATAAGCGAAGTGTTGGGTGTTTGAAACGGCAATACGCAGTCGCGCCTCTTGGGTCGTGAAAAACAAAGGCTGTGTTTTACGTCCATGCCGAGCAGCAAAAAACTGTACAACCTGTCTGATTGATGTGTTTACTTTATCGATGCTTAGTTATAAGTCAGTAAAAGAAACAAATAAACGGTAGAAACGGCTTGTTTTCATCTCCAAAGTGCTTTGTTCCAGGCATACCAAAGTTTTTATGGCGCTGTTTGCTCCGCGTTTCTTTGAATGTATTATTTTATTAGGTCAAGTTGTTGACTGCGGGATTGTCACGTACCCAGATAGAGATAAGTAAATCTATCAGCATCCCTGCTTCAGTAATGCGGTCTGAATGCGGCACGTTTTTAAAAGAATATTTATTATGACATATCTTATGAGGCAATTTTCTATGATGTGTTTTTTATACTTTGATTATTGTACAAATGAATGATTTTATACATTTATATCCACAGTAAATAATATACAGATAAGAAACGCTTTGCGATTTATTATACACGCCATCAGGGAAAAATCGATATTCAGATTCTGAGGTTATTAGTTATGGATTTTCGCCTTGTCCTTAGGAGGTTGTGGTGTTTGAGTGTAGAGATTTTTCCTTTAAGTTTCGCAAATAATGTAGTTTATTGTTTTGCTTAGCGCTTTCGCCATCTACTCGTTGGAAAGCGCTTGATTTAGAGCTTATTATTTATTGGTTCGTGTTTAATAGAAGCTTGTTGGGCAATACTCCTCAACATCTCACATGAATCATTGTAGTGGCTTCTCTCCACCTTTTATATTTGGAGGTATATTTTTAAAGTGAAGTAGATTTGAAAATCTGTGTGGCAGATCACGAGTTTCATTGTCTGCAGGATGAACCTCTCAAATATGCCCTTCTCATAAGTATAGGAAGATTTCCTGGGATCAATTTGTGTTTTAATAGAATTGAGAAATATTGAAAAATCTTTTGTGGAGATGTACATCTCCACAAAAAATGAATTGATGAAACAGTTTTAACATGATTGACGCAAAATATACCACCAAATATAAAAGGTATTTACTGAGATGTTGAGGAGAGCCCAACAAGCTTCTATTAAACATGAACCTATAAATAATAAGCTCTGACGAGGCCACTAGATGGCGAAAGCGCTAAGCAAACCAATAAACTACATTATTTGCGAAGCCTATGGGAAAGATTCTGAGCTTTTGAAAACAATTGAAAACCGATTTTCGGCATTTCCGGCACTGTCGATTTTATTGGGTATATGACGCGTTCTTACATATATATATGGTCACCATCGTACGACACGTTTTTGGATATGTGTATATTTTGATATCATACAGATAAATACTTATAAACATATAATATATAATCACGTATCAAGATACGTTCTTGGTCGCCCGTGAGATTGAAAAAGAATAACCTTCATATACCTGTCCACTGGTATCGCTCTATCATAACTGTACACATGTACGTGCTTTTCATTACAAAATGGAATTTTAGAAGTTGGGAACGTATCCTATAATCTGTGAGCGTTCAGGCTGGACCTAACGAATAATAAAAACACATCAACAATGTTACACAACGGTTTATTATTTCGAAGCCTTCTATTATTTCTTCTATACAGGTAAGTAGTGTGTTCATCTGGTCATATTGCCTGGGTTACCTACGAACACTGAACAGTGGATTTATGGAAAAATAGGTACTCAGATTTTTAAAAACTACGTATATTCTAATTAGGAGAGTCAGCGGTAGATTATTATCTAGTTAGTTTTATACTTATTATTCTTTCCATGATAAATTACGAGTAGGTTCAGCAGGGAAAAAACTACTGGCGATTTACTATAAAACTCAATGATATTGTAGTAAATATCAGCTGTTTCGATCGAAATAATTGATGTTTGAGATGATGATTTTATTCTCTCAACAACACAGATAACGATGTTTCTCAATCACGCAGATAACGTTGATTTTTCCTATCATGTCTAACTCTGATGTGTATAATAAAACTTGATAGGCCCTCATTTGATCAATCCTATCAAAGATATTTATTTGATTCTTGAATTAATCCAAATTTAACAAAAAACCCTGTCTTTCTTCAAAATTTTCATGGTTTCACACCGAAAAACACTAGATGGGAAAGTAGTGTTAAACCTTGTACCATGAACTTTTAATTCGCTGGTAAGAACTTACCATAATGCGTAAATAAAAGTTTTTGAGAGGTTTACATTTTTTTCGTGATCAATAATAATGATTAACTATTGGAAATTATAAACTAGAATAAATTTGGGAAGTAGGTAAGGAAATCGCCAATCAATCTGTGTGTTGATATTGTTCAAAACCGATAATAACAATTAAAAATCTAGTATTATTAAACAGTTTATTCATAGATACCCCTAAAATGGTAGCCAAATGAAAAGCTCTCAACCAGCTGAAATCGAAGAACTGTTCAAAAATGTGACTACTCTGATACTGGTTAACATTCGCATCTCACTATGCACGATTCCCAGCTTCTACACATTCATAAAGCCCAGTTGTGCAATTGAGTTGTTCAGCTGTGGGCGTTCGACCATGAAACAGTTACTGGAGAACTTCACGAACCTCTTGGCCATAAAAACTACTACAAAAGTTCACTGTCTTCTGTCTAAAGGATTTTTTATCACTCCCTTTTATTCGGACTTTTTTTGTGAAGATTTTACAACTGACTTTATTGTTTGCCAATAAAGAATTTCCTGAAACCTGAATTTACGATCTGTATAAATCACTTGTATCCATTTAAAACCCCTAAAACTTAATAATAGTGGAGGATTAACGATGGTGTTTGTTATATTCAAGCTGTAAATTTAGGGAGACGAGGGTACCGCTGTCTATCTTTGATTTGTGATCTCATTACGAAATTTGATTTATTCCGTCGACCCCAAATGGTTTGAATAATAGCGACTATGGTGGCCAAAAAATATCAATAGGAATTAGGTGTGCAAAGGAGCCGTAGATGAATCAACCCATTGAGAAGTATTGCTAGTCGACCTAGATGTGTACTAAAGAATTTATTACATCCTGGTCGACATTAACAACTCGTTAACAAAAACGCAAGTTTCCATTGAGTTTGAGACTTTCTGATACGTAGGGAAAAGAGGATGAATCATCCCATTAGGAAGTATTGTTAGTCGACTTGGATATGTACTAAAAGTCTGATTTCATATACCCGCCGATATCTATAACTCGTTCACAAAGAAGCAAATTTCTTTCGAGTTTGAGACTTTCTCTGGTATGTGAGTGAAGCAGGGTGAATCATACCAATGCGACATGCTGAAAACCTATTGGATGTGTACTAAAGAAATTATTGCATAACCGTCGATGTTAACAACTATTTTACGAAGATGCAACTTTGCAACTCTCAGTCGTCTTTTTTTTATGTGGGAGAAGTGAATGAATCACCGGACTGTAAAGAGCTGACGTAAATGTGCATTGAAAAACTGTTTGCATAATACCCGCCGATATCAACAACTAGTTTACAAAGACGCAACTATCAGTTTTCCTATTATGTGGGCAAAGAAGTCGTAGATGAATCAACTCATTGCTAAGTATCACTAGTCGAGTCATACGTGTGCTGAAGAACTGTTTGCATACCCACCGATATCAACAACTAGTATACAATGACGCAACTATCAGTTTTCCTATTATGTAGGCAAAGAAGACGTAAATGAATCAACCCATTGTGAAGTGTCGCTAGTCAAGTTATACTTGTACTAAAGAACCGTTTGCATACCCGCCGATATCAACAACTAGTTCACAAAGAAATTGTCTTGACTTTTTGTTGTGGACAAAGAAGCTGCGAGTGAATCAACCCAATGTGAAGTATTACCAGTCGACTTAGATGTGTACAACGGAAATTATTTTATACCTACTGGTAGATATCAATGATTAGTTTGAAAATATGCAACCTCCAGATCCCAAAATCTCCAAGGGACGTGATTTCCACGATATTGGGAGAATGACCACTTCATCACATATAGGGGAAATGTTAGTCTTATTCTTTCTGCTTCATAACAAACCTATTTTCAAATAATGTTCTCACGTCCAATTCTTTGGTGGCTTGCATTTTCATTGTTGACAACAATAGGTCAAACATAAGAAATGTTGTTAAAAATGGTGAGTTTTTAATTTTTCCGCTCTAGATGTCACCTAAAATCTAGCTAAAACTGTCAGCGCTATGAAGAAGTGGAGTATAAAGATTTGAAAGTGACATTACGTACTTAAATAATTTGCATACAATGTGAAACACTTCATATAAATCAGCCGATTTGAACTGGCATTCAATTCATTGGATAAAAACCAATGATATTTTTAGTTCAGCTTGAATGAAGAGTGATGTAAATACATGCAGTTGTTGGATGGAGACATAAAGAGTTGCAGCGGTCCCTGCACGCCACCCAGGTCGGGTTTCATAATGTCAGCACTTTTTTCGATAACTTTGTTGAAAAACATTTGCACCGTCGCCTAATCAGGTGCGATAATCTGATCTGTTCCACACACTGGTCCAGACGGTGTTTTTGCACGGGTAATTTGAAACGATAAATCGCACTTTCGGTTTTGCAGTGATTTGCATTCTTAACGATCTCCTAAGTGAATTAAGCGGCATTGCATAAGCGACAGTAACAGGCGGATGAATACATTACATCAGATAACGCACAACTTAACAAAGCACTTGCGTTATGTGTAGCGTACCGTACTGTTCCATCGTATTACCTCCTTATAACACAGATTACGTAAAAATCCAACATACTATTATAAATTAATTGGAGAATGACTAAACAGGAAGCAAAGTTTTCTATGATTTATAATCGGAGCCCAAGTGAAATTATTCTAGTATTTGTGTGTGTCTGGGAACAAAAATTGAAGTTGTGACTCAAACAATATCGCTGAGGTATAAATGACCTTAATTAAAATTACTTGAAAACCAATGTGTAACATTCTAACTGAATGGTGACCCCTACAAGCAGGTAGAAGATGAGTAGGTGAGGAACATTAGGATGATCGCCTAGTCGACAATAGTGTAAGGAAAAGAGAACATCTTTGCAAGTGTTCCAATTTTGCAAGAAGATGCAAGATGCTTAATTTACTATCGAAACTTTTGAAATCCAACAATATTTTTCGTCTACAGTCAAAATACCATGCGTAGGTATATCCTCAACTACCTTTATCACGCCACCATAGAATTGAATCAGTTATGGTTCGGTACTTTGGAGTGGCACATCTTAGTCCTCCTAGATCCTTCGCAAACCGAAGCAATAGTTTCTTCATTTTGCTGTACTGGACAACGCAGATCTTCTGTTTTTTGCTGATCTTTGTTCAAGGGGCAATAAGTCCTGACGGTATTTGTTCAGCACGTTCTCAAGGTATTGATTAATGTTACGATCGATCATGTTAGGAAAAATCCTCATGAATTCAATCTGCTAGCCTAAATCAATCGGCTTATTGTCCGGATTAACCAGCATTCGCATCTTTCCGCATAGGTGGCGTACACGCCACTATAGCAAAGCTAGGATCATGATTAATACGTAATCAGCTAAATATATCAAAGTCCAGTCGAAGTCACTGACCAATCAAATATTTCAGAGGTGGCTGCGTGGCTTTGATTGCATACCTCTAAATGTACATGCAATTGATACTATCATTATTTATTTTTTAATTAATAAAATCGTTGAACTATAATGAAATTTAAATAAAACTCATTGTTTCAACATTATTCACATACGAATAGTTTCATTGATTTATCCACTATTAATTCAATGAGGTCGCTACTTTTTGAGCGAAAATATTAGATTCATTGATCGATTTGTGAAAAATTTTGTAAATATTTGCCAAGATCAAGTTTTTGCTTTCCAAAAGATCCGAAGAAAAAAAAGAAAAGAAAATTGATGAATCAGGTTATAAGATCAGTTTTGGAACTATTCAGGTGCATGAGAAAGTGTGGAATACTTCTGTTTCTTCGTTTTTTGGTAGTGGGTTTTTGTGAGGCAGTTTGAGTTGAAGAATGACTCGTGCGCCATCATCCAATTGTAACTCTAAATTAGGATGTCAAAAGTTAATTTATTGAAATTATTGTTCGGAAATTATAAATAATTTTGGTCACTCATTATTTATTTATATTCAAGTAGGACCCTATATCTGATTTCGCCAGTTTACGTTCATTTCAAGCCACCCACTTGGACTGGTTGTGAAAAGCAATAAATTTAACAAGAGCCACGATAACAGCTTATTATTTATTCGATCCCAGTTTTAATATTCATATAAAAAATTAATGATTCGCTTGTGCTGATGACGCACAGCATCCTTAGAGATTAGATACACACATTTGGGCAATTCAAAAGAAGAAAGTGGTAAAAAAATCGACTAAATAGGGATGTATAAAAAAGGTGATTTCCGCGAATGAAATGGCCCGTAAAACCACTCGAGACCAGATAAGAATTTAAGGATTCAATGGGGACAACGTGGGGAAGTTATTATTGAAATCAACAGTTAGAAGCTTAACCATTGAAAAGGGTTTTGAAATTTAAGATACCGTAGTTCTTTAGCCAAGGCTTAGGTACACGTAGATAGACCAATATACTCATATAATTCACTACCTAACTAAAACTGTAGATTAACGTGTAACAGACAAACACACAATTCCTATTCCGTTCGTTATAATAGAGTTTTGATTGGCTCAAGTACGTGGTTAAGTGGCTTTTGGCCACCCAAAAGCGCTGGTGTATTTTTCAAATACTTCCGAAACGCGCTAGTTAAGTTTAGCAAAAAGCCCCGCTTGTTTGAACTAAAGAATGATGGAAACACTACCAAAAGCGCCGGTGGTAATGATAGTAGTTAATGTTGTCAAATTATGAAGGCAAAACAAGTATGAGTACAAATAGATCAGTATAGTCAGATCAGTATAGATCAGTGTAGGTACACGTTTGGATGCTTGCAAGCACGCATATCAAAAATAAAAATAAAACCTAAATCGATCCTTCTAGTAAATTATAGATTAGTCGGATAAGTAGATCAGAATGATGTGCATAGTTTCCTCCGGATGGATCCTCCCATCTCAAAAATGAGATAATATCCTAAATTAATTATTGTGGTTAAACATTTTGGGCATCAGAGTCATCAGTCATACATGTGTTACAGTTGCTGGTTTTACCGCCTATTAGATACATAGTGGGAGGGTTCAATTTTCAATTGCTTCCGATTGTGAAATAGTAAATAAGTTATGGGTTGATGAAGAGCGAGAAATACACCTTCCTTGCCACAAGCAAATCAAATCAAATCAGGCATATTTGTCAATCCTACTGTAGGATCAACTTTGCCAACTGTGCATTTGTGAATGCCGATCCCATACAAATAAACTTCAGAAAATTTCACGTGGATAGTTGAACGACCTCTACAGAATAACTGAACGTTAGATTTTTCTCTATTTATGTGCATGGGCTCTTGATGGTAGATTGATGCGATAGTAAAATAATTATTCATGGCTAAAATAATTAGAGAGCTCATTCAAATCTAAGATTGCATTATCTGTAGAGACAAGGTCTGTACTTGTGACAGATTTATTACTAGGGTAATAATTTTACTGCAAACATCGATAAGATTGTAAATAGGTGCGTATCTACGCTCAGCTCGGAAACAGAAATGAATCTAACCAAATAATGATATTGTTCGATCCTTTGGAAATTCCTGCTTTATTCCCACTTTCAATTAAACCACGTAATTCTCATGGGTGGCGATTGCTTGAAAAAAACCTACATTTTAATAAGCTTTGTGCTTTGTGGAAATGTGTAAAAAAAGGGAAATTCTGGTCAATTTTTCGGTGTTTGCCCATGTTGGTGTTTCAAATATAATAAATGAACATCATTACGAGGTTCAGCACGAAAAAATACTCCAAAATCATGTATTACACGTGGCAATTGGGTATTCTTCAAAAACTCAGTATTTCACATTTATTGCAATTTTAGAGCGGAATTGCGCACTTTTGGAACGGAATCGCACCGTTTGCACGCACTTGATTCTTGTGGTAAGGGGCGTTCCAAAGTTGGCCCAATTGTACTAGAAGAAGAAGAGTTCACGACGTCCACAACTGTTACAAGTGCAAAGGGTTGGTGAAATGCCAAACGCCAATGTGTGTTATCAGTTGGTGTGCAAAAAGTGCTCTGCATTTCACGTTGGCAAAGCCGAAACATCCCTTAATTCGAGGGTGAACAGCCACAGGGCAACTGTTGTTCGATGAGATGACGAGTAACCAGTGAACCGCTATGCCATGGCACACAATGAAACGATTAACGATTGTTTTGGCATCAAAATTCTAAAAAAGATGCAACCAAATGCAAATAAAATAATGCTCCTTCATTCAGAAAAAGGTAGCAATTTGTTGGGAGCGTATGATCATCCAGGCCTGAATATTAGGCTTTAACCGGGTAACTGTTTCTCCTTGGCAAGTATATCTCCGTACGAACGTCAAAATTCAGTCTTCCTTACGTGACGTTTTCGGACTATCAAGTCGAGTCACGAGACTCTACACCCTGACTTGCTCTTTAGTTCGATTACCCACTCCAGCATTAGCATTCCCAGCGCTCCAGTCGCCATGCGATTTTACACAGATCAGTTTTTTGCTTAGATTAGGAGTCTGGATGCTCGCTACGCTCGCATCTCAAAAACACATAACATCAAGTTTTCAATCCCTTAGTAAAAACTTATATTAGTTGGTCAAGGTCTGGAGTCTCGTGACTCAACTTTATTGTTCGCGAACGTCTCGTTTCTTCCTAGTAGTTTTGAAAAAGGCATATTAAGCCGAAGTATAAAAATTAGTTTTGTGTCGTACGTTCTTGTTTTTCTGAAAATTGTGTATATATATAATGTTCAAAATGGATTTTAATGAAGAAATGTTTCAAAAGTGTTTATTGTAAATTTCCCGAGCCATTGCAATATTCATTTCTTACGTAAATTCGCTAAATATAAGGTAAACTGAACCATGAATGTGCCTCATTGCTATGGATAACCAGGATTCAATCTCTTTTTAGAGTGTAAGTATTTCAACACTACTTTGCTGGGCACGCGAGATAGTTGACGAAGGTTTCTTGCGATTTTACCGCCCTCCGGGTTTTTATTCGCGACCGTAAATCCCAATTAGCCCTGCCGTTCGGGCCGAATTAGCTGAGCCCTGTTTGGCTAATTCAATCAAAGACCACCGCCGGGAATCCAGCTTCTAGATAACTATCGCCGAAGCAGACCCCAGAAGCACTCGCTCAGGTGCCTATTACATCGTCGATAGACCAAAAGATAAAACCCCGAATTTCATTTGTCACGGCCGTCCATCTTTCAATTAGCACGAGCAACCTCAGACGCGACTTCCCTCCTGTTTCGCGAGATTTATTAGCCTCTGCTAATTTATCACGCGCTCTGAAAGTTAGAAGAAAAAAAAGAAAGCTGTGAAGATTTCACCTTGAAACCACAATGGCGGAATATGTTTTTTCTGACGACGATTCCAATAAAATAAACCCTTCAAGAAATTCTTGATTGCTTATAAAACAGGAAGAAAACCGAAAGTGCAAGTGGATGTTTTGTCTTTTTTTCGTTTTTCCTCACCGTTTCCTTGATAAAGTGGAGCAATAAAGCACCGAGATTAGACGTGGCGTCTGGAAGGTGCGAGATGTTGTTATTTATTTAACACCTACTAAAAGTTGACTGTTGATATCCTTTGGAGAGGACGCGGCGGATGGTAAATTGCCCGGCTCGTTGCACCGCCAATAAATTAGAGGTGAGGTGCCAGCGGGGGCTTCTGGTTGGAGATAATCCCCTCGTTATCGGCGACGCCCCTATTCATCAGGTGGTTTTCAGTCGGAGGAATTCAAGGTGAATTCGTCTTTAAATGCATTAAACGTATTTGCACGTCTGGGCTTATTCATTTTTATGCAGATATTGCTGTTGGATTGCAGAATCTAGCCAGGAAATAGCAACTAGTCTTACGCATCCTTATATTAGAAGTGAAGAATCTAATTTGGAAATTGCAACCTATCGTTCGTTCGCAGCAACGCATACTTCAATGTCAGCATAATTCTTCCTCCATAAGGTGGAGGAATTTAATGTGGATCGTCGCTAAATGCATTAAATGTATCCGCACCTCTGGTTTTAATAATCCCTGTGCAGGAGTGCAGAATCCCTGGAAGTCGCAACTGGTCTTACGCATCCTTATAAATGTGCTGAATCTTGTCTGGATAACGCAATCTATTGTTCATTAGCAATAACGCAAACTAGATTGTCGGCCTAGTTCTTTTTCCATAGGCGGAGGAATTCAGTTTGAATTCGTTGCTAAATGCATTAAGCATATCCAAAAATCTGGGCTTATTCATTTTTATGCAGATATTGCTGTTGGAGTGCAGAATCTAGCTAAAAAATCGCAACTGGTCTTACGTACCCTTATATTAGTGCAGAATCTAATTTGGAAATTGGAATGTATCGTTCATTCGCAGCAACGCTTACTTCAATGTCAGCATAATTCCTCTTCCATAGGTGGAAGAATTTAAGGTAAATTCGATGCTAAATGCATTAAGCATATCCGCATCTCTGGTTATATTAATCCTTGTGCAGAAGGAGTGCAGAATCACTGGAAATCGCAACTGGTCTTAGGCATCCTTATAGAAGTGCAGAATCTAGTCTGGAAAACGTAATCTACTGTTCGCATTCTACCGATTTGCAGCAACGCAAACCTTATTGTGAGCCGAATTCTTCTTCCATAGGCAGAGGAATTCAAGGTAAATTATTCGTTAAATGCATTTAACGTATCCGCACATCTGGGCTTATTCATCGTTATGCAGATGAAGAGCGGAACCTAGCCTAGAAATCGCAGCTGATGTAATGCACCATTAAAGAGGTGCAGAATCTAGAAATTTCAATCTACAGTTAATTTGGAATAACAGAAACTTCATAATTACTTCACAAATATTAGCATAATTTTTCTTTCATAAACTCCAAGAGGTGGAAACGTCGTTTTCGGGGATTCGATTTCAAAGCATAATTGTCAGTTCGAAATCATTTACAAAGGTAATATTGATGGTTGAAATAGTTTCTCAACATCTTGGTTAGAAGCTAGGACAAGAATTTTGAAAAGTTACATTAGGCTCTGTTTCATGTCATCAGTGAGTAGGACCTTCCATTTTGAATAGAATCAGCTGGAGTATTTTCATGTGAGAAAAATTTTGAATCGCTCAAAGTGCGTATTTAGTGGTGTAAACTGCTAGTGACTTCTTGTCATTCATACTGAATTTTGAGGCAGAACAGAGTTTTATCTTACAGCTCTAAAGTTGAGGTTTGACGAAAAGGCAAAAATGCGGCCAAACGCTTGTACACATATCTGCCGATGAGTAGATCCCACTAATTCGGGTCGCCAAGTAAAATTATATACTTACTGCATATTATTACGCACATATGTTCAGTCAGGATTATAATTAGAGCTGATAATACATGTTTACCTATTGATTTAAGAGTGATGATGCGGGCTTTGCCTCTTCACTTCGGTCCGTCATATAATCCAAATACATATATATTAAGGACAAAATTATTATTTAAGAACCCAATTATTTAGAAAATATTATGGTGAATCCATTTGCAACGAGATGTACTTCACAGTGAGGCTCTCCTTATTCCATTCCATTGAAGTCTTGTGACGTCGTTTTAAAGCACGGTATCACATAAATTCTGTTTTCCCCCGTTTCGAAGACCACGTAACTGATTTGAATTACGTACGGAAAAATTATTGACTTCACATGTTCCCTCAAATTAGGAGCTCTCGATTAAGCTGATTCAATATGATATTACAGATTCGGGTACATCAAAAAATTATTGTAAATCAATACAATTACGTTGTTTGCATAGTGATAGTTTTTTTAAATTTTCATATCATTAGAATTGGAAGCTATGCAAAATAAAGAACGAACATTTTTTTTCTCTGGTTAACCGAATACAAGGAAAAAAGAAGAAAAGATTCTAATTAACCAAAACAATTTATTATATTTATATACATTTTTATTTTACCATTAGATATTTCCGATGGGACTCATACCAAAGTACGCTTGCATACGAGTCTGCAACACATTGGGACATTTTATGTCTTTAGTTGCAGACTCGTATGCAAGCTCTAAGAGCCACTCAGCTGATCCGGACCCTGGGCATCGTCAAGTAAATGTCCTAAAGAGGCTACATACGAAATTACAGCTTCCTAGAGTGTAAAGCATAGAAATTAGCTCTAAGAGAAACTCATCTGATCCGGACCCTGGGCATCGTCAATTAAATGTCCTAAAGAGGCTACATACGAAATTACAGCTTCCTAGAGCGTAAAGCATAGAAATTAGCTCTAAGAGCCACTCATGTGATCCGGACCCTGGGCATCGTCAAGTAAATGTCCTAAAGAGGCTACATACGAAATTACAGCTTCCTAGAGTGTAAAGCATAGAAATTAGCTCTAAGAGCCACTCATCTGATCCGGACCCTGGGCATCGTCAAGTAAATGTCCTAAAGAGGCTACATACGAAATTACAGCTTCCTAGAGTGTAAAGCATAAAAAATAGCTTTAAGAGCCACTCATCTGATCCGGACCCTGGGCAACGTCAAGTAAATGTCCTAAAGAGGCAACATGCGAAATTACAGCTTGCTAGAGTGTAAAGCATAAAAAATAGCTTTAAGAGCTACTCATCTGATCCGGACCCTGGGCATCGTCAAGTAAATGTCCCAAAGAGGTTACACACGAAATTACAGCTTTCTAGAGCGTAATGCATAGAAATTAGCTTTAATAGCCACTCATCTGATCTGTACCCTGGGCATCGTCAAGTAAATGTCCTAAAGAGGCTACATACGAAATTACAGCTTCCTAGAGTGTAAAGCATAAAAAATAGCTTTAAGAGCCACTCATCTGATCCGGACCCTGGGCATCGTCAAGTAAATGTCCTGAAGAGGCTACATACAAAATTACAGCTTCCTGAAGTCTATATCTCTTGATAATTGATAATATACTGTATTGTATTGATGTACACGCACTCATTCATTGAAACGATCTTGAGCTGAGCTAGTAGATGAAACTGCATTTTCCGTGAATGACTGGTAAATTGAGTTCCATTGTTACGCCTCTCGTAATTCTAGTGGTTATTCCATGTTAGCGTGATGAACTCGCCTTACCGAGACGGGCTAATTGAACGGGAGACTATTTTCAGAGGCCGATAGTCTGCAATCTCTTAGCGACCATGTTGTGGCCACAGAAACATTCATAAATATGTTACTGTATCATGCGGTGTCATATGATTATACATATATGCGGTGCCATATACACAGTATGTATACGGTACGTACAGCAGTACTTGGTGTATAAAAAGCTATGGAAGGAGTCAGTATTGTTCTCATTATCACTATTAGTAATATGTATACCTCATGTTATTCCTTTTTGAAAATCTCACGTTAAGATTAATTAGAATTTAAATCAATAGTAAACATCCACTTGAGGCATAGAAGAACAAGGGGTGATGTATACGCAAGCAAAAGTTTTGTAGTCAATTTTAAATCTTTTCTAGCTCCAAACAGATAGATTTTCGAATTCGTTGAATAAGAGGGGAATACCATACATAACGTTGCGCCACGAATTGTAAAGCTATTGGATGACTCATTTACTTGGTTGTGTCAGAATATCTGAACCGTGTATAAAGTATTTTTAGTTTTTTCGTCAGTAGCTGTCGATTTCATCTATTTCCTTTCAAGAGCAATTCGCCCACTCGAATTTCGTGACTTGGCACTCAAACTTGATTCTTCGAGTACCTATAGTTGTTAATTTTAAACTTCAAACAGTGCGAAGTAGAATTATAGTAAGTTGTGAGGGTATGATAATTCTATTAACTGACGAAAGAAGTGAGTACCTATCTACTTTGACTCAGCCTACATTAGTGTGTGTATTAGTTGTACGTGTACTTGTCTGCCTGCTCCGTGCTACAGACCGCAATTTTAGAGCTATTAACATGAAATTCGGTTGCTAAACTTCCTTCAAAACCCCAAAATATGCTGTATGGTGTCATTATGATACAGTGTCGCGGCAATATCGTCGAAGACGTAGAACGATACTCCAAAAAAAAAAAAAAAAAAAAGTATTAGGAATATATTTAGGTATTTTATAACATGTTGAATCAAATTAGAAGACTTCAGAGCGACCCGAATAATGTAACGAAGATATCAGGATCAACAATTTATTGTCTTTTTGTCACACTTTTGCGATTTAAACAATTATGTTTTCCGCTCATAAATACTTTCAAACTTAACCAATTAAGTTGAAACTCAATCAAATGAAAGGGTATAATTCACTGGGTGTTCTTATACCAAAATGAACGATGTACCTCAATTACAACCAGAGGTATCAAAGGACAAAGCTATAAAAATTTAAGTTATCTGATTTTCAATGCTTGATGACAAATTGATGCATGAATACCTTTTATTTAAAAAAATGAAGGAAATTGGCGGGACAGAACGGCAATACTAACTGCCAAAATATTTAGTAAATTTTTTAAACATATAAGATAGTATGTGCAGCAGATGATACACTGGCAAGTATAGTCACCAAACTGCAAGAACTAAACTGGTCTTCATGGTGTAACCTCAAATTTCAAATAAAATTGAATTTGGGTTTCAATCACGTGAAACGAACCTCGAAAGACAGCTATAATCTGATCCTGAGAGTCACCACTTGTAGCCCTACTATATTTTATAGTATTACGAGATAGTGTATCTTTTATAGTCTTACGAAATAGTTTTTCAAAACACCAACAATTCACTTGCGAACGAGTAGCTGCTTGTTAGGAGTTAAACCAGTACCTACTCGAAAAAAGAAGACAATATTTTGATGTACCTAGGTAAAACTGTAAATTCAGGTAAAGCCGTAATGGTCCGCTTTCCATTAGGATACATGAACACCTTTTGGAAAATATAGTTTTGTAAACATTTTATTCAATACTTACTATTAGAAATAGAATATAAATAAAATAGAAAATTTTTTATCAAAAAAATTCACGAGTAAAAAATTGTCGGTTTGTTACACTTTACATTCTCGTTCATATGTGATATCAGCCCGACATTAGGCTTGGCCCGTTTCGTCGAACTTGAATCGGTTCCAATTTTTTCATCATTCTTATATACTTATCACTTATTAATGTATAGAATTCGTGGTATTAGTTGAACCTTTTTTTGATGTAAAGAAAGATGTATCCTTTTTACAAGTATTGCGCTCTTAATTAGGCTGCTGATTCTTTTCATGCCCTTTTGTACAATCCACAACAAAATTACAGCAACGTAAGTCTTCATTTTCTTCTCGTAAAGTTCGTCGGGAATTTCATAGTTTGGAGAGATTTTGAGATGTGTGTGGATTGTATACATAATGTGAATGGTTCTGTCTGTCGTTTGATATTGTCGAGACTGTTCGAGAATGTTACCAACGGTCACGAAGCATGTTGTTCTTTTACTGGTGATTACATTTGGATGTTTGTGTTAATGGAGAACACCTTTACTTGAGCAACTTCTTGCAACTTAGTAATTAGGTAAATACGAATTTTTACAGTTTACTCTTTATAGCTATTCATGAAGCACCGATGCGTTTCACACATTAGATATCGACGCACCAAGATGTGTCAGGCTAGAGTTAGTTTAAAACATCTTCATTGAAACGAATGGAATTTGCATTGCTGTCGACATGGCCGAATTGGCCTTCATGTAAGACGGCGACCCGAAATTGATTGTCAAGACTGGCAGTTAAGCCCTCACTCAATTGATCAGCGCAAATTTGTATAGACTCGGTTGATCGATTCGGTTTCATTTGAGCTGCAGTTTGGCTGAATGGCCTCGTTCGGGACGGAGGGCACTGACTGCAGCAAGTGATTCACCATGAACTCAGTGACTGAAGACACTGGAAACTCGGGGGCACTGTGAGCGGTACTCAGCTGTAATATCATCATTGTAGCTGCGTAGTAAATGAAATTCAATCTTTAAAAAATAACATTCAACCAATTATGATTGAAATAGACCAGAAAATCATCTGAATGTAAAACATACCAACATGAACTAGTACATGTAATGCCTTAAGAATTAAATCTCATTAGAAACAGAATGTGATTTTCATTGTTATTCCGTTGTATCACAGTTTAATACGTAGAAACTACATTCGAGTATTTTCGTTTCTTAGAATCAGTCGATGAGTCGAGAGGAACCCTCAAACATGTCCGATTGTTGGGCAATCTTAAGCAATTACTAAGAACAGTACATCGTATAACTTGTTTAATAACAGAAAATTAATATTGAGGTAGAGAGAACTAGAATTCACCGAAATAATTTCGATTAAAGGCTCACTCCATATTAGTTGACAGATCTAATTGAGTCTAATTGCTGATTGTCTGATTCTAAGGGGCAGCGATAATATATAGGTATTTATGGGGAGCGGGGGGAGTGGGGAGGTGTTAAGTTTTTAGTTTTGAAGATTAAATGTTTCGTTGTGACGTATCACAGTTTGGGTATTTTGTTTTATTATTTCCAATAATGAACTTTCGTAATCGACCAAGAAAAACACTGTTTTGATCCCCCTGAAAATTTGTTGGTTTACGTTTCAGGACGCGCAGAATCCAAAAATTGAATGAAAAAAATAATAAATAAAGGTTCCAGTCATGCAGCGTAATCGTATGAGCGAATTTCCTTAAATTATCGCCTATTTATTGTAATATGTTAAATTGTATTAAAATTTGAGCAATTCGAGAACAAAGAAATTGTTAAAAACCAATTTTATGGCAAAAAACACATACTAAATAAAATTTGGCGATTCAAACAAAGATTTTGGATTTTATTTTATATATTTATTTTTCTGTTGCAGTTTTCAAAGATTTTTCATCAAATATGAGATGTAAGTACGTTTTTCAACGTAATTTTATGCATACATTTTTTAATGTCATAGTTAATTGTTCATAATTTTGTTTTGACTGAAATTTTGGCCGTTTTGATAAAGTTTTTGTGATTTTTTGTGCACATTATTTGTTTCTAAGAATGTCCGCAGAATATCTGTTATAATCACGAAAAGCTGATAAACCATATTTTCATATTGGTGGTTCATTTGAAACCGTCTTTCTCGTGATTCGATGCAATTAATGGGAATTTCACAGACCCCTATATTGTTTCGGAAAAGCACTCAGTCTTTGAGATTGATTATGAGACACATAGTTTTCGAACTTGATAGTTTACTCTTTGCTGATTTGCGTAATTGAGGACGGATAGAAATTTCTGTATTTCGAAAATTCATGACTCCGCCCTCCTCCCCTTCCTTGCCAAAATTACGATAGTACTAATGCCATATATAACTTCCCCTAAGCCATTCAGTTCTATTACTCAGTGATTGGAGATTAAATAACTTTATGTATTACTATTTACATTACTATTCTTGCTTTAGTAGGTACTTACCTATTTTACCTGACCTAAGATGAATAGCGGTTGGATAGGGAAAAATAGGATTTCATGAAATTTGTGTTTCATTGTCATACATCATAAAATGGGAATTTAATTTTTTTTTGGGCTAACCTGTGAAACTTTTTATTCATTTCGCCAAGAACACGGAACCGAACACAACCAATAATTTCCCTGAAGTAAGTAGAAATTTCGATTTCAAAGGCATAAAGTTATTCAACTTCCTGCCCTATATACTAACCTGCAATTTGGTTGGGCAAACATGTTGAGAATTAAAACCAATGAATACTTGCTGGTGTTTTAAAGTTGATGACGAATCACGGAGTGTGAATATTTGAAAGCACCAAAGAAATTGTCTAGGTAAAGCATACTAAGACAGGCATTTAGAGAATCCAACTTTTAGAACTGGTTCCATAAATTCCCTGTCAAGAACTGGTACAGTTCTCGACCGCTATCCATAAATGTTAAAGGACGTACGGATTGGGCTCCAGATCTAATAAAACCGACCAATATAGAATTCTGAAAATCGATCGACGAAACGTCATGTTCACGAGAAAGCATAGAAAATTTGTGAGGAGCGTCATCGCGCTGAATAAAAACCGAATCGACAGCTTCGGAACCGGTCAAAATCGTGTCCACGAACGCTTTTATATCGATGCCGATCTGCCGGAAACTGACGGAAAACGACAAAAAACGCGTTCTTCGGAATGTTTGTTCCCTTGTAGAGGGGAATCTTTTACAAATTAGGCAAGTGGTTTATGGGGACAGTTAGTAGTGGAGTTTGTGGGGCCCTTGGGGACAGCGGCGGATTTTTGGGTTGTCACAACATACGTGCCGTAAATCGGGAGCCTAAAAATACCGTGAAGCGCGACGACAAAGAGCAAAAACTACGGGTTGGGAACGGCATTGTTGTTTTGAGGAAAGATAGGTAAGTTTGATTTTCAATATAAATTTGTCTGTCAAACGAAATCCAAATATTGGTTTGAGGATTGAGGAAATGGCATATTGAAATGCCGTCACTAAGGATGATCTCCCTTTCCTTTTTTTCGATCGCCGACGGCAGAATGATCCGTGTTGAGAGAAACAATGCTGTTTGAATTTTATAGGAGGCCCCTCTGAAGCTGGGTGATACAGGCTTCGTATATAAGAGGGACGGTCTATTGAAGTCGATCTAGAGAGGTGAGGGACTACCCAAACATGGGAAGAAAAAAATAATAAATAACCGAATACCGTTTTTATACCAGACCAGGTACTTTGAAAAAACCATAGTTTTATGACTGTGCGTCCGAGTATGTACTGTGTGACAAAATTTTGTCAACGCTGCCTTGGCAGATTTTTGAGATTCATTATTAGTTCGGTTCCAATTCTGGTTGTGCATGAAAGTCTGGAAATGGAGAAACTAAAGAGAAAATTACGTGTTTATTTTCGACAAAAATTTTCAACGATATCCAGGCAACAATGAAATTCGGGCAACAATTGACACACGATTTTCGTGTTTCTCATTTTATTCCAATCCAACCTTATTCTAGTTATGCGAGAAACCTTGTGAATTTCAGATTTTCCGTCGTGGATAGAGAGGGTAATTTCCTATTATTACAAGGTCTCCCCAAGCTACGATTCTCGACCTATTTTCTTGATTCTTTTTTTATCCATTATGAATAGAATACGGTATAGTATTGGAACGTGATTTAGGAGTTTAAAATTTAATTAATTTAAGCAACACTGATCAATCGTAATGTTTTCACTACTCTCGTCAAATTTCAGTGATCCTTTTTTATTTAAATAAGAATTTCGTCTAATTTTGACAGTCCGTGACTGTTTGTCTGTTCAGTTTAGATTTTAGTCTAGTTATGCAACAAAACTTGGAAGCTTTAAATTTACAATCGGTGGAGAAGGTAAGTCTGATTAATCGTAATATGTATTAATTTTTAATTTAATTAATTAATTAATTAATTTTTATTCTTTTGGTTTTGATGAGCTAAAACTTGGGGAATTTTATTGTGATGATGGATTTCGTGAGGGGGGTGTTGGATGGGGGAAATGAATAACTGTTTATTTACGCTATGCTAATCGATTTTGGTTTATTGACGCACTGTTTCACAAATGTACAGCACAATCTCTCAATACTATCAAAGATCATGAGGTTTTGGGATTTCCAGGCGCCTGAGCAGATCATCTTCGTCGAGTAACTGAACGATCTCTTCATTGATACGACCTTGGAACATTTAGTGGTGCTATTCCTTGTTTCTTGCCAGCTTCATTGTTTAGGGAATTATAAGTCCCCTATAATATCATTGATGATGATTACCTACCTGAGTGCGTTGACACTTGAAATAGTACGCCATTTTGGAATTTGTGTATAATATCAAAAAATCCCCAAACTAAGCCTAACTAACTCTGCTTTTGTAACAGTTTGGGAAGTTATTTACTTTTGACTATACATTCTGGCATTTATTCGAAACATTTTACTGGAAGTTAAGAAGATGGTGTTGGCATTAGAATGAATTTTACGTTTCACAGTGGCACTTTACGTTTAATTGCATAAGATCCATGAACTTAGTCCTGTATGTAAGTACAGTTAGTACAGAAACGTAAACAGGGTGTCCCGCATAAGGTAGTCAGTACTTCAGGGCGTGATTCTAGAGCTCATTTCAAAAGTTCCTCGTAGAGATTTTTTTTTTTTTTTTTATGATTAGTTTTCGAAATTCAATTTTTGAGATATTTGTTTCGTGTTTTCAACTTAAGTCATAACTACTACAATAATTAAAACAGTAAGTTTAAATTTGAGGATACCGTTGGAAAGAGCGTTGAATTTCCTTCCTAAAACTAATGCCAAATCAAATTTTTTTAAGCGAGGATTCATTTGGTGAAAGAATTGCCTGAACACGAAATTTCCAAGAGAATGAGAAATTACAATTTTTTAAATCGGCTGTTAGTGTCCCATTTCTGTACTGTTTTTTGCGCACCTCATCTGTAAAAGCTGGCCCACGATCTCAGCTTTCTAGCGGTATGATAAATTTTAAAATGATGATAAACTTTACTAACTAGAGGATAAAAGTATGTTTGTATGTTGAAAAACATGGTTTTTTCTTTTTAAAAAAAAAAAAAAAAAAAAATCGAATGTTTTTTGAAAAATTACCTCCTGAAAAAATTCGAGTTTGAGACCGGTTTCTACGTATTTTTTCACTCTGAATCGAATGGTAACACTTGCAGATCTCCCTAACTCCGTTATAATTGTGTTTAAAACTTTAACTAACTAGTTTTACCTTAAAAACACATAAAATCGAGCATAACAAATAGAGTAAAAATTCGTGAGTTAAAGTGTAAAACTCTGTTATAACAGAGTTGGGGAGATCTGCAAGTGTTACCATTCGATTCAGAGTGAAAAAACGCATAAAAACTGGCTCCAAATTCGAATTTTTTAGAGGGTAATTTTTACGAAAACACTCGATTTCTTAGAAGAAACCATGTTTTTCATCACACAAACATACTTTTATTCTCTAATTAGTTAAGTAAAATACAAATTGATTATACCGCTGGAAGGCTGAGATTTTGGGCCAGTTTTTACAGATGAGGACAGATTAAAACAGTACAGAAATGGGACACTCACAGCCGGTTTAAAAAAATGGTAATGTCTCATACTCGTGGATATATCATGTTCAGGCAGTTTTTTTCACCAAATGAATCAAATTAAAAAATTTTGATTAGGCATTAGGTAGGAAAGAAATTTAACGCTCTTTTCAACGGTATCCTCAAATTTAAACTAATTTTTGTAGTTATTGCTGTTTAGTGACTTAAGGTCGAAAACACGAAAACATCTAAAAAACTAAATTACTAGAAAACTAAGCGTTTATTAAAAAAAAAAAAAAAAAATCTCTAGGAGAAACTTTCGATCAGAAATGAGCTCTAAACACGTATGAAGTACTGACCACCAAATACGGGACTCCCCGTAAACACGCTACGTAAAATGTACAGAATGTTGATATCACAACACGGGTTCATGAAACGAAATCGCCGTCTCATGATTCAGACCAAATTTCTGAATCCAGTCAGTCTGGCATATACCATAGCAACTTTGGGAAACATATTACATTTAAAGAGTGCAGGAAATTGAACGAATTGGGCGTGTCCAATGAAGAAATTTCATTTTAAGCAACCTAAATCTATCGTAAGCTCAAAATACATGTAGAAATGTATTTGTATTCCTCATCAATCAAGTTTGACAAAAATGGTCCATTTGGCTTTGCATTCTATAACATCAAGAGAAAAAAAGTTTTATGTAACATAGATTCTTATAATTTTTGGTAACTTCTGCAATTAATCTACCTAATCATTGCGGCATTGTGAGAATAACATGGTTGCAGTTACTGTATTAAGATGGTGTTGATTTGGATGAGAAGATTTCATTGTGAAACTTTACATTTATTAAAACGACTTTTCAAAAGACTTAGTCAAGACGACTTTTGTCAAAACTGACGTTTGTCGAAACGACTTGTCGATGGCTTTCCGAAGAGCGTTTGTAAGAAACGGCTGGAACGACTTGTCAAAAAGACGTTCTTCAAAACGGTTGTCTCAACTGACGTTTTTCGAATCGACTTGTCAATCAGTCAAACATTACGTTTATTAAACGCCACGAAAAGTGTACATACTTTTGACTCGCAACACAGGTTCGTGAGAAACACGAACGCTATCTCTTGACTTCGCCGAAAATTCACCGACCTACCTCAATTAACCTCAAGAAACTTCCCCTCGCCTCAATCCCATCATTCCTTCTCCACTCATCCGCTCCCAAAAACTACTCAACCAGCTCTCAAAACTCGCGGCGCCTCATTTACTCCTGCTCTCTTCGTATTTCTCCTTTTATTCTTGTTTTTTTCCTGAACTGTTTATTTGGTTTCTTTTATCCCCAGTGAGTCGTAGCCGCCTCGTTCCTCAACTAATTGCGATCTAAGGGCTCCTCGTCGGCCGGCCCCGTTGCAATCTCGAGTAACATCTCGGGTGGTCTTTGACCTCCTAAACCCTTTTGTCACGTCAAACTACCCTCAAAATCATGGTCAGTTTTAGGAGACATCAACGCCGGTAGAGCAAAAATCTGTCCAAAGAACGGTAAGCTCTTTGCGTCCTACAACGTATGAGCTGTTACCACTGGCCTACTTCATATGATCCTTGAGCTTTTGCATAGTAAGAATATTATCTGTCAACTTGAAGGACAGATCTTACGTCTAAAAAGCAGACGTAGGTTGCGGGGAAGTATAAATCTCTATTAAATAACAATTCTCTGAAAGCTCTCTAAAATGAATGAGTAAGTTGATAAAATCATCATCAGTTGAGGAACACTGGATCAATTAGGCTAATTTTTCATGATTTATAGGAGTTTAAAACATAAAACATGTCATGAAAAACGGTGAAGAATGAAAGACGATTGATTTGATATTAATAAAACGCCCAGAGCCATTCTACCACATTTGCTACGACAACCATTGAGTTAATTCAACCATTGAAAATTCCATACGAAGATTCTAGAATTTAAATTTAATCATCAGCATTTCTTATCCCTTCCTACAAATGATCATCCACAACAAATACAATCAAATTAACTTATGCCGCCATTATCAACTTGGAGAGCCCGGAAGCTAATTTCTTTCCGCTCGAAGTTAATCTGCTGAAGCATATCTCCTGGAGCTCTCACATCATCAGAGTCCAAAACGGAGCGTTAGGTCTGCAGATAGTCCAAATGACGACGCTGCTGGATCCAATACGTCAGGTTAAATTTATCGTTGGATTAACAGAAGTGGAAGATCAGTTCAATCATCAATGTTTCATTCCGAATAGTTGAAACAACAAATAACTTGAGTTCGAATAACTTGAGTTCACAATTTAGCTCTCTCAATGGCAAACGCATTCTGGATACAGGGGTTGGTATAGTGCTCGCCTTATATTGCCTTACTACGCATTTTCCGTCGTATTTAAGCCTCACACTTTTGTCTAACGAATTAAACTTTTGGTCAAATGGATTAAACTCTCCCTAAAATAATCAATTGAACTTCTATTGTGTTAAAGTTTGTACTGAAACACTATTGTATAAAGTGCAACGAATGGGACGATATGAAAGCTGTCATAAATCAGTGATTGACATAAAGAAGACTTTGTATCCCTTCTAAATGTTGTGGCTGAAAAGGAATTGTCAAAGATTTTGCGGGTTAAATCATGGGTGCTTCTTCAGCTTGCTGGTTGCAGCCAATGCTGAGCTGGTACACTGAATTTCATTAATCACAGCAATGATGTTATATTTTTTATTCTTGCTTAATATCGTGTTATTTGTATACAGTGAAATGTGAATTCATTATTCCCATCGAGTAGATGTTTTCTGGAGTTCCTTATTTAAGGTTTCTGTTTTCCAAAATTCGCACACAATTCGATATTTTCTTGCAAGAAGTTTAGTTGATTTGGGAAAAAGTTTAATTTTACGACTAAACGTTGAATTAAATCGACAAAAGTTTGAATTTATTTGACAAAAGATGCTATTGATTTGGAAGACGGATAAGTTGAAACGGCAAATAGTTACTGTAAAATATTCAATATGACCCAGAATTCAATGAAGGGAGTAAATATTATATAGTTACTATATTAAATAATCACGCAGAATGCCTACGGGCTTTTTCTCCTAAGATGGCTGAGCGTAGCCAAGAGCGCGGAGGAAGTGATATTAGAATTACAAAGGGTCAAAGATCCCGTGTCGGGAATAGAACTCAGTAAACAGGTGTGGGACGAGTCGCAAACAATATTGGCAGCCGAGTTTACCTTAAGAATAAACAGCCGAGAGGAAGAAACAACTGACGATACATTGTCTGATTCGCGAGAGGTGAAAGAGTAAATGGCGTTCATGTCAGTGAATCTCATTTCACCGCCGAGTCATTTCCAATGAACAGACTTGCAACCGAATGATCGAAGCGAACTGTAATTCGCGTTTTCGATTAACGGTAGTGGCGCTACCGTCGCATCCATAATGGTGGAATAGATCCTGACTTAACACATCTCACACAAGGCAAATTACCATTCTTTCACTGAATATTTACTAAAAAATCATCAACATCACAACAACTGAAAACAAAATTTATGACGGTCATGTCCGTACACTAGACAACAAAACTAAGTACTGGAAGTTGAATAAGAAGTTTGGAACGCTTATTTGTTTATTTAAAAGTAGTAAGTAGGTGTAGGTAGCTACTTACAACAAGTAGTCGTGAGTCTTACGTGGCTATTAAAAGTATTCAACTAGTATTTTACTTTAGACTTTCATAGAAATTAATAAATTAGATTTGATTGTGCATAAATTATGCAAAATGTACAACCGATTCTAGTAATTTACCGAAGGAGAACAACTTAAAATACTCATCATACGTGTGGTTTCTTAGAAGAAGTGGAGGATGTCCAACATTTATGAAGGTACCAACTTGTTTCACAAAGTTTATTAATCTATAAACTATAAATGTAACAATTTTGCAAGATATCAAGAATATATCCCACTTCAAATGCACCTGCGAACCTGGAAATAGCAGATCTTGCGGTCTTGTAGATCTAGCAGTCTTGGTTTTCTGGTAGGTCTGGTAAGTACCTACCTATTCTGATTAAACTTATCTTACATAATGAAAGCACAGTGTATACAAATGATAAGAATGTACTACATTTACAAACGTAGGATTATGGTTTTGCAGAATCGCTGTGTTCCAGTTACTACCAGGTAGTTGTGTAACGTCTGTTGGGGAAACAAACGATGGGCCATTGCAAAAGTTCATTTCCAACGAAAATTAGCTAAAATGTCAGTTATACCAATCTCAATCATATCTCTATTCAACATTATCCCATCCCTTAGTGTCTGATTGGCGTAAACCTATACATCACAAGGTGGTTGCGTGCTAACCTCTGGCTTAAGGAGCATTTTTTAAATAAGTGTTTTATTAATATATTTGTGAAATATTCTCAACGAATTGGAAATTTTTTAAAATTTGTATCCGGGAAGCTACAAACATTAAATTTAAAGGGCTATTTCCGATACAAATTAGAGTAAAATTACTAGTAAGTCAAGTACAGGGGGCGAGCGCTTTCGATGTAAGAACATCATCATCAGGTCGACGAAACAGTACTACCTACTGTAGCTATTACTGCTACAGTACTACTATAGCACTGTTTTGACGGCCTAATGATGATGTTCTCAAGTCAAATGCGCCCTGCACTCGACTCGCTAAAGACGACGGAATCCTCCGAAAGGTAGTACGTAGGTAGGTACAAAGTTTTGCGTTGATTTCAAATAATCCAAAATAAATTGTAAGCCATTCAGTGTTTATTGAGGGAAATAGAGCAGACTTCAATGCTTATTAAAATTGTTATGTTCATTGGATGACGGGTCTAGTTGAAGGTCACAAATGAATATCTACTGAAATGAAAAATGAAATTACCTACCACCCAATCTGCTGGCAAAAATAAATGTCTATGTGGGCCACAATCCTTCCCCAAGCAAAGCTAGTCTCCGAAATCCCACTGGTCTCGTTTAGTTTGGTAAGAAGGAAATAATATGGAATAAGGAAAGAGTGAGAAAGTTAAGAGGAAAGTGTAAACGACTTAGACGATTGCCAATCCGTTAAATTTACACACACTCATAATCGATAGGTAGATCTTAGGACCAGGAAGCGGTATAAAACCCATAAACCGAGACCAACACGAATAAATCTCCCTTTAAACTAAGCTTCAAATGGAGTTCTAACTCAAAACTATCAACGGTACCTAATTGGGCAGGAGTTATGAAGGCTATCACTCTTCACTAAATCGTTTGGTTAATTGACAGTTGTGGGTCACCAGTAAACAACTAACGCCGGAACTCCAGCTTTCTAGCAGGTACGAATACTTTCTTCCTGAACTCGATGAACTCAATGAAGTGCTTCGTTGGAACCCTCATGGTTTTCGATAGAAAAAGAGGTGGATGAGGTCAGTGGAAGAAGAAATGAGACAGTTTCGCAGGACACACTTTGGGGTAGTTGACCCATGGTCCTGGTCAAAACCTCTAAAGTAAATATTTCGGTTTAAAACACTCTTATTTGAGTTATATGTTAGGTATTTGAACATATAATGTTGTATTCCTTGAGCTAAATCGTTTTCAAATTTATATATAGGTATAAGAAAGACAAAATTTTAAATTCAAAAGAACAGGACATTAGATGTGGATGCTGTGAAATTAATAGTAACACAAGTGGGAGATTTAAGTTAGACCAGCTTACCCAGATCTGTCGGATGATTTTGAATCATAATTAGGTTGAGTCATATTCGTCTCAAGGTCAGAAGAAATGAGCAAATGGTTGAATACATCCATATTAGAATTTATTCGAAAAGACTTCCTCAATTTTTGTCGAAAGCCATTTCTCACTCTTCTCGATGAAACAAATTCTGGTTACGCTTACGTTCAATCAATTTTTTTTAAATTTTTTTATTCGATTAAAAAGAGTAATAATTGCGATCGACTGAGTCGATCACCCTCAATAGAACGACTAATTTTACTGTTAAGAATCTACAATAATTGAAAAAGTTTATCTTGAAATGTTAGTTGAGGAGAGAAACAAATTAATGAGCACAGCTCCATTCTAGATACTAATATCTCATCGCATTTTCTTCACTTTCTAATGAAGACAACAGTATGTAAGAAACTGGATTTGGAATATTTCAATTAGAGGCATATTCGGGTAAATTATTTTTTCATAATATGTTTTTCACACAGTTACTTCAAGTTTCACCATAAAAATCTTGATTTGATCTCTTTCGTGTCGAAACTAACAGTCTAGTGTAAATAATAGTCGTATAAACTTAAGTCTCGTAGTTGAAAAATACAGCTGAAATCAACAAACGATATTTTTTTAAGAGAAAAAAGCTTGGGTAATGTTCAAAATTATCCATTATAGATATTTCTTAACTTGAAAGATGAAAACAGATTTTTAAATTGAAAAACGGATGTTTTGCAATACCAAATAATAACAAGTATTTTAACAAATTTTCGTAGAAAATGAAGCTATTGCAATGGCTCGGAAAACTTTAAAACCAAATTTTTTGAAAATTTCCTTCATTGAAATCCGTTTTGAGGTATTCTGAAACGATTCCTGAAGTTTGCGCTTGTTCATATGTGTGTGTGTGTGTCCTTCCAGACGATAACTCTCCTTAGGATTGAGATAAAAATCCCGTTCTTGCGCCGAAAAATCAAACTTCCCACACGTGAGTTCGATGGCCAATAATTTTCGAGCACATTAAATTGGAAAAATTTCAAAAAATGTACCAAAAAAATCACCAAAAATGGCTAAAAAAGACCAAAAATTGTTAAATTTATAATTTTTAGTACAGCTTCAGTCAAAACAAAATTATGGACGATTAACTAGGACATCAAAAACCTTTTGCTCAAAATTATGCTGAAAAACGTATTTGAATTTCATTAATATTTGCTGAAAAATCTATAAAAACTGTTTCTCATTTTCTACGTTTGGCTTACCTCCACATTGTTGTAATTTAGTCCACCGCTAATCCCTGTGTCATATCATAACACAATCATTTGGGGGAGGAAATTATAGCTATTGTAGCGATTTAAGTTCATCAAACTTTTAGTATTTTCAACAATTTCAAAATATAACTTTTTTTCTGTTTCCAAATGAAATTTTCACTCGTGTTACTTTTATTATTTCATTTATACTACATAATGCTAACTAAACATTCGAGAAAAAAAGTTGAAGTCATGCTGCATGGTGGTATGGGCGAATTTTTCGTAAATTATCGTACGATACTATGTTAAAATTGTTTTGGAAATTCAGGACTGTAAGTAAAAAGGAATTGTTAACAACCAATTTGTCGGAAAAACTTGTTCTAAATAATTGGCGACAATTCGCCCATACCATCATGCTGTATGACTGAAACTTTTTGCACGTGTAGGCGGTAACGTACCTATATGTTCCACGAGAACATATACCTACTTGGAATTAGACCACTTAACCCAACTAGGAGGAGCCTGATGAGTGAGATCATGTTTATTCAGGTGCTATACGAAGGATTTATCTTAATAACAACTCTTTTCGGTGAACTTCGATTTTTGAGGCTTTGATCAGGAATGTAGGGGCACTTACCCCACTGTGGCATGTAGAGGGATTTTGAATCCCTGGCGCAGGACAGAGAGAGCGTTCATTCACTGAGCCGCTATGCTCGATTGAGCCACATGAAAAAGTCAAAATAAGTCATAGGAACTGAAAACATAAAGATTGATTTGGTTTGATTTTGATTTAATTTACATGGCTTCGACATTTTTACTCAACTGTCAGAAAGAATCTTCATTTTCACACCTTTGAAATCTACCATCAACTCGAACAAGTTTCAACGAAGAACCTCCACTCCTCCCTATCCAGTTGCCCAACAAAACCGACTATTAACTGGACGCTATAAACCTCTTCCTCACTAATCTTCACCATTAAACGAACAAAACAACAAATTATCGAAGATAATTGGTGAAGCGCCGGCCCCCTAGAAGAACCCTTCAATGAAGTATCACCTCAGGTTACTACCTTTTGTTCTAGGTCTGAAATCAAATGGCGTTTTATTTTCCTCTTCTTCGTCGGGGTGACCCGTCACTTTCTTCTATAACAGTCGGTCTGTTGGACAGATGAATGGTCCGCCTAGAGCTTGATGGGTATTACCGGCTTGTAACCGACCAGTGATTACAAGGGACACCTCTCAAATCACGACTTCTTTGATTCGGAAACTTTTTTTTTACTCTGCCGTTCTCAATGACAAAACTCTCGCCTTTCAATAATATTTATCAGGCTCGCCCGAGGAGTTATGACCGGCTTCAGTTAACGGAACTCTTTCTGTACGTGGAAGTTGAGGTTTTTTCTCTCCGAAGGGGATTTAGTGAGCGCTTTTTACTGAGAAGCATTTGGAAATTTGTCAAGAGGGGGGACATTAATTTATTCTGGAGCCACGACTAATCGCCTTCACAGAGGTATGTTCAATTATTGTGTTAATCTTCTTCGCTCAGTTACTGGCCAGTTGATTACGGCGAAGGTAAGTAGCAAAACGTAGTAGGTAGATAGTTAACAAACACGCACTATGAAAGCCGTAAATGAGAGACCATACAATACTTTTGAATAGTGATTGTTCTACTGAACTATATATCACACGAAAATAAATCATAGAAATTTGACAAGTATTGTCAAACCAAAAATGCTGGTCTCAATCTAAACGATTGAGCTGCATTGAGCTAAAAGTAAAGAAGCCATACATGCTTACATGGTTACAAACTTCCAAGGAACACTATAAGTCCCATCGTTCAGAAAAAACCATTACTCTTCTAATTTTGAAAAAGATTTACTCGAAATATCAAATCACTCTTTCATCTTTCTCTTTAATACTTGTCAAATTTCCATAATTTATGTTCATGTAATAAATGAATATATGCCTGTCGGTTTCGGAATCAAAAATAACTGAACCAGTCTCGATACCATTGTTTCCAATATTATGTGCGAGTGCTTTGCCAGGCTATATTCAAATCGTCTGAAACCTTTTAACATCTTGAATCGGGAAAATCGTAACAACGTTGTCCGGGTAAACGACTCCGTAGTTAATGAATTCACTTTCTGTGGTACACTTCTCTGGGTATCTACACTTCTCTTACGACTTGAAGATCTAGTATAATCAGCTGAGTGGGCTCTATAGCTAATTTTGTTCCTCTTCAACTTCAGGCTATACACTTCTGAACAGAGCTTGTCTAGGTGTAGTAGAGCATTATTAAAAAGTCAGTCTATCAGCTGAGTGAGCATTGTGTACAAATTGAAGATTCTTTCAAATTTTGTGTAAAAAGGAGAATATAGCATAAATTTGTTTGGTGATGAAAGTATTGCTTGACTTTTATGAATTTGAAATCATGATTATGTGAATGCAATATCGCAATGAATCCTGGCTTACCTCTGAACACAGTGAGAAATGTAAGGTTATACTTGCTCGAGTCCTCTGTGTACTATATGTTTAATAATGGGGATTTACACCACATAACGCTGAGTTAAGATTTTGCAACGCTGAGTCGTAGTCGAGTGGGAGGAACTACGAATAGTGCGCGAAAAATGCCAACGGTTGGCGGTCCATTCGTTTTACGAATAGAAAATTCCTAGTCGGGGCTCAAGGGAAACTGAATACAGCAACCTCCCATTACGGTAACCTATAATGCTATAATCAATGTTATTAGTTCCTATTTCGAGGTGTCATGACATGCGCATTGTAATAGTCGTGATTTTCAAAAAAGGTGGTTGGATTGTAGGATTCATCCTAACTTAAATTATGCTGATACCTTATATTGGATTCTATAACTTCACGATCTACCATCAGTCCGATTTTGTTCGAGGGTATTCGGGTACTAGTCTCAGGATGTCATCCTACTAATTTTGTTGAAATAGGTAACCATTGCACCTGCCAAACCTGTAATTCGTTGTTATAGACGAAGCACCGATACTGATAGATCGATTTTGATGAAATTGGCAGGGATTGTGCCACATTAAAGAGAAAATAGATACAGACAGAAACGGCTGTCTTTGCCCTTTGTCGTATCCACATCTTCAATTAAGAAACATAATTGGCCAAGAAAAAAAGTGTACAATGTCGTACATATTTAGGCAATGGGTTCACTTAGGTAGGTACATGTTTATGATATAGGTATGTACATATTGATCGTTGATCATGTTGAGGTCGCCGAATGAGATTCTCCTAACCCAAGGCGAATTTCGATGTTGCCTTAACAACTACCTACCCACCCAAGTTCCTTTCCTTCTTCTACACATCTATTTCTAGAGAAAAAAAAATTTAACCACAGATAAAGTTGTTGGTAATATGATACTTCTTCTATTATGAAAGAATTCATTACACGTTAGATAATCTATGACTCGGGCTTAATTATGAAGATTTGCAGCAGTGTAGTCACGTTATTGTGACTTTTGAATCGTTTCATTCATTCGTACAAGGATCCCCTATTCGTACAGTACGACTCAGTGGTTAGCTTCTGGTAAGCTTGCGCTAGAAAAAACTCTTTTTGTACAACGACTCAGATGGAAAACTGAAAAAACGCCCTAATGTGTAGCTACAACTATATAACTGCTTGGACTGTTTAGGTAGGTGGGCGCTCCGAAGAAAAAGATTCCCCCACCTGAGTTCCATAACGACGCGGAGCTTCAATAAAATTCGGGCTAAGACCATTTGAAAACGACGCCAGAGGTTTAAAACTAGTTGTTAGTGTTAGCACTGCTCCCAAAGGTGATGCCGCGGGATTGAGAAACAGAATTGTATTTTCGTCAGTCCTCCAAAGCGAAAGGGACGTTTTATGGGTGTTTATCACCTTTAGGTAAGCTGGTCATTTCACACCCTCTCTCAACACATTCTACGGGACCCCCGGGGAAGTTCAATCCTTAATAGCCCAAGTATTTGAAGGTAATCATCAGGCCATTTTACTATTTCCTTTGCCAGTAAGTTTAGAAGTAGTAGATCTTAACTATTATATGAACTCGTAGTAAAATGCAATCGTTCAGAGGTTGTGATCAGCAACAATGAATATGACAAATCATATTTCTTATGTTAGTATTGGCAACAGGGCAAGCAAAAAGAATTGAGCTGCGGATCACCCTAGCAATGCGTGCACCCACTTGGGTGATCAAGAGCCTCGATGCCCCAATCGGCCCGGACCCACACACCATGACGGCTCCCGAGGCCATCTGACCATTTTTGGTCATGGTCAGATCACGAAAATTGTTGTCTGATCTCCATCACGAGAAAGAGTAGACGACTTGAAAATACCGTAATAGTCCCATTATTTGAGTACCTACGAGTAGTTACGAAAAGGTGTAAGGATATTCCAATGAAACAGGTTTTTCACCATTGCAAATGTATCCCAAGAACTTTCTGAATTATTACGTTTGTGAAGATGAGATGGGAGTTGATTCAGCAATATAGTTTTGCAGTCCTTTATTAGGAAACGGTACGGCGGCTATTACAGAACGAAACAGCAGGAGCAAAGTATTGGAATTTTTTCACTTAATAGAAAATATAAAAAGTTACATTAAATCTGACCATTTTCCTGAGCGCAAAACGCTCCTAAAACGTCCCAATTGATAGAATACTTAATGTTTCATAATAGCGGAAATTTAGTCTAGTGAGTGGATATAATTCATCAAAATTTAACTGTTTGTTGTGCGAAAACATTACTTATGTCTAACTCATGGTACCTATAAAAGCTTTGACCCTTCAATCAAAGATAGTAAATGATTTTTAGCAATTTATAGTAATTTTCAGCTATTTTCCGAGCACATATTCAAAAATTTAACCAAATTATTGTGTGGAAAAAATGCTTTGGGACTCATCCCTGTTGTGGATACCTCAATATTCTAGCAGAACAACGGATTTATTATAATTATTCTAACAATAGAAATCGCCAGGAATGAAACATATATGAATACGAGAATATTACGAGTATAGCTAAAGCACCATTTTATAATTCTCCAAAACGAACTCCATAAAGAAAATTGTCCACGATTCAACTTTTCTGAAATGATTGGGGCATTTGCTAATTACATTTTCTAATGGGTATGAGAATTTTGTCAATCGTACTAGTTTGTCAAGACATCAGTCTGGTAGGCATCCGCAGTTGCTAAATTTACGATGTTACATACTTACAAGTGTAATCTTCTGATTCTTTTTTGCCGAAGTAAATTCGTCTTTTCGATTTATCCTTAATATATATATATATATAGGATCCATTCAGAACGAGATTCTACCGCACAGGTCGGTGCCGGTAACTCCACGATTTACAACCGTGCGGTTTCAAAGAAACTGGAATGGGATTAGAACGATAAGGGCACCCAATGTAATTATCTACCTCATATTTCCATTCATCCCGAGGGACAAAGCTATTGACGGTACATTCGGATGCATCGGTCCTCCGCAGCAAGTTATCGGCTTCCAAAGCTCCTTAACAGAAATCGAATGGAGAGTATCCTCAAATTGAATGCAACGCACATATGCGCGACGGGAACCCATTTCGGCTCAAGGTTGTATCATTTTTCATTTTCCTTCATGGGTGCACGAATAGAATTTTCACGTAGGCATGAAATGGAGGACTGTAAAAGCTAAGTACGTATGCACTATATAATATGTGATGGAGTTGGATGGTTTTTATGTGCCTGGGCTCAGTTTGAATTCACGATTAGTGTCAAGTATTCTCGATTGTTTGATTTTTTTTCTGGGTCGATTTCAAAGGTTCTTTATTGGAAAAAATGAATAGACATTTCGCGAACAACTTTCCTCCTAACACGAAGAAATTTATTGTGCTTTATGTTTTCATACCAGAAGAAATATTATAACCCTTTGTATACTTTTTTCGAGCCTAATTCGTGACAATCGTGATGCAAAAAGACAAGAGCGATGAAGAATCATCAAATTTTTACCAAGTGAAATTGTTTTGCTCCAAAACTCGTGCAATTTTATTGTACACCGGTTGTGAAGGATTATGCGTGATGTCTTGGAGAAAACCCACTGACGAGGATCGTGGTAAAGTTGAGTAGGTATCCATGGATTCATGGCTGCTTCTGAGCCTATACCCTGAGCCTATATGCCTATAGGTTGCGGAAACATTCCTGTTCGGCCCATTTACTTGTCTCCAAAATCAAAATTCCACACGCATTTTATGCTTTAGACAACTCTGAACAATTTTCGTTCCATGTATGTCCATCTGTCTGTCGTGTGCCTACAAATCCTTGTAACAAACAACCTTAATTTCCATAGTTTTCATCTGATTCGGATGGAATTTTCAGGGAATGTGCGGGTTGGGCTGTACATAGTCCCCTATCAGTTTCATTGCTCCCAAATCAATAATTTACTCTGCGCATGTACAATCGTATATTCCATCAAGCATCATTTTATCACTTATGGTTTGATCATTCATGAACAATTTCAACTTGATTGCACTATTTATTAGCAGCGGTAGCGCATGAGCGAATGTAAAATCCTAGCTCAATTTTCACAGTTTTTATCATATTTTGATGAAGTTTTTAGGGAATGTGCGGGTTGGCCTGACGATGGTCAGTTTCTTCGTTCCCAAATCATAACTTGTTTCTACTCATGCGAAAACGTAAATTACATCTAGAATATTTTTTTCGTTTCCTAATTGATTGATTTGACATATTACGCTATATATCTTGATTACTATTTTTCGCTATAAGGAATTTATCAAGATCTATTAAAACATTAACGTGATGTATACATTCATGTTACGGATACGAGGAAGCTATGTGCCACACCCTACTTGGCAGGCTATTTTTTCTATTTACACACTACTTTTGGTCAACAAATATTCCTGTGTTGCCCCTTGTCGGAATCTTAACATCAATCAGTTAGTCACTTTAAAAACAATAACTCTATTGTGCAAGAGAGATTACTACATTAAAAACAATCGCAGGCTACACAAAAGTAGTGATAACACTTAAGTAAACTGTGTCAAGCTGTGATGTAGGCTTTCTTTTCCATTTCAAGGGAATTTTAATTATTATAAAACCTTTTCCATCCGAAGTTTTGATGGCCTACTTGATATCTGATATTGAAACTGGGTCACTTTTTTGCTTCAGTGTTTCTAAAGTAAATGTTAGCCCCCTCCACTCTCCCTCCGTCCCTTCGCCTCATAATTCGAAGTTTTGCTATTCCGGATTGAATCTAAATATGCAATATAAACAATTTATCTATCCTCCGTTTGCCGTACAGGGAAAGGAATTTTGCATGTTCTTCAGTTTTTTTGCTTATAAAATATAAGAGGATAGGAAAGGATCGAAAATGCTTCCAAATGAACGTTGTAGAACGAAGAAAATGTGGCTCCGATCGGACGTGAGCTTTGAGGTTTAATTCCCTATGGGCGTAAGCTTTATAGGTAGTACCCACAGCCTGGGCCGCTGGAAGATACCAGTCGTGGGTTTGCACATTCCTTTTATTTCCGGTTATGAAATTGATATAAGATGATGATGATTCATAAGATAACGATACTATAATTATTGACAATTGAAGTTGAACCGACATAATTTCAAGAGTAGCGAGCTTGAATTATGCATATATAAACTGCATAAGGAACTGGCTTATAAATGAAGCCTACACGTTATATTACATAAAACAATACGGAAAGCCAGATGAATGATGGGGTTATTTAGATGCAGTTATTATAAGTTGCCTTTCCACATCCTTTTGGACTCCGCGGCGTCATCACCGAGATGCGACTCAATCCCACATAGCGCATCAATCACTCCAGAAAGTTCGGTTCGTAGTCGTTTTTCCGTAGGAACGAAACAGAAAACATTATTCTCATTCATATATCAAAGGCGATGCGGTTGGGGGCCCGCATTTTATTGGTTGTTGGCAGTCAGGAGGTGATTGATCGTGGTTCTTTTCGAAAGGAAGCTCCTGCCGCCGCAATATACCTTATTATTGTTGACTTTTAAACGGCAAAGAGTGAAGAGGGATGCCGAAAAAACTTGTCTTCACTCCTCGAAATACTTGACGGCGAAGGGCAGAATAGCAAACGAGAATGAGAATTGAAAGCGGAGTTGGCAGCGGTTCGAGAATTGGGAAACGAAAAACTACTGAACTTCAAGGTTGAAGAATGAAAATAGTTGGTATGTGTGCAGTTTCCTTATTATTTCGAGATGGCTTTTGCGGATGGAAAACCAGACTTACTTTGAAGTAGAGCTTTCACGGCTGCTTTGTCCGCTTCTTCGGCATTCTTGAAAAGCAATTGGACTTCCCCGAGCCTTTCCAGCTCCATCCTTCCACTTCTGTCTATATTCCTATCAGTATTGTTTCTCAATTGCAGTTTATTTGTCAGGGGCTCCCAACATTTCTTAGTGATGAAAAGGTTCTTCTTAGTGCAGCTAATGTGAAATATCCTATATTGCTTATTTCACTGGACGTATAAAGCTTGTCGCTACTAACATGCCATTCTTGACAAATGTCTTAGTTTATAATATAACATTGGCTTGTTGAAATCAGTCATCAACCATTGATTTAATGCCCAGTTTTCAGTGCATAAATCAAATCTTCACTAAAGCATAATCTAGTCCCCTTTTCTACATTTCCAATAGCATTTAATTGAATTTATTTGTTTTAATTTACATTTTCGCACTACATTTCAATACATAGGTATCTTCTGGAGAAACTTACCTTACCACAGTACTGCCTGTTTGAATAGTCTATCATTCAAGATATTTTCTCCAATCCTTCTCTGAATGTTAATCTACACAATTTTTGGAAAATTCGCCAGTGAGAACTGAATAGTTCTTAATGATTTTCTCCCCTTTTTGTATCCTGTTCAATAGTAACGAAGTACTCAATTCCTTCCGACTCCGATGAAATTTTCAATTATGGTCCTTCATGGCTCATAGATGATCTTTTTGTTGTACCGCTGGCAATGTCGAATTAACCAACACATTAATATTAGAAGAAATAAATTGGCCAGAAGTTATTGAATATTGAAAAAGCACAGTACACAACACGTGATCTAAACATACAAGTACACCCTACACAAGTACACCGAAACAAACTAACTGGGACCTTTTCTTTCTGGATCACACTTCCAATCCCAGCGTGCAGCACCTGTTGGTCACAACTCTATCGGGTCATACTGAACTGCCGTTAGCAGCGTTGATATCAAGTTATTACTTACTGCACTAACCTCCACACTGATCTCAATTATTGCACGTTTGAAATTTGTTTGAAATATGTACTAACAATGTGTGAAAATATCAGAATATTGAAACCCGTTTTGGCTCAATGTCAAGAAAATTTCCGAACTGTTAGCTTCTTCTAGTGACCATTAACGTAGGACTGTTTAATTCTCTTCACTTTTTGGTTTAAAAAATTTTTTTAACAATATTTATAGCCACTGGAACGCAAAATATATTGAACAAGAAATTTTTAATTTCGGTATAGATGATGTTAAGCTATTATGCATTAATCGTTGCATATACAAAGGGTATATTCGGAATCACCGCTCAAGTTCCAGTGTGATTAGTCAGGATCATAGTTATTGTCAAACAGAATGGTTATTTGGTCATTGTGCTCTGGTTTTGTCCATTTTCTGAGAGTCCGTATATTATTAATCTTGATTATGACAGTAAGATGGTTTAATCATGGTGTTTAAACATGCATGATGCCATCTTCATGTTTTATTCATTCATTAGTTTCAATGACCTGTTCACCCAACTCTAATAAAAATTACCTATGTACCTCCAAACCAATGGCCACTAACGTTCTCTTACATGGAACATACCTGCTGAACAACATATGTTGCCTGGTAGCATCTTACTTTATTTGCCGAAATCCGCGCCGAATCTGATCAGTTGTTTAAATGGGAAATGCACCCTCAGTGCACTTGCCATTTAGTTAAGGTTGAGTGAGAGCATATGTGCATTAGGGTTCGAGCTGAGTATTGTCTCAGCTTTCAGTTGAGGAAGTGTTACATCTCAATAACTCACATCAACAAGGAACATACACTTTGTGTACGTAGTATGAGCTATTTCTGTGACCCCTGCGGGAAGACAAACGCTGGCCGGAGCTTGGGCTCCGCTCGTTGTGTGGTCCCAGAACTAGGAACCCCTAAGGCCACCATCTATGATAAACCTTTTCTTTTTTCGAATCAATTGCATTATATCACGGCAAGTCACGGCTCGGGGTGTCTGGTTCAAGGACCTAAAATATTGATTTATCTTCCATCTGATGTTCCAGCCGCGTCTCATTATAATAACGTTATTTGTAAATCAAGAATGCATCCATACATTTGAGGTCAATATGCACTAGTTTTGCATTGGAGCATTTCAGATAGTCCACCGATTCAATGTAATAATTCGAGAAAAGGAAAAAACCCAAAATGTTCCAAGTCCGTCTTATAGTACGGAAGATAAATAGCAACAAATTACAAACCCCAATGACTTTCAAGGGCAATAATTTAATTTTCCTTTCGTCAATCAAAAATACATCCTTAATTGGATCGAAGATATTTTAATTTGGAACGTTTGTTAGACATGACGTTACGCCAGGGGTTCCCAAAGGCGCAGAAAGTTGAACAATACAGATAATTTCAAAAAAATTATTTTATTAAACAGCTTTTTTATTCACTTGATTGTGAATATAATCAACTATGATTTATTCAAAATTAATATTACCATTTTCTAATTTAAAGATTAAATTTATTGTTAAAATAGCTTGTTGAAGTTACAGTGGAGTCAATATCAATAAATTGTTGCTCTATCAAAAATAACATCGAAATTCCACGGATTGATTAAAAATAAACAAGCATATCCCTCTCATTAGAACGCAAACATTTTCAAAAACTCTTTTACTTGTACCCTATTACGTTTAAGATTATTCTCTGTTTTGTAGTAATTGATTAGTATTTCTTTTCTTAAAATACATTTTATTTCTTCATTTTTCAATTATTCACGTTTTTTCCCCTCCTTATTGCATTTTATAAAAAATGATGAAACTAGTGCTTTAACTTTTTTTCTACAGCAACGCCCAGAGCCAAGGATCCGATCCACAAATTTTCTGTTTAAGTTAGCTAAATGTGTGCTGGTTTACTTTGTGGGTTGTGTAGTTTGGTAATAGAGGGCCCAAATTCAAAATCACACTTACAGATGTTCAAACGAACCCGCGTTCTACGTTGGGAAAGCTACTACGCTGAATCTACGAATGAATAACCACAGGGCACCCATAAACCAACCACGTCCACTTCCGGTCAAAATACATGCGGAGTCTCATAATGCTTCTTTTGACCAATGTTATGGAGTGCAGGTGTTGAAGAAAATGCCAAAAGGTTCCAACGATAGACAGCTGCAACAGTCTGAAAGAGCGCTAAGATGGGTTCTAGGGGTTAATCGTCCCCCTGGCCTCATTATCAACGACTAAATATGCGTTCGATTGCTCCTTAAATGAATCATAAAGTAACTATAGAAGCCGTTATACATACGCAACAAACCAGGACATCGTGAATCATTTCTCTAATTCTGTGATCAAGATTTTTAGATCGAAATATCAGATTTTTTCTTCTCTCTATTTCTTTGTCAAATTTCTTCTAAAAGATTATGTACCTATATATAGTTCAGTAGAACAACACCTATACAAAATGTTTTCATATAAATAAATAAATATATGTATGAAAAAGCGTTAAACTCTATTAATCGTTTTAGAATGCCTCAAAACGGATTTCAAGGAAGATACTTTTCATAAATTTTGATTTTAAAATTTTCCGAGCCATTGAAATAGTTCATTTATTACGAAAATTCGCTAAAACCAACAGTCAACAAAAGTAATTATTAATGAGATTGAATATTGATTGAATACCATCCTATCATCTTTGAACTGAATGGGAATGAAATTCTTGGAGTTAACTGACAAGAAAATTTGTTACCGCCAACTCATTACTTTGCGTGCTAACAGACTTTTTAACGGGTGGTGTCTAAAAAAGAAATCCGTCTCACACTTCGAAATAACGAAAGTTCATATTTGTGGCCTCCATCGCTTCCTGGTAATTGCGTGTCAACATTGTACGATTATTTTGTGATATTATTATGATATTGATCTCGATAATAGTATGAGATCCATTGTTGTTAGTTTTAATAGTTTTAATAAGCTTTCACCGTTTAAGATACACAGAATCATGCGATGAACATCCTTGCGAAACCGTAATCTAAATTGGGAATTAATCGGTTGCCGTTAGATAATTTCATTTATTTCCAACAATTGAAAGATCGATGTCAATAATAACAGGAAGCAGAACATCTATAAATCCTAGGAGCAGCCTAGTGAACTACAAGGCGGAAACTATTGAGTAATAACTTCATAATAGACACATGAATCAATTCAGATAACTAATAAATAAAAATAATAATAAATAAATAAATAAAATAAAATGAATAAATAGCATTAGCCAAGTTGGGTAGGTAGTACACCTCCCACAACCTATCAATATGGATTTATATAAAATAATGAGGAATGGCAAAATGGGACATTATTACGTATCTATGTATATATTCGTATATTATCACATTTGATTGCTACGAAATTATATCTTCAAATTAGACACAGGTTAGTTAATACCTACGAAAAAATATCTGAAGATCAAAATACGGGAAGGAGCTATCATGTAGGGTATGAATGAGTTTCATATTGCAAACGATGTTCAACATAATAACCAACATAAATTCGAAATAAAACAAAAGTAGTATTGCAAAATAACTATTAGTATTATGACTGTAGTAGTATCATAAAAGCTATTAACTCAATTCTTGAAGATTTTTCAAAAATGATCAAAACGTTTGGGCATTTTGCCGCTGACTGTGCATTGCGCTTTCGAGCAGGTATCACGCTCACATTTTGGATCACAATGAAATTCAAACTGGTCACCTGCACAACATCCTATGACAATCCTTCAATTTCGCGGCAATCTGAGTCATTAAATCGAGGAGGAATAGCTTCTTTATGAAATTCGTGTTTCACACACACTTCTAATGTTTCAAAGATTATAGAATATATACCTTAAATATATCGAAAGATTATAGACTTTCTACAAGTTTAACCGATCAACCCCTGAATATTTTGGTGAACCAATTTTAGAATTTGTCGTCCCTGAAAACAGATTTACATTTTCCCAATTGCAATATCTATATTTGATAAAATTAAGATGATCAGTCACTTTGAATCCATCCTTCGACGAAATTCATTTGAAATCACGAGGGTTTAGTCTCAACTTTCATCCAAATTGGTGCGAAACATTATAATGAATGTGAAAGTTATCTTCACAAATTACACAAAATATATCTCTTGTTTGAGCATGCGCTTTGAATGGTGTTGGTTCGAACCATACCAAGCTTCAAAGGATTCATAAAGTTCGCTGAAAATGTAATCGAAATGAGAAAAGAATCATAGAAATTTCTATGGCGAGTGTATTAGCAGCTCCCAGGAACAACCAGAACCGTCAGACCACCAGGAACGATTCTAGATTTAACAATGTGTACGCAAAATTTGAATATAGACAGTTTGAAATTGAAGACAAAAATTCTACAATCGTGCCAACCTGTGGTAAAATCAGTAATGAAAAACGTTTGTAGGACAGAAAAGCAACAAGTTTGGCATAATATTTTATAAGAAGCCCTGGGAACGAATAGTGCACGTTAGCTATTCGAGATGTCCGCATGTTAACCATTAGCATCACTATTGGAAATTTATGCGCTTGGTCCTTCAATAAATCACACATCATCGATTTCTATGCGATGATCGTGAAAAGGCGTTTGTGAGCCGTTCATCACATTTGATTCACTGGATGCTAACGCCGGGCTAACGATCCCAGAGCTCCACCGCCACCTGGTAAGAGTCAATAAAACCGCGGGGGGGCCGTTTATGACGCTCGCTAATGTGCCACCTCTGGTATTCATCATGCTACCAGGAAGTTTAAACGACTGAGGGCCACAGGATTGGCTGTTTCTTTTCGCCCGAATTCCGTATCTGCTTTTGGGAAGGGGACAATCAGTCTTTTGGACTTGTTTCGAAGTTGGAATAAGAGTTTCCGAGTTAAGGGCCGTTTGTCGACAGGCAGGTGTGAGCCCGCTGACACCTGTATCGTGGTTCCGACGACCGTAATTGTCACATTTATGGGACGTATTTTACTGCGGAGTGCAGTGCCGTTGTGTTGGCACTCCACTACTCTAAATATTACTGTGAGACAGATCATCTCAACCGCGCGCAGCAACCATACAAAACATACTATAATCATTGCAGGGACCATCATCGCGATTTGGCAAATTGAAAACCTGGAAATGACGCCGCCAGTTGAATTTGACGTCATTAAAGTTTAAAAAAGGCCTTCCGTCTAAAGGCTAAAGAGCAATGAGCGTAGAATACGTTTTCACCTACATTTCAAATTTCAGTTTCATGGGCTGTGAAAAAAAAAAAAAAAAACAGCTTCGGAGATCATAAGGCAACGGCAACACTAGCCTTCTTGTGCATGTCGATGTTGAGTGTCATTGTTTTGCGTCGTTGAAATGTGTGGTTGCTAGATGAAAATTTTCAGCAAAAAAGTCTGTCTAGAAAAGTATTCTACGTTAAAATTGAAGTCAACCCACTTCAAAAAAATATACCAAGTAATCTTTACAGATTACACGAGTGTTTCCCAAAAGTTTAAAAACCAGTCCAATCACGAACCTATCTCCAGTTAAAGCCTTATGAATTTGTACATAGCCTAGCCAAAAGGGCACTCAATTCGATCAGTACAATACTTCACATACCTTTTACGTTCCCATGCACCGATCTGAAAAGAGATTATAAATTTAATGTGTTTTGGGAGTGACAATAAGTATTTTATGCTTATCCATCGGGACAGAATTTCCGAACACGGTTCCGTTCAATAAGAACGGTAAAATGAAGGTCCTAATGTTTTTATGAAACTGCTACCGTGAAAACCCGATTCGTCAAAACTAGTTTTAGCCTATCACAGCATGATACTAATCTTTATGTCCAGATGATTTGAATTTTCACTCAGGGATTGACTACCTACGGGATGTTATGTGTTTTGGTTTAATTATCATCAATAATGGACCTTTGTAATCGATCAAGAAAAACATTTTACTTCCTCTTTACCGAAGCTAGGGAAGCTTTATGTTCGTGAAAGGTAATGTATTGGTTTGAACTACACAATCACTGCCTTTCACAATTATTCAAGATGTAAACTTTCATGTGAATTCCACCGTAGGTTACGTCTTAAACCTTTTGGAAGACAAGGACGGTGTCGATTTCAAAGATTCGCTTTCGTATTTTACATTCTTCACGCTCCATCGGTACAATTCAACGTTTGGATCCGACATCCGACCGCATAACTTAATTGCGTTTGTGTCCCCAAAAGGTTTCTGGTATATCAATTAATCAATAGCACGTCGCGACTCTCGACTTCCAGTTGTCAGTTCTTTATTTTGTGGTAATATGGAAATACAACTGTTACTAGGTATTCATTATACAACGCAACGGTGCAAAATATATTAGCCTTTTTGGCGAATTTTTGAGGACAAATAAATAGCATCATATAATATGCGAATGGTACCAAAATTTGGAGTTGATACAGCCAATTTTGCTTATTTTTCGTTAACGATCATTAAGTTGGACCAGGTATGTCAAACATTGTTGAGCAGTTGTGTCGAACAAATCAAGGTGGGACTTAAGTGAAAAAGGCAATAGATTTATTGGCGTTGACGCTCAATCACATACATTGTGATTAACGGTACAATATAATCAATCGAAATTGTTTACTTAAATGAAAAAAGTTTCAATTATTTCGTATTGAAGGTCCTTCATTACCCTAATGCGATATTTAGTAGTAAGTAGTAGTATATGCCTTTTATTAAAATATTCGAACAGTAATATAAGTACATAACGATATGTATAGTTTGGTTGTCTGGAAGCTTGCTACGCTGGCGTCTCAAGCACAAAAAAGTCCTAAACCAATCTTTTTAGTCCAATCCAACATGTATTGGTCTTAAATAGATAAAATCTGCATGATTGGTGCTCGCACATCCGTTCACAGGCTCTAAAAACTGGTATCCGACGAATGGCGAACTGAAAATCCACCCGTTCGTCAGACAGTTCTTTTAAAAGCGGAGTCAGTGAGTCTCTCTACCTGTTGTACCGTGTTGCTCCCCAACTCCCCCGTAAAATAAAAACAATTTTTTCGTATTCAATTACCCGAGTAATTGACTGACTCCTTTATTTGGGATGCGGTTTAGCCGAAGTGTGATCCCGTGTTACACTTTTACACCAATCGTAAAAAACAAACCTCCCCCGTCGAAGACGGAGATTCCGGGAGCCGAGCTAATTAAAAGGTTCTTGAAGAGGGGAAGGTGGTTGAACCCGATTAAAACGCCCTTTTGAAGGCTGGGCCTTTGCACAAAAAAAGATGCACTGGAACAAGAAGAAGAACAGCTAACTCTCCCAACCAGCACCTTCTTCATAAGTATCGCATTCTGATCCTCATCGTAAAACAGCCCACATCAGCTATTAGTCTGTGAGCTTGCGGCATCTGATTTAATCCATTAGGTTCTTGACCAGGGCTGCAACGTTAAGGGGAAATTCCCCTCATGCAGGAAATTAGGTCATCGTAAAGCCTCGAAAGGGAAAAATTGAGGGAAATGAAGACAAATGAGCGACCCTCTCCAATAAACTCCGTCAAATTAAAATTATAACAAAGTTTTGTGTATCTCACTCTATTCTGCAGCAAATTGATCCTCGACAACACATTTTGAATCTCAAATATTCTACCAAAATTCCTTGATCTAAAAAATTCAATTATTATTATTATTATTTTTTTTTTTTTTTAAAGCAAATTTTCGTAGAAAATTAAGATATTGCGATTCTCATATCAGTTGCCCAATGACCTCTGTAACCGTGAAAAGCGGACAAACATACGGACAGACAGAGAAAAATTGAGAAAATGGTACCAATCGTCTACAAGTAGCATGAAACGGGAAAGAAACGGAAAAATCCATGATTCTAATCAATGTAAAGACAGTCATACTTACGATCATATTAATATAGATGTACTCCTAGATTCTAGTCTAAATTCGACGAAGTACCCTAAAACAGCAACAGTTTTTCTAGTAGGGCTAGGACTAGGTGCTAGGTGGGTACCATACATGGAGCCGTTACGTCAATATGATACGGATGGGAAACAGGTGGTGTTCAGAAAACAATATTAGGTATAGAATTAACCAAAAAATTGTCCATTAGTTGATGTGATTGACTTGCAGCAGATGAGCTGTTTGATAAAACAGACAACGTACATCAGGGATTTACTACTAATCATAATCGCAAAACGTTAGAGAGAGTTAGAGAGAAGTTTTCGCTTCTCAAGCAAATTAAACCGGATCAAACGAGTCTAAGCAACCCGTTCTAAAAATACGACAGCAATCGTACGTTGCAATATTTTATGGTTGTGAGTAGGATGGAGAAGAGAGATTTTTCGAAGCGTGTTTTGACAAGGATCACGACCTTTCCAACAAGTGGGTAATGGATTTCGTGATATTAAAACTAATGAAGTTAGGAATTGCATTTGCCGAGGGAGTAATTGGTTGTCTGAGAAAACCGTCATATTATAAGCTCGGTCACAAAAATGAGGTGTGAGTAAAATAGCCACTCAACTACTATTGCCCATCAGGGATAAGACGTGTTAATCTCATATGGGATGATTTTTAACCTTGATGACAGAAATACGAGTGCACTGCCACTCTTTGTCACATGCCGTTTAATAGCTACTCGTTTATATATTTAAGGTTGGCAACTTCTGATTTTTAATAGGTTCAAATAATACACCTATTAGCCGATATTCAATAGCTATTGATGAAAACAGACAACTTGTAGTTGTTAGTAAATATTGCAATATTTATAGTGATAAATGCAATTTACAGATCACCTTAATGATCATAAGAACACAATAATATAATAGATATGGATATGAATAATGTACAGATAATATTCCAATACACGGTAGGTTTTCAACTCAAGAATTAAGCACTGTTCCACCCTAGTAAAAGAGGGTGAACAGACCAAATCAGGTGGGTACCTGTCCAAATCCTACTAAACATTGTGTGCTACTGGGCACCAGTCCGCTTGTCATACAATTTCCAGAACCACGGAGTGATGGCGGACCAAACACTATGAAGTAGCATTTGTCAAGCCTAGACAAATTTACCACATCGATATAAGGGACGAAAAATATTATTTAAAAATTAGATAAATGATTATTCCAAATTTGATAGAAAAAAATAAACATTTCAAATTCAAATTAAATTTACAATTTCAATTTTAATCGGGCTGATTCGTCTGCAATCAATATAATACTCAAAACTAATTAGAAATTGCAGTATGTGAATACTTTTCTACTAGATAGGTATATGCTTAATCTGTGGGGATTAATAATAATAACAATTTTTGATTGCCATAAACATCATCAATAACAAACCATATAGCAAATGTCATTTTAAAAATAAATAAATAACAACAATTTAGATTAGCAAATGTTGTAAATAACAACGATTAGGGTTTCTTTTCCCTCAAAACAATACATGATGTACAAAATTTGTCAAAGCGTGCCACAACAGAAACCTAGCGTGATTACCCGACAAATTTTGCCAGGGACAGGGACAAATCAATCAATTAGGGGTGGCAACTAAAGGCTTTTATGCTGTATGCATTGAAGAATTGATCTAAATTCAGTACGTAAGCAACTCAGAAAAAGCCCTAAAGACGTGGGGCTTCCGAATTTACGTATTCTCCAATCTCGGCGATAATATTCTATTCATCAGCTTGCTGTACCAATAAGAAATTGATCTGTCATAAAAATCGCGCTCAAAAAGAGAAGTGGTGGCTCTACCTAAGACACTGCACCACATAACGTATAATACTGATTAACAGTATGTGATAAAGTGAAGAATGAATTACCTTAAGAAAGGCTTTATTGAACAGAAATGTACAAGCAAAACTAAAACCAACATAGTAACGGAATTTCACAAGTGCTATGGACGCAAACAACACATGTGATGTGTTAATTATATATCATTCACCCCCCACAATATTAAGAACGAACATAATCTTCTAGGTAACGAGGAGGGCGACGATTTCTTATACTTCTCCGTGGTTGGGAGTCCGTATCCGGAATATTTCTTTGTGGTGGAGAATAAGTGTTAGTTGATGAGCCGGGGGGATGGGGTGTAAACAGCTGATCAGGGGATTTAGGGGTAGCCGATGGGTTCTCATCAGGAGTGAAGTTCTCGTTTGGTGAAGACATTTCTTGACACGGTTGGTTTTCCTCTTCGCCAGATGGAGGGAGCTCATTCCCAGTCGGAGCAAGATGCCTAGTAGAAACTGTTGTTTCTCGGCCGTCCGGGTAGCGAATGAGAGCATAGTCATGATTACCGTCCAGGAGGGTAACCTCCTCCACTAAAGGATCGTACTTTGATGAGCGATTAAATTTTCGTAGTAGTATGGGACCTTGAGTTAGGAGCTAGGAAGGAGTAGAGTTACCGTTCACAGTTCTTCTTGGGTAGTTGAATAGGCGTTCGTGGGGTGTAGCGTTGGTGCTAGTGCATAGAAGGGAGCGGATCGAATGGAGAGCGTATTGGAGTACCATTTCCCAGTGAGTAGTTTGAAGGTTTTTATTCTTTAGAGATGAAGCAGACGCGAAAGGGTATCAGCTGCCTGATTAAGTTTTCCTGGTCCATACGTTATGTCGAAAGAGTAGAATGCTAATTCGAGGCGCCATCTGATTATTTTCTCATGTTTTATCTTCCCAGCATGCTTTGAATTGAACATGAACGCAACTGAGCGTTGGTCAGTGATGAGGCGGAAGTGCCTCCCCAACAGAAAATGTCTCCACATGTAAAATGATTTGCCACTTGTCCCACGCACCAAATTTGATCATGCAGAGCAGCGTAGGTTCGTTGGATGAACGATGGTGGGACACTGAGATTCCTCGCACTTGATCGACGGGGATACTGAGATGGGAGAAGACTTGGTAGAAGGGATGAACATGTTGGGATCCATTAATCCGTAAGTTGTATACAACAAAAGGATGGGCGGGTGATAGATAAGCGGCAGGAGGCGGATGCCAACTTATCGCAATTAATTGTAATCTTGTTTGGGTTTTGAGCGATAGGCAATAGCACAGCCAAAACAAGCTTACAAGAATCACAATAACTTGACAAAAAAGCAACGTCTTATTGGTTTGTTTTTTGGTTTTAGCGAATTTACAAAGAAGATTAGGTGATTGCCATTATTTAAAAAAAAAAAAAAAAAAAAAAAAAAAAAAAAAAAAAAAAAAACGCTGCAAATTATTTCACAAAGGTTTATTATTTTTTCAATTGAGTATGATCGTAGTTTTAGTTGGCTTGCGTACGTCATAAGGCCCGTCCAGACTCCTCGGCGTGTCCTATTTCGAGTTGCCACAACCTATACTTCTATAATTATATACGCATGTTTATATTTCTCGATTTGAGCTCCTATCTATTCAAATAATTATTGCCTTAATAATATCATTATCTAAGTACGTACGAAAAGTCGAGAGGTGTTATTAAATATGTAGGCAAAGCATTGGTATTAACACACAATAATTATGACCTTGAAAAAAAAAACATATATTCATGCCTCGAAAAAGACACTTTTTCACCTATTTTTTGCTCATAGCACCCATGGGTGTGGAGCGATCGAGCTGGCGAGAAGTTAGGACCAACTAGACCCCAAGTGGAGTCTATGTGCGAAAGAACGGATTTTTTAAGTCAATTCTAAGGCCTTATATGGCCCGGACGGCGGACGGCGAACGGCGGACGGACATTGCAAATTTTGATTCTACACACTTTGAAACGTAAAATGACAAAGTTTGAGGAAGGGTTATAAAAATTTTTTGCTATATCACATAGGCTTATTATTGAAAATAATAAACCAAAAAGTCCATGGAAATTAAGGTTTTGCTTGTATAAATGTGTCATTGCAGACGATATATCCCTTTAAAACGAGATAAATCAAATCTTTTCTTTCGCAAAAAAGATTAAATATCACAAAACGAAGGATTCGTTCTGATGGCAAAACTTTTAGTGCATTAAAAAGGGCACACAAAAATGTTAGTGTATAGAAATTCATTAAAAGCATGAAGGAACATTTTACATTTCATCCATTTGAATAGATAAAATCGCATGCTGAAATTTGATATAAAACCTTTCTAAGGACAGCAGGATTAAATTACAACGTGCAAATCCACAAAGATCAGCTTTTTTTTTTTTTGTTTGGATTTTATGAAACATGAAATTAGCTGTATATGTGGTTATGAAATATATCTGATCCTTGGCAATCAAACCTGAGAGGATGTGGAAGTACTGAAATTCATCCAAAACTAATATTTTCAGTTTTCTACCGCACAAAATCATGTCTAGTTTCAGAAATAAATTAATCATAAATCGTCATAAATACTGAATTATACACACCTTTTCTAACACATTAAAGTGTCAACTATCAGTTTTGTGGTCAGTGGATCAATCGTTCTCACAGACATTCTTTTTGTAATGTTCAATTGGGGGAACAGCGGCGCCTCTCCTGATCAAACCGGATTATTTTAGTGGCAGTGACGAAAGGGGAAAGAGCGTGATGATTCCCAAGAAACCCCAAATTCCATTATTGGGTAGCTCCGACTGTTATTGAGCCGTTTGAGGTTTTGATCCCAACTTCAAAAAACGAAGTTTTACGGCTTAGGACATCGTTTGGGTGGAGCACCTCAGAGAAAGCTGAAACTTCAATAAACAAGAAAAAAGAAAGAAGAATGGCCGATGAGCGATCCGTGGAAGCTTTACAAGGTCTATAAAAATCCCCGTCCGAGGAAAAGGGGAGAGGAAACATCTTTAATATTCATTCGGGGAGGGCGACGATTTTTGAAGGGAGTTTTTATGTGTGGGTTGACCGTTTAGAGGACGTCATCTGAAGTCGTAAGAGGCTCCAGTAGTAACAGAGCTAAGTACCTTAGGCTGAGATGGTGTTAGTCCAACGAACATTGTCGTCAAAGACGAGAAACAGCGAAAACATTTGGGATAATCCCAAATTCTCTAAAAGATAGGCCATCAATTTCGTTATTTGTTTAGAGTCTTGCAAGGTGTTAGTTGTCGGTAGTACGTATAGGATTTATTGCCTTGGAGAGAAATAATAGTAAGTTCCTAGTTTTTGCTTTCGAGTCTACCTATAGGTTGTGGAAGTATTATTTTCCCCCAAAATCAACATTTCCACTCGTATTTTACGTAGTAGACCGTTCTGAACAAGTTTGGTTCCGTGTCTGTGTGTGTGTGTTAGACTGTTCAGATATCGTTTCAGCGAGCCCATTGCGGCCTGACGGGTCGCCCATTTCAGCCCATTCCGAACCAACCATTGCGCTCTGACGCCAATCAGTATCCAATAATACTGTTTAATAATAATCCAATTTCTACTGCCCACCCAATTGGTGACATTTATACTGCCCACCTCCTATTCTGAGAGCAGGAACCAAGGCACCTTGGAAGTAGGAGGAAGGCGGAGAAAGTCGCGAAGGGGGCCACCCTTTGTTTTTTGATCTAACCACTTCTAACCACGTTTTTGAAACTTTCGCGATTTAAACGAACATGGGTCGAAATTTTGGAAAACTAAGGTTTTTACACATTAGTCAGGAGATCCAGATCTTGAATTTGAGTACCAATATGTTAGGGATGAGTTGAGCATAAATGGGCGATCTTTTTGATCCCCATCACCATTCTCATCTCTCTGTGCAGTTTTATTATATAGAATAACTTTGTGTAATAAATCAGCTTTCCTTGATATTAGAGACGCTTAGGGATCATGAGATGTTGTGATAAAATGATAGCATTCCAAAAAGTGGCGAACGATTTTCCTGATGTGTAAACTAAGGGAGTAACACTTCCCTAGTAACGCATAGGTTGTACGTGAAAATCAATATTTTGCTGACGTCGGGATGTCGTCGGGATGCTGACTTGTTGATGACGTCGGAAAAAAAATGGAAACGTCCTGATGATCATTATTAAATTATAAAAGTTTCACATAAACGATTCCAATTGATAATTAAAATTTGGGTGTCTGCAGGTGACGTCATCGCACTTCTTCTGTCCGCTAGATACATCCTCCTCTTCGATAAAGCCACTAGTGTGAATTCATTTTCTCCAAATACTGCATTTCCAAAAAACAACCTGAATAATCAAAGGAAAGTTTAAGAATTCGAATGAGGAGGCAAAAAGTTAATATTGAAGTTGCATGAATAGACTAGAGCAGACGAACGATGCAAATCAAATAAAAGCTCGTATTATCAAAAAACTGATATATTTAAGGTGTTTAATACCACTATCACAATAGGTACATAGCTGCAGATTGTAAAAAAATTCTATGCATACAAGAAAAATCGCACGAACTGGGTGGGAAATTTGAAATAAATGCAACTTGTATAGAATGGAAATGTTTTTGAGGTGGAATGACAAACTTTCTCCGGTAACCTTAATTCCACGAGACGATGTGGTGCCTGGTGAGACGCGTTGGCGATTTCTTCATCGGGCCATCGATCGGGCGTAACGGGTTCCTTACGGTTACAACTCCAAACGATCGAGTTTTTAAAGTAGAAACCGAAGTATTTGCGAATTCCGAGATATCTCTGAAGATTTACACTGTTCCGTGGAACAGGAATTTCACCAAATGTTCGCCCAATATTACATAACCGCACACATCCAAACCGTAGTGGAGTAATAACTGACAGATTGAGCACGGACTTGTAAAATTTGATGGCAATTCCATCCGATGACACGTGTAAGAGCTACCTTTCTTGGATCGGAACGCATACAACTTCGACGCCCAGTAAATTTTGCAAAGTTTCTTATATCTTTTCTACAGACATTGTTTCATCTTTATTATTAATATTTTTAATTGGCTGAAAGGTACATTATTTTGTACAATATTTTATTACATTATTTTTGTACATTATTCTTAATAATTAGCCTTTGGAATCGACCATGAAAAACAAGTATGCCCCCACAACATTGGTGTGTCTACGTTTTAGGATGCGTGAAATCCAGAATACGAGAAAAAAAGATCCATCCGTCGGCGGGCCAGAATTTACTATTGGGAGACATTTGCAATATTGTAATCTATTTTTATAGGAAATTTTTCGCAGATTTCGAATATATACCCCTTGTTCCTGAACTTGAAGAGAATTTTTCACGTAGTTCTCATTGAAAAATCGTCAAATAACTTCTTTTTTTTACATTATTTTCAATTTTTATGAGGTAAATTTGCACTTCTATTCAATGTTATTTACAAGGAAAAAAGGGGGTACTGATAACAGACACGGACAGTAGTTAATAAACTCGATTTCGCAAATTCAAATTCGAAGGTTTTTTTTCGATGTTCAAGCCCTTAGGGAAAGGCACTTTTTTCTTTTTGTTTTAATGAATTTTTTATTTGAATGTTTCTTTTTGAGAATTTTTTTGAATTTCGGGGATTTTTTAAATTCAAATTCCAAATTTAAATTCTTTTAAATTTGAAATGAATTTTTTAAACTAAATACAATTTTTGGAGAATTTCAGGAAATATTTTGATTTTTTTTCTCCCCAAGAGTTTGCGGAAAATGCAATAAATTATTAAAATTAGAGGAAAAAAAATTTTTAAATGATTTTCTCTGTTGAAATGTGATAATGAATAGCTAAACACTGATATTTTGTCATTTTTATGCTAAACCCAGATTCACTTCGATTATTTGAAATAATGGTAATTGCATCTGTCATTTCCTTAAAGAGTAATGTAATTTCGGCCACCTTCTAGCATCATCTGCGGCGTGTAAAAGGCTTGAAAAAAAAAAACCCCCCTCATGACAAGCTGATAAAAGGTAACTTTTTTCTAACAGTTAATTAAGGGTACAAAGTTGTCTAAACTTTAAAATTGGCAATGATGTGGCAATGGGATTTGCAATTAGTTTCTACCCATCGTTCAATATATGCATTTTATTGTTTTAGGGTGAAAGGTCGTCAAGATTTGCTTCGATTATTTGAAACAATGGTAATTGTAAAAAATTAGCATTTTTAATGCAAATCTTTTTGCAAATCGAATTAATTTTTGGCAAATTTCTTTTTTCAAATCCATTTATACCTACGCCCAAAATAATGGACGTACAACATTTAATTCACCACACAAAGTAACATTTTCCATAAAGCAACCACTTCTAAGTCATAAGTCAGTTTATAGTTGCAAAAAGATTAACTTCATTTGTAAAATGATTAAATTTATCTGTAAAAAGATTAAATTTATTTGTAAAAAGTTTAATTAAATTTGCCAAAAGATTAATTTTATTTGCAAAAAGATTAACTCAATTTGCAAATGCTATACATTATTAACAGAGCCCTTCAAGTGCCATTTTGCCATGGCGCCATCCTTAAGTGCCATGTTTGGCTAATTTTTGGGTAAAAAGCCATTTTTTGCCAATTTCTGGGAAAATGCCACGTTTGTGCGATTTTTCGCCTGTTTTTTACGAGAAAAAAAAAACATTTTTTTTTCTGGGAAAATTCGCACAAAGTTGGGGTTTCAAGTGTTTTTTTCAAACAAGTGTTCTAAAAAGGCCAGCTAACAAGGGCTTTTTCATGTGGGCAAGTTCACATGGCTGAAACGACCGGGAATCGTCTTCTGAGGATTAAGGTCTCCAATGTCCGAGGATTACAGCCAATGGTGCTTGAAAAGGAAAGGGTCATTGCAAAGTCGATTAGGGGAAATAAGGGGACTCCGAAAAAAATAAAAAAATAAAGTTTGGATTTTGAAGAATAAATGCCTTGTTTGGCCAATTTCCGGTAAAAAACCATTTTTTGCCAATTTGCGACAGAGCCATAGGAAAATGCCGCGTTTGTGCCATTTTTCGCATGACTTTCTTGGTGCCAATTTGTGGGTAAAAAAAAAATTTTCTGGTTTTGTAAATTCGCAAAACGTTGGGGTTTCAAGTATTTTTTCAACAAATTTTCAAAAAGGCAAGCTAACTAGGGCTTTTTCATGTGGGCAAGCTCATAAGTCAACGACCGGGAATTCGCTTCCGAGGATTTAAGATCTCCAATGCGAAGATTACAGGCATTAGTGCTTGAAAAGGAAAGGGTCATTGCAAGGTCATGGGGGAAATTTTGAAAAAAAAAAAAAAAAAATGATTGGAGTTTAAGAAGTTTGGATGTTTTGCCAAAATAAAAGCCATGTTTGGCCAAAATAAGTGCCATTTTGCCATGTTTTTTAGAGCCACGTTTGGCAAGAATAAATGCCATGCTGTGAAGGGCTCTGATTATTTATCAAGTTTTCTATAAATGTAATTTCCCACTGATTTTTTTCCTTGTGAGAAAAAATCGTCAAAGTTTCCTACATCGTGATTTAGAAAATGTGGAAGTCACTGGAAGAGGAGTGATTGGGTGAACAAGAGGTTGAGGAACAGGAGGAGATGGAAGAGGTGGAGGAGGAGGCGAGTGTAGCCGGGAAGTCGATCACAAGGCGGAATTCCTCATCCCGAAGTATGTAGGTCGATAACTCGCGGGACGGTAGACAGGTGAAGGCGGACCCGCGGCGAAGATGAGGACGGATGAAGTGAAGAGCGAAGATGAGGAAGAGGAGGAGAAGATGAAGAAAAGGCGGGGAGGAGGTGGAGGAGGGTGGGGGTCGCAGACCGTCTGGAGAGCGGAGTCGGGAGCACGTAGTCAATTACTCCCCGTCTCGGCCCGTTTTCGCGAGTCAGCTGATCCGCCGCGCCCGGCAAAGGTCGCCTTGCGCAAGGACCATCGCTCACTCACGAGTGCCGTTCAAATTACACCGGCCCATACGATCGAAGTACAAGAGTCCCATCAATTTAAGTGAAACGAAAACAATAAAATGCCATCTAAAGACTAATTCATCATTTCCCAGTTTGACATTTACATTCCTATATTATAGGTCTATGGTGTATCGGGAATAACGCACTAATATGAAAGATAGAGGTTGACTGCTTGAGAGCTGTATTTCGAATGATCGAACAGGTTTGAGCCTAAATGTATGATAATAATGATAAAGACAGGCTAGCCAACTTTGACATAATTAATATCGTTAACTTCCGGGAACAATATTTCCGTATAACACTTTAAGTACATAACAAGGTCATTCAAACTTTTGGCCTCTTAAGGCTAAAGGAGACGACAGTTGTGTGAGAGAAAGAGAAGATTCAAAAAGATAATCTTGATTATCTCCACACCAGTCAATCAATTTTCAAATCTAAATATATATTTGAGTTTGTCTCATCCTAGGCTATCTAGCGAACATAACAAAGTTTCCAAAAAATAGATAACAAAAATCGTTTTTTAACAACAAAAAAAAGAAAAAGTTTTTCGCTCCCAATTCTCACATGCGGCCACTAATTTTCAGAATGACTAATTTCATGCCTATGCCAGCATACACTTGAATTGTTTCCAAACACGGGATATTAGCGATTTGTTTAATTTAAAAAAAAAATTAAATTAGCAATTAAAATTATAAGTCAAAATTTCAACAACAAATTCATCTGACGCTAGCGCCATCCGTTATCTGAGAATCGCACTAAACACCCGTCCCCTTTAGCCTTAACTATAGATTGTAGGAAATTATTTGTGCAATAGGTTAAAAAAAGTTTGTTTCCTCCGATTTCAAAAATTTAATTTCCTTTTTGAGTTTCAGAGCATCTGAACTAATTTCATGCCTATGCCAGCATACACTTGAATTGTTTCCAAACACGTATTAGCGATATTGTTTAATTTAAAAAAAACTAAATTAGCACTATTAATTTTTAAGTCAAAATTTCAACAACATTTATTCAGAAAAAAATAATGTTATAAGCGACGACAGGCTTTTAGCATGGAACATGCTTTAGCCTTGGACTAACTAGAAAACGTTACGCAGATGTGTCAAAGTACAACCAAGCCGTTGCAGTCTAACTTGTCCGTTCAAGTTTTATATTTATTCATTTTTTATGTTATAAATGGATATAGTAAACAATGCCGCTTGTTTTTTTGTCACTTGGTTGAGAAATTAATCTTGGTTAGAGTAATTGTAGACGCGTACCATAACAGAAAATTACCTACCTAGGTAAATTCAAGTCGTACGATGTAAGAAAGCATGTTCCACATTTTAGCATTTTAGCGGCTGGCTCAAAGCGGAATGCAACCGGGGGTCTGAGGCACGAAGGGCCGAGTTTTTTGTTTGAAACTCCACAGTTTGTGCAATATTCTGCAAATGTGAGTAAAAATCAACCGTTTTTGCATCATAGACGTCAAATCATAAGATCGGGTCCCTATTTGAAAAAACAAAATTGGTGAGTAATGTGCATGTTTGAAAAAGATTCAAAGTAGTCCTCACGTCTTGAAAATGTTCAAGAGACCCGATAGAAAGATGATACATTACGAGGTGCCCAAGTACGATGTACGAACGATGATCCTCAATCGGCATCATCATCATCATTTTTTATTTTTTCAATTTCTTTGATGAACCCTTGAAATGAAAAATGTTGTAGTTTATACATAGTTGATAATCTTCATTCGAGCAATATTCTGCTAAGAAATATAAATTTAACAATTTTCATCAGTTTTCAGCCATTTTTAGAGATTTTCCAAGGATATTTTTGAAATTTGAACAACTTAAAAGTGCTCAACAAGTGCTGTCCAACAAACTCACCGTTCCTCATGAAATGTCTGATTTTTGAAAAAAGAGATTTTTTCATCCCAATCCTAAGGAGTGTTATTTCGAATGACGTGTATACCTATATTTACTCTTATAAAAAAGCGTAAACTCGAAGAATCGTTTTGGAATGTCTCAAAACGGATTTCAATTATGAAATATGTGGTAAATTTTGATTTCAAAACTTTTGAAGTCATTTGTATAGCTTAAGTTTCTACAAAACTGGGCTAAAAAATTAAAATTGATCTGGGCAGATGAACACTATATAGATAAATTTCAATCGGTCCGTTAACATGGTAAGTTAGGAAGCTAAACATACTGCTCATTCCAATTTGGCAGCCTTTTTATAACTAATTTATAGGTATATATATTACTTATGAATTTTTTGGCGATTTATGTTTGCAATAAATTCCAATAGTAATTAGTGGTAATCAATAGCTGCATTGAAACATGGAACGCTGGTTCATATCTTTTGGTTTTTTCGATCGAAACCATGAACATCATTCTTTCATCAATATTGTACTCACCACGATCCTTTAGATTTTAGAATGATATCATGAGAATTGGAGATTTCAAATTTAATATTTCGCACACGCAATATTTAACTTATCAAGTTGACAATATCATTTTGAGTATTTTGCGAAAAAAGTTGAAAATTACATTAATTTGTTAACAACTCATTCAAAATAAGTTTATGGTCACAGTTGAAAACAACACCTCTTTTTTCATCTTGAACCAAAATTAAATTCGGAAAATGAGAGGCAATTTAGGGTCAGCAATAAAAGCTGAAAGGCTTCCTCATTTCACCATGGTACTTAGTTTTTGTCATACGTACATAACATTCTACTCGGGGAGTTGAAATCATTTTCCATTTTGAATGATCTTCTGAAGGGGCCAAATGACTTTTTTGAAGAAATAAGTTCCGTTTAGTCGAATGATGAGGTTAGAAGAATGATGAAGTGCCATGAAACCCACAGAAATGGGAGAGCGCATTCAGGAAGTGCCCGTTTCGACAGGCGTCGATAATTTATTCTAACTCATTCAATGTTGTGGCTCATTGAATATAATTTACTAGAAATAATTTTCGGATGCAAATCAGGAACAAGTTTCTGATGACTCTATTCCGATATTTGAATAACAGGATGGCCTGAGACCTGTGTGGGTCGGTTGGTTTTAGTAAAACTTTTAGTCCCATTGTGGAAAGCGCTCAACGGGACTAAACTTTCTAAGGAAAAAAAGGCAGACCACCAACACACAAAGTTCTAATTGGGAACTTAAGTTTTTAAAGGTCAAAGGTGGCTTATGATTGGTTCGAGAAGAATTGATACGAACAGTTCTTGACAACGGGCAATGAGAACTGGAGTCTGAGTTCCTATAAGGCTCTTACAGTTCTATATATGGCTGATTCTGATTGGTCGGAACTGCTACTTAGGAGGGGGGCACTTCCTCATATGACAACCAGAATCCGCTATTTTGACGAGACTTGAGAATAATAATTGTAGTTAACATTGAGAACTGAAGTTCTAAAACTAATGATTGGTTTGAGAAGATCTGCTACGAACAGTTCTCGACAATGGGTACATAAAACTTGGAGTTCCTACAAGGCTCTCACAGTTTTTTTATGGCTGATTGTTATTGGTTATATCCGAACTACTGTTTAGGAGGGGAGTACTTCTTCATGAACTGCGACGAGACGGAAGTATAATTGTAGTTATCATCAAGAACTACTGTTCTAAACGGCGTCTAAAGATTGGCACGAGAAGAACTGCAACAAAACGTGCACGACAACGGGCAATGGGCCAAGCAGGAAAAAACAAGAGCCGATCCTGAGAAGTTACCGGAGCTGTCATATCTGATTACACAGTGATGGAAGCTGAAGTGAGAGGAGTAGGGACGAGAACTGCAGTTCTGGAGCAGTTCTTAATGATGAGTGAACGAGATCGAGATCAGTCCTTCAAGTGAACTGAATTCCCATCACTACATCTTATTAAGATTTGCAATCCATCAGGGAAATCAATATTTTGAGATTCTTGATGTTGTCTGTCTGTGTTACATGTAAATTGATCAGAATCATCTGAAGAATTTAACTGAAGGAGTGTGAGAACTTCGTTTGGATCGACATAGTGTATAATGAGCAGCTTTCAGATGTTATACCCTCTTATTCGGTTATTTAATGCTGACATTTCCCAAATTACTGAATCAGATTCACTGCTAGTTCAGGAATAGAGGTCGTGAATTGGTAGTAATTTCAAGAAAAAGTTAATTAACTTAATTAATTATAAAAATTCTGTAGATTCTGAGTAATAAAATCGTATCCTGTGTCCTATTGGTACTTTACTACTCTTAATGAATAACATATTATCAACCATGTGAATTTATCATGATATTATTGAATGCTTTTTCTTATAGAATATAATGTACATATGAAGTATCGTCGAGCACTTCAAAGAACTGCAAGCAACTGGTCAGTGGCGTGAATTCATTGGCGTCGCGGCGTGACGTTGGCTACATCAATTCGGACCATCGCGAATGAAGGTATAATGGATTTACGAGCGGTGGCGAATTCTTTCAACGGCTCGCTCGATCGGTCGTAAATCGAGGAATTGAAATACGTTGATTGGGCAATTCGTCATCAATGATTAGTGGGAATCGGGCGGAACGACGTTAGCTGGAAATGACTATTTGATCATGCGTTACTAAAAGAACATGCGATGAGTATGATTCCACTTTCAACTGAGTTGTAAGTAATTTAAAATTGACTAAAAGAATTATGGATTGACAGTTGAATTAAGTGGGAAACGGTTCGGAAAACCACTGAAATGACTTGGATCCACTACATCTGCGGAATTCTGAAGAAAAGTTTTAGTTTAACATCTTTACACCTCGTTGAATACATTAAAATGTACATAAAATTTACTAAAAGTGTAATGCTTCCCACTTTACCTTCGTTTGGTGACAATGCAATGACATACTTCATTACTGGTGGTCTTAACAATTGGTTACGCAATAAAATTGATAAGCTCCATTCATTAAACAATGATATAAAATGAATGATATTAAAAGTAGGTACCTACTCAATAGTACAAAAAAATAATCTCAACGAATAAATTAATTATACACCAGTATTTCTAAAAGATCCAATCCAATCCGAAAACTATTTGTGTGGCAATAACGTGTGGTCACAAAAATGATACAAAACTGAATTTGCTCTAAAAGTTTTAAAATGAGAATAATATGCGTGGAGTTTTAAATTTCGAGAGTAGAAACGGTTACTTCGAATAAAAGTTTCAGTTTTAGCGTGTTTTTAGTTGGATACATTAAAATGTAGATAAAAATGACAAAAAATGTCCCTGTAAATAAATGGAAATCAATTCTATAATGTGCACCGGAAATATTTAGATTTGTTTGCTTGCAACCTTTGTGAAGCTTTCGTCACTGAATTGATTCAAAGAAAGGAACACCTGCGTCGATCTCTACCAAATCGAATCTAGTAGCAAACGGGAGTTATTTTTATACTAGTTGCGCTACCAGCGGTTTACTAATACAAATTGTAGTTACGTACTTATTGTATTTTTCGGAGTATATAAGGGCTCTATCACACTAAGCAAATCTATTTAATAATTCATTGTATTTAACTTTGATTTTCCAACCCTGATAAAAACTCTCAAAGTTAACACTATCTGATTATACAATATTATTTAATTCAAAATTTAAGTAACGTTACATAATAAGATAATCATGAAAGAATGCCAGCACATTTAAAAGTCCGTGTTAGCGGACTAAAAGGGTGTTAGAGAGGGAATGATTAAATTTTCTCTATTTGAACAATACTGATTGTATGCATCTGAATAAAAAAATCGCACAAAAAAAAAACTATCTGATTGAAAAAATATTTATTGAATTTTTCTACAAGAATGGGCGATGCATCTACATGCTACATATCTGAATAGGATATCTGAATTTTTACTAATGGATTGTCTCATTGATGCTACGAATTTTTGAGATGCGAGCGTAGAGAGATCTAAAAATAGTGGCGTCCTTACAATAAATCATTGTAACGCCACCCTTACCAAGGATACCTTGAACCCAAAGACCGGAGCGCTTCACAAAGCTGTATCTGTTACTGCCAATGTTTCAAACTTGTAATTTTCCCTCTTTCTACCATTCAAAATTTCTTGTTGTTGTTGTTCTTTTCCATTTCCAACTTACCAGTTGACCATGATTGTACTGAAAGGGTACTAAAACCAGTTTCTAACTGTGGTATCCTGAGCCAGAACATCCAGGTTTAGGGGCTAGTTTGCATGACACTTCTCCGTTACTAAATGAAATCGAATGTTTCTTACCCCAGTTTTAAGCGTAATTTTAAAGAAAGCTAGAAAGAATGGAAAAAAAAGAAGGAAAAAACAAGAAAAAAATTGGCTCATTGTTTGTTCAGGTGACATATTGAAGAAACCCCGGATCAATGGTTTCATTCGGTCAGCGTTATCTCGCCCTCTGGCTTTCAGTTTACGCGTCACCACGGATGAAAAATTATTGCACGGCAATTCAATTCGATGGTCTCGGAAAGATAAACCTCGGGAAGATAACTGACGAGTAGCTGATAAGAGACGCAGTGCTCAAGGGTCGATGATCTTGCGAGCTACGCGATTTTCGAACCTACGCCAACACCGATCAACTTAGGTCTTCACGGAGCCGCGAGAACTTCCTTGACCAGCGATTCTCCCAACTGATACTTCATATCAGAGGATGTGCTTGAGGTAGGTCATGATTAGAGCCTGGAATCGTTTGCGAATAAAACGGCTCATGAATGCAACGAGAAATGACAATATATGCACGCAAAAAGGCCCAAAAAACTGCAAATTTATGCAAAACACCATTAAAAACGTGTAAGAAATTATTCAACTAGATGAAAAACGTGTAGGTAGAGGGAAGCGATCAAAAATACTATGTTCGTATCACCTAAACTTGTATTTAGACATTGCCGAATTGAATAATCAAGTTAGGTCTGAAGTTTCCACTTTCAGAAAAATCATGGGTATGGTCTCAGTTCTCCAACATTGTGATCTAATTAGTGTTCATTTTTATGATATTGAAAGAAAATGGTATTCACGGTCCGGTCCTTTTCATTTTCTCGACGTAAGGGATTTAATATCCCTTCACCGATCACTAATAAGCTCTGTCATTTCCAATGTATGCACTACTATTGTTTGTTACTTATGATGAACTCATGATGAATTCAAAATTGTAACTCTTTATTTTTTCGTGAAAATCGACAACGTCCATTTCAATGTTTAAAGGTAAAACTCATAGATTTTTCAAGAAAATCGAGCACAATTATTGGTATAAAAATAGAAGAAGTGATTAAAATAGAAGATTGTGGGTAACCATCCATTTAGTTAGAAGATTTTTCAATTTTCATGCACATATTTCTCAGTTGCTGTTCATCCTATTGCGTTTAATTTTTTTACATGTACTACTGGTTAAATCATCAATCAAATCGAATGTTTTTTTAAATTTGATCAAATTTAATATATTTTTACAGTTGCAAAATATACCTTTTCGGATTCAATATTATCAAAATCATAGAAACTAAACCAAGCCATTTTAGGTAGTACTACTGGACTTTCTAAAGCCATTTTGTTCCTCTTGGTTTTCTATATCAAGGGATATACCTGTGGAATTTCAGCTGCCAAATAACGTGGTATAAATTGAAACTTTTAGTTGCATAATAGTGGGTTCAGAAATAAGAGTTTGATTTTTCACGGAAATCAAGAGCCTTCGTGAAAAATTACCCTCCATGGACTGGTTGAGGTCTTTGGTAGGCTTTACGGTTAATAATTAATATAGAAATTGAAAAATATAATGTTATGAGGAAAAAGCAAATCATTACTCACCAGCATTAGTTTCAATTTGAAAATGTATCAATAATTTCTTTACTGTGTGTTTTGTTTCTTTTTTTTTCTAGGAACTACTGTAACAGTTGCTTACACATGCATAAGAGAATTGGATAACATCTTCATCTACTGCTCGTTAAGGGCCGATATAGATGTTATTGAAGATTACCTATTCATAACTCGGAGATGCCCCACAGACCAAAGGGAAGAGATGAGCTCCCAAACAAGAATAAAACAAAAACACGAAGTACCCACAGCTCAGTGTGGGATAGTCTGTGATTTATCCTCGTTCGCGCATGATGAATAGCTCTGTCACTAATCCAGCTAATTGCCCCGGCACTCTCTCACCTTATTAATCTCAACAGAAGGGGTGCTTGTCCGCATCCCTGGATGATGCCTTCATCGACACCCCAAAAAAATAACGTCTCTCAACTGGACTAAGAACAGGGCGGCTAGTTGTGGTTTTCACCTTTTTTTGGGGTGGTATAGGTGGTGTTTTATTTTTCATTTATTTTTTCGAGAACCGCCTCAGTGGGGAAAACGAGAGGCCATAATTCAGACGGGGCGTAGCCCCAGTTTCGGGCCGTACGGTCGCTCAACGCATCAAACGGCCTGTGTAGCTCTGTCTCCATTATGTTACTGATACAGATACGGTAGATCCCCTTTTGATTATTTTTTTTTGTTTTTGTTGCCCTGACAACGCACGCAGCGTGGGACTGATAAATCCGGGGAAGGTCGATAGCCGTCAAAATCAATTAGAGGAACCCGAAATCCACGAGGCGACCTCCCGATCCCTGGGAACAATTAGGACATTTAGAAGGTTGCCGGCTGGTAACAGTTTTTACCTCACCTGTTTTATGGCTGATCGTAAAACTAAGAATTCGAATGGGGAAAGATACAGGTAGGTACAAACAGGCGATTTGAATTGCTAGAGTAGAAGGAAGAAGGTGATGATGTTAGGAATGGTAGACAAAAAGCAGTTTGGGAATTGAGTTTGACTGAGTGAATTGCTTCCTTAAAATAACTCGATATCGAACTGGTTGGACATTGAAAGTTTCGGTAAATTGACAATAATGTTGAATAAAATGGAAAATTCAAGTTGAGTTCAAAGTCGGTTTGAATGAATATTTACACGAACAAACAAAGAGCTACAGTGTTCAATTGATATTTTTATTGTTATTTTTCATTATTTTTTTATTGTAGTTACTGTTTGTAACTGATGATGACCTAAGCGGCGGAACCAATTAAACATTTTAAGTCTTTAATTTTTTGAGGAAATATACCACGTTCTTACTGAATCCGTTTTGAAATGGGCTTCCACAATTTCGTCGTGAGTGATTTAGTTCTTGACACTACTTATGAGCTTGTTGATCATCTTTCCATCATTCTTTCAGAATGTTGTGTCTTTCCTTGGTTCTACAATACTTAGTAGATTCAGATGAATGTGTAAAGTACTACAAAAACTAATAAGAACATGATAAAACTTCTTCCACACCCTTCTGATCTGGTTAAAAAAATATGAAGTTTTTCAGAAAATGCGGAAAACGGCCTTCTCCCATTCCTTCCAACTGCCGCCGTTTTCGAATGCTACCGTTCCAAGAGGTCTATCATGGTGTTTCATAATGTATATAACCCTTCGAATATAATCTCAATGTTTGGTTCGGTTCTCTCTGATATTAAAGAAATGGCTGGCATATAGACTACGTACTCCACGATCGTCACAACAAGCGTCTTATAGAGGGTGGATTCAGATGAGTCTGTAAGAATTTTCTAAGAGGAACCAGACCAATAATGGAGTAAAACGCCGTTAAGTGCAATTTTCTATCTCATTCCGTCTTTTTATAGGTTCATTCCAGAAAACATCTTTTTTTTTTTTTGTCAGAGAACCCACATTTTTCTACTTGAACTCAATTGATTTTAACTAAGTCGATAGTTTCGAAATCAGCGTCAAATTTCATACAAATTAAGTGACCTTTGATAATAATACCACCAACCTAAACGAAAACCAATTTGGAAAATGAAAATTTCTCAATTTTTAAAAGTTTATATCTCAAGAAGAATAAATATATCTGGAGCTTTTCTAAATTTACCGCATGTCTCAACCAGATCAAACGTCAAACCTATACCTACCTATACAACCGTCAAAATGAGTAGATTATTTAGGTCGGCCGATCGGTTTTTGTCGCCAAATGAACTTTTTCACCTCTTCCTTACATTTAATTAAAAGACTTGGTCCTGTTAAATCTTTTCCCCTCTTGTTATTAAATTAGTTCCCATTTATCTCCAGAACCTTCCGTATACTAGGTACCCATTGTACATATATGGGCTCACCCGTTGAAATTGTAATAAATGAATTGGTGCTCGTGTCAACTATGTGTGGATCAAAATTGATCAAAATTAACTAAGTTCAAAATGAATCTAAGATTTTGAGTCGGAAGGTATACCATCATCGATAACATGAATGCTGTCTCTTAAATTATGGATACGCATCTTTCTCTTTTAGATCAATTTGAAGAAAACAAGCCTATTAGTACCATCCTATGCAAATTTTTGTGTAACACAAAACAGTTGGCCATACAATTCGCAATTTTCACCCATTTATTAATTGAATTGAATTAATTGAATTTTTAGACATTCGGACACGTGCTTATCCAATAAATTTATAAGCTCGTCTAAATAATATTCCACCCCATAGAACAACTTCACAATTTTAAGCCTCTCTAGCAAACTTCCAGAGAACCAAGTCTCCTAAATGTTGGAAAATGGAATCCGAATAATCCACACGTCTGAAAAACAAACTTGGGTTGCTTTTATTCAACCACAATACATTATAAAACGCACTTGAATATCCCTTAATGCATAATTAGTGATGTTTATACGGTACTAAGTGAATAATAATGTTGTCTATACCCCAATCGACTTCATTTTTAAAAAGATTATCAAAATTTACGTCAAAATGTCAAAACCCTTCTTTAGAAAGTTTCAGACTAGAGTCTCGTTCCTCTTTCTCAGAGCTGTGGGACAGTGTTAAACTCAGGTCGTCGACGCATCTCCTTTTTATTTTTATTTTTTTGTCGACAACGAGCGACCTCGGGAACGACCTAAATCAGTCGCTCTTCAGACGTTTAATGCGGAATGAGCATGCGCTCCGCTCGGTTATGCGACCTTAATTATTCTTTCCCGGTGGTCCCTGGGAAAACATTTAAGGGGTTCCCTAAACGACTCAACGGATCTCACATAAATTTTTCGGGGCGTTACATTAAAAACAAAAAAAAAAAGTTCCGAAGCAGGGACGATTTGTAGAGGATTTTGGTCTGCCGAAAAATTTATTTTTGTCAAAATCGACGCTAAATAAGGGTGAATTGAAGTTTTGAACGAGGGGTATTCAAAATATTTAAGAAGCAGCGATATAAAAACGAGTCTGGATATTTCCAGAATTTCCAGAATGCGATTAAAGCTTGACAACTTTTCAGCAAAACAGAAAGTACCATATAACGGGGAAACAAGTCATCAAAAGCTCATTGTCACGTCCTTTCGGTGCAACCACAATAAAAAAGTAATTAAAACGTCGATAACGCCGGTTTAGACTTAATCCCGCGAAAAATTCCGCTTTCTCAAACAATTCCTTTTGAAAAATTACGACTTTACTCTTAATTTAAGTTTGTCTTCAGAAGAAAGCTTGAAGTGGTTTTTTATAATCTTTCGTATGGCGACGCTTTGCCCAATTTTCCTTTTGAAAAAAAAAAAAAAAAAAGACCGATAAATTCTTCCCTTGAAGAAGAACATCGTAACGGTCTTTGAAACCTACTTTAACATCTCTTATGAGTATTAATACAGAAATAATCGCAACGGAAAGAAAGTTGTGAGACGGGACAATAAATTTGCGGCAAACGCGAAATTTTCGAAAAATCTTAAGCTGGTAACTGGAGTGAAAGGGGTTAATAAATACCCTGCAGGTATTTAAGCTTTGTAACGAACCAATCACGTTTTATGACAATTAATAGCATATGATCCCAAGCATGGAGTTGTATTTCTTGTTTCAAGGTAAGAACATCGTGCAGAGAACACAGTACCTCGATAAAGTTGGATTCAAGGACGAAATTGCACAAGAACAACTGCTACTCGTTCAATAAATTACTGGATATATTGTACAGTTTGACAGTGATTGCAGAAATTAATGAGTTTTTACTGATCCTGAAATTGGAATTTATGGTATTGGCAGCATGAACTGTGATTGGAATCGGACTTACATAACGACGGGAACGTGCGTATTGTCGAATCCTGGAGGTTTCCAAATAGAGACTTACCTGCAACAATAAAGAAAAGAATTATCAGTATTTTGGTTTTTAAATAAGCTGAGTTGGATGGAGCACAGGTTGTACTAAATTGACGTAATTAAGTTATTATATTATTGTTTTTAGTATGTTCCCTCACTTTATAGCAGGGATTAACAACCCAATATCATTCTAGCTTCCCAGATAATGATTTTGAGTAGCATTGCTTTAGTACAGTCACCAATGTCGCGAGGTATTTCTTTGCACATTTTCTCAGGGAAAGAATGGGTCTGCCATAATCCTGATTGTCCAGGTTGTCAGTGTGTGTTGTATAAGGCATAGCTATAGTATCCCCAATAAGTGAACGTACTCAAAATTAACGTACATCGTCTTCAGAACTGAGAAATAAATGAATTGGAGTGAGACGGGCGGAGGAAAGTGGACCCCGACGCGACGGTCGAGAAGGCGGTCGAGCTGTAGCGCGGACCGATCTATTGCTAGAAATTTGCTGCCAACTTCACACAAATAGTGGAAGCGTTGACATGAAACAGAACTCAGGTTAGGAGAAATAAGTATGCATGAAATAACCTGCAGCAAACATCCGAACTAAAAGGAGTGATGGCGAATCAAGGACATGGCCGCGGCAGTGTCATCCTATGCAGCGGGGGTGGGGACAGAAAATTGCCGCAGAGTTACTCGAGTTGGGTATCTCGACAGGAGTGCTTCGTTGTATCACCACCCGTATCCTTCAAAGTGTTACCTGAAAGTGCGGTAAGTCTATAGAGGACTTCCTTAACCCCGTAATAAAATACTTTTTCAGCTCACAAATTCGGTTGAATTTCATTAATGAGATTAACAAATCCCTATCAGTGGCTAAAATCGTTTAAAACATAAGTTATTGCAGAGTTTTCCAATAATGGATTGGATCATTTGGACTTTCTTCTAAGGAAGTTTGTAGAAAAAATTACGAATTTCTATGAAATCTACTAAAAAATTGCTCATAAAAATGGTTGAAATGTTCAAAATTGGTTTTCTTAGCAGAACAGCGTTATGAAAGATGTCGTTAACAATTTTTTGTCAGTTCCTGAAAATGTTGATTTTATCGAAAGGTGAAAAATTACGAATATGCTCATACCTTGAACCATAGTTGGATTACACAATTTTTTAAATTTAACCCAGCGATATTGTTTCAGAAATACATTTACCTAAATATAGCTTTCTAATTTTGATTTTAAAAAATCTACAAGCACTTATATAGGAAATGTCAAAAGACTCTGTATATTTTTGTTTGTTTGCAATATTTAGCTGCAGCCTGTTATCTGAGTATTTTATGAATATAAAATCCCGCTGATTGGTATTCGTATTCACCTAATTGCCATTATATTTCTTAATATATAATCGCCAATTATATTACCATAATATCATCGTTAATATGTTAGAGAAATGAACGAGTTTCACGGGAAAAGGTAATTTTATCGATGCGCGGTCGTGGGATATGATTTTAAACGAATGCCATTAACACGTAGTTCAAGGTAACACTTCAAAGTAGCAATTTAGTTGTGCATTGTGTTACCTAGTTAATTTTGGTTTATCACAAAAGATTTTTTTCTCGATTAATTGGACTTTTAGTTATTGAAGCATATCGTTAATTTCATGCACCTCTGATCACCCTAATTTGAATGTCCCACTCAACTCAACACAAATAAGAGTTTTCTTTGGATCTAGGAGCTCATTACATTATTACAATCAGTTACAGGTTCTTCATGGGTTTCACAAATACGGTTGTGTATGGTAGTGTGCAATCCTCAAAATTTACCTATATTTCTCTGGGTTCGGTACACATATATACGGAAAGGTGATTTAGGTGGAAAAAAATGCAGTAAACATTTTGGAATGGAATCTTTGCAGCATCAAAGTTGGCAGGTAAAAGTATGACTACGTACATCTTTGAAGTGTTTTGAATAATCTTAGAAGATAAACCAACCAATCCCTGAAAATTTGATCGAAATTATATGAAAACTGTAAAAGTCATGCTTGTTAACAAAGAATTGTGGTTCGTGCATACGCAGCAGATAGTAATAAAATTATTATTATTATTCATTTTATTCGCCATCTTCTGCAAAGGTACATATGTGTGTTACAAGGTAAATAAATATTACAATGTATCTTAAATAATTAAATTACAAAACAATAATAAAGATACTCAATCGTCTATCAAAACCAGGATAGAAAGCTTAGTTAAGTTCAGACTGTGATTTAGAAATTGATGACAATCTGATTAGAAGGAGATGATCGTATACACTTTTTGCTTGTCCTTGTATTCTTTTAAAGTTTATTATTATAGTATTTTTTAGTATATTTTAGTTTATATCGTATTCTCTTATAATTTATTGTTATTTATTTTTGGATCATTTGATCGTGCGAAACTGAAAATTTTTCCATATATCATACTTTCTTGATTCGTTCTACCGAGCCAACGAAACGGGGAAAATGAAAAGATATTTGTTCGGGGCCCAGCTATATTTCAAAGGGAACGCTGGACTGCGTGAGCAGTCGAGTCCTTCAACTTGACTGTGACACGCATAACATAAACCTCTCGGTTGGAGATTGAATACTTCGATTTATTGACAGTAAATCATACTTATTGCCTACTTTAATACCGAACTTTTTTCCTTTGCCAATCTTTACCGTTTCGTTTAAAATGTTCTTTTTTTCCCCGAAGGCGTCAAACGTCAATCATGATTTAGCGAGTTGTTGTTAAAATGATCCAGCTTGGCTTGGTGAACCAGACATCGGTTTCTTGACAAAAGAAGTTATGAAGAACGACCCATCTTCCAGAAAAATTGTTATTCTATACGTACAAAGATGAAATGACAAATTATGAGCTGTTATGTAATGGATTGTGAGCGTCATCCATCAGCAGGGACTTAACATTGTTGCGTGAACAGTAACAATTTTGTAAAAGAATGCCTGATATACGCACAACCTACTTAATTTTTATCAGTTTAGACCCCGGTCTATAAAATTAATTTCACGTGATAAAAATTTATATGTGCCGCTTAGAATGTGGCACACAACTTCCTTGTATTCATAACTGGTTTTATATCTCATTGAAGTGGGCCATTGGGGATTATTTTTATCAATAAGTTGATCTGTAAATTGCTTTGCAAGAGCAAAATTTGGGGAAAATACGATTTATTAGTAGCTTTCTGGTATATTCATGCGTTGCTTAGGATGACTGATCCCAACGAAATTCAGGTAAAGCAATACATCAGGAAAATTGCTGTTATGTACCCGATCCCTGTTTCTGTATATAACGTGATCTCGTCAGCTGATCCGAGATTCCAATTACTTGGTAAGCTAATTCGAGAAATCCATTTCACCTTGTGGTCTCTGTCATACTGAAGTTGAAATTTCAAGAGGGTAGATTGTGTATAATAAATAATTAGCTTCAGAGTCCACATTGCTGATTGGCCGCAGTCCTATGTTGTACTAAATCACTCGCGACTAATTTTTGGAAACCCATTTCGACATGGAAGTTAGCTAAAAAAACACAAAAAGGCTATTTCCACGAAAAATAAAGAGTTACAATGTCATCAGTAATACACAATGACTTATTTTTTCCGGAAACAGACAACTTTTTCCCCCGCTGACTTCCGTTTTGTAATTGTAACCCAGTAGTCCCGAAAATGGATTATTTTATATTTTAACTTGTGGAATAGGAAGAAAGTTAATTTTTGATCTCACTCTGCTCATGAGGTCAGCTCCTTAACATTTAATGGCTACCTATCGCAGTCACTAAAAAGGCTACCTTTTAAGATCACCATCGTAGGTTTAATAGGACAACAATAAGCTTCAGAGATCACTCTGCTGATCAAGTTAGGCCCACATGTCATTCATAGTAACTGTCGTATCCGACTTTATTACAACATTATTTTTCACCAATAAAAGTATCAACGGACGAAGCTGCCTTTAGAGGCTTAGAGGAAATAAGTAGGACATAACCTGATCCGAATGAGGTCAGGGTATGGAGGCTGTGCGCACGTAGCGATTCACTATACATATCCTTCAGGAAGCCTCGCGAGTTTACTGGAGACCCTAAGGGCCCGTTCCACCACAGAGGATCATGAACTAATCCAGAGTTAATCAAGTAATGTCACAGCCGTTTTTGAGGTAAAACTCCCGAATCCGGAGGGATTGTATTTTAACCAACGGGCTTTCTTGTTAGTAAAGCAATATTTTACTCAGTTAAGTTCAGTTCAGTTAGATTTTAAATTCCCATGCTAGATTCAATCTGCGAAATTTGCAGTCACAACAATACTAATCATTACAAAGTACTAAGCACTATTAGTGCTTGATGGTGATTCCAGGTCCAAAGAAAAGCGAATGGTTCACATAAGCTCCGGAGGTTTAAAGATAAAACTCACGTAAGAACTGAACAAATGTAGATTCCGCTAATTTATCATAACGCAGCTGAATCGGCGGCACATGAACGGCAAGATGAGTGGGTGGTGGTGGGAGGGGGTGACTGTGTTATTTATGAGCGGCGGGGCTGCCATAAGAACACGAGACCACCGCCAGGATACACCGCCCCGGGAGATGCTCTGCGTGATTTCTGCATAATTCTTGGCGTCCGCGGGTCCTTTCGATACTGGTTCTCATCCTTCTGTCTTTCTTACCCTTCGATCAATATTGCATAGCAATAAGCCAAAATGCTAAGCAATATCGACACAGACAGAACTCCGAGACAAATGGACCAATTTTTATGAAATGTGTGAAGCTCCTAGACGTTCTCCTATAAACTTCAATACCGTCGATTCAATGTTCAATGCCGTTCGATTATTAGTAGTCTGTGCGCAAGCGCAAACAATTTCTTATAACGTCAATTTGTGCTTTGTTTTTCAACTAATTCTATACGTCCATGTTACAATATATAAGGAAGCTATACTGCCCACCTAACTTGGCAGACTTTTTTTTACACTGATTCTATTTCACACTTTTCTGTGTTGGTTTTTATTGATCGGTTTTATATTTGCTCCATTCATTCCGCTCGGATTTAGGGCTGGGTGCTTTTATTACCAACTATCGATAAATATGTAACTGTATTGCTTTTTGGATGACAATGAAAGACACATACCCTACAATTTGAGAGATGTACTATTCGTGCAGCTACTTCAGATCCTCTCGAGAGGCTTTTCTTTCAAAAACAGTTTTAACTCATTGAAGAATCACCTCAAAAAAGACATTCACGAAACTCGAAACTGTTATGTTGAAATGAAAAACGTTATTCCTAATGGTACCTACCACCTTTACATAAATACAACCTTCTCTCATACATTTTTCTGACGTTGCTTAGTTTACAATATTCTTATGCTTAGATTTGACAATACGTCCTCCCACCTTTGAAATACTCATACCTTTTTATTAAGTTGATACAATCCTTTCTTTAATAAACTTATTAATAAAATAACATGTTATGAACATGAACATGATATTCTTTCTCTGAAAATTTAATTCTTGTGTAGTGACGGTAAATTATCTCTGAATTTTTTATTGGTTATATTAGATCCGATATAAACTCTGAGCCAAATCAGAGTTCATTACCTGTTCTTTCCGTCAAATCAGAAATGCTATCGGGATCTCTATTATTCCCGATTTATCTCCCTCGTGTTTCGATTGTTTTTATTTCGGCCATGTATGTTACTAACATACATATTATGTGAACATTGATGTTTTGTACACAATGCTCTCATACAACACTATGTGATTTTTGATTGCAAGTGGATTATCACGAAAGAACCTATTGTTCGACCAATTGCAATAGAATTGCTGAACTACTAAGATATTTGAAAATCATCCAATTAGGCCTCATGGAATGTTCAAATACTAAGATTTAATGCAACAAAGGATTGTTAATGTGCAGTTCTGTAGTAATGAAACACTCTGACTACAAAATGAAACCAAACGAACATTTTGAAAAATTATTATCTGTTACCCTCAATTTAGTTCAAATTGATTGCTGTTGTTTCTCTTTTTACCTCATGTACGGTCTGTAATCCTTAGCCATGTTTGACTCATCATTTCAATTTCCTACTAAAAGTAGGTATTTCCGAATAGGCCTTGAATTTGGAGCATTTGGCCACATTTCTGGTTAAAACCAGCCAATTTTGATCACATTCCGAACGGTCGGTAATTCCACAGACAACCCACCGAGGCACCCGAAGATGTTTCATCATGCGTTTATTTGGACTTCCCGCTTGACGAGTCAAGAATACATTTCGCATCATTGGTTTGTTTTGAAGATCGAAAACAGTGTCTGCCGCTGTTTACCAAACCGGTAAACGGCTCCGCCATTGTTTTGCCAGCGGATTCCCCAAAGTCTGTAGAGCCTTCGAAGTGGTTTCGGAGGAAACTGCGCGAGATAAAAGCATTCGTTCGGCCTCTTCAACGGCCAAAAGGGCCTCTTTCTTCGTCGCGACTAGTGAAGAAACTTCTCGACTTTTTAAGTAGGAAAGAAAGTAGAAAAAAAAGATACAATCGCCGGTAATAGTCATGGAAACAACCGCCTTTACGAGCAAAAGACTTAGCGAGGGAGACTATTAATAATGCAAAGTTGAAAGGACACGATTTTTTTATATTTTTTTTCCAGTCTGGTGCGGGTCTGAGTATACTCTCCGAGACTTTTCAACCCTTTTCTCTCATTTCCGGAAATGCAAACGCCAAAATTGGAAACATTCTTCAAACGATAAGGACATGAATGAGGGTGTTTGTGAGGGGAGTGAGAGCCAAAGCAGAAAAGGAACTCGAAAGAACGAGATGCTCCAAAGGAAGGATATTATTTCATGAGCGAGGGTGGCGAGGGGGAAGTTATTAGCTTGTGTGCCAAACTTTTTTCCTTTAGGCCGTTGAGCTCGAAAAAGGTTTTTTCGGCCTTTTGCCTGATAATATTATTGTGGTGAAGCTCAGATCAGTATATAATAAGTAAAACATATTATTTACTTTCGGCGGGGTGCGCTGATGGAGATCGGCGGTATACCGGAACTGAAAGATCTTAGGCGTGTTTCCGATTGCTGGATGCAGCAGTTTTCCTAACCTAGAGCTTCTGGGGTCATTTTATGTTTAATGAATCTTAGAGATAAACCAAGTATTCAAATACACTTTTATAAGTTTCATGACGATTAAGTAGAATCACTAATCTATAAAGAATCTGAAGAATGTAACTATGAATAAATATTAGGTATATCAACGTAAAACGAGAAATTATATAATTATGATGACTGAAATCTTCCATATTAGATGTAGATTTAGATATAGATCTAAACGGGATTGATAGACAAAGCACATTACAACGTTTCTTTATTTGGATAGTTCAAATTATAACATGACTTTACGAAAAAAGCCTTTCTGTCCTTAAATTTGTTATTAATTAATCTCCAGTGTTTCTCTTAAGGAACTGGGGCTTCTTCAGGGGGACAAAATTAAATTCAGAATTTGTAAAATCAATACTTATAGTTTTCTTTTTGTGATAAAACATCGAAAAGCACATTACTACATCGTACATTTCTTTGATTAGTCAAGATATTAAGATTTAAGTCGTGTACCTACTTTTTTTAAGGCTATTAAATCTACATTCCTTAGCCTTAATCCCTATGGCACGTTAAGCAAGTGAAAAAGAGTAAACCACAACCCCTCAAGTCCTAAAAATCAATTTAATTTCAAAACCAAAAAGGAAAAATTAACGCTTATAAATAGTTGATAGATCGCAGGGAGTGTAACTTCAAAGAAACCCCTCTAAAATGGTAACTTCATGATTAACGAAAAGATGGATTTTTTACTAGAAATCTAACAACAATATCACAGATAAGGGATTGTTGAATATTCGGTCTTGAGCGTGACGATGATCTTCATATTCATGCGGTTGTTTTCAAGAAGCCACTTTGCTTTGTTTTATTTTGTACCTGGCCACAATCTTTGATCTTTTTGAATGAAACGATCTCAAAAGACCTCTCCTGAAGAGATCTCATTGAGTGGACTTTGTTTCTTTTATCATTGATTACAGTCAACTTTTGGAGCACAATGTGATTTACAAGAATTGAACATTATTTTGCCTCAGTTTGATAGATGCTTAGATTGCGTGGAATGGATAGATGTTAGAATTTATCGTATAAATATTACTTATAGGTTATGTTTATTACTTATGGTCAATTTAGTGAGTTTCAGTAGACTTCTAATGAGTAGGTGTATAATTAAATTTCGAGTCTTCTCCATTATAATGCCAAAATTAAATATTTACGTTTAGTACAATCTTCCTTTTTCCTGTGAATGAGAGCTACTTAAGACGATTAGGTATCTATATAAGAAAGTGAATAAGATCTTAGTACATGCATTCGCAGAGTTTTTCAGCTATATTGTATTCTGAGGCCTTTAGTTAGGGACCAATAATAAACATTAGAAAAAGTTACACTCTCTTAATTTGTCGGATTCTTGTTCTGTATAGGAACATGAGTATTGTTTACACAATTTGAATGAAGATTGATTCATAAATACGCTCGTATTGTGGGAACCAAACTCGGATTTCCATTCCTCTTTGAGACATAGACTCTGTAACGCGGCGACCCAGTAAACAACTAGTCAGTTTTATGAATCGAAAAAATCTCATTTCCTTTTTTTTCTCCCTAATGATTCCAACAATATTATTCGAATTCGATTAATTTGGGTAGATATTGATAAGTTATATCTTGTGACACTTGGGATTGTTAATGTATAACCGTGTATAACAAATATAACCGGTTAGAAGGCAGATAGAGGCTACTTTTAGTGAACCTTTCCAGTATGTACAAAGTATTGAAAGACTTGGTCATGGAATCCAAAGAATTATGAGTTCATATAACTATCGCTCGTCACTGGCATGGTGAGATAGAAAAGTGTTGTTTCTACGTCATTAATAAAATGACAGGCTCCGATTCGAATCGGTATTTTCGGATCGGGCGCAGTTATGCTATACACAACTTTTCATTCACCAGTTACGGAAGTGACAGAACAAATGAACATTTCAAGACACCAATACATTCTTACAGTTTTGAAACTGTTTTGAAACAGTGTTGGACTATTGTGCTGCTTTAGATTCTCGCGTTTTCGTCTGTAATGTACAGATACGAATGAAAGGTGTAAAATGAGGACTTTCTACAAAATACAGACGTGGGGTAACCCTACCATTAGCCCAGAGTTAAGTGAGGGGATAACATGTTGGACAACGATATTCGGCGTTGCATCACTGGTCGAGTTCATCTTCGCTCAAGTATCCGGTTAATTCGTAGCAGACGTTCGCTTGAGGGTGACATGATTGGGAAAGATGAGTGATAGCCGCCTGTATCTCGGGATGAATTAGTAACGTTTAGGTTTGGGGGAAGCGGAGGGCAGGAGCGATTACCCTCTCATTATGCTAAGTGACCGCCTTTCCAGCCCGTTTCACCTCTGATGTCTGCCTCATGCTGTCCTGCCATTCCCGGCTCCTGAACCGAAAGCACTGTGACGGCGTGACGTGTAGTAATCAGCTGTGAATATCGGATGTGTGAAAAGCGAAATCTGACTCGCTGAATTTCAATAGAACGCCCAAACGCTCTGTCAACGGTTTCAGAGACCCCAAAACGTCCCAGTTTCGTGCGTGGATGATGTGGACAACATCTAATTATCAAGAACTGTGGGGAAATGAAATTCCAGCCAAAACTAGAAACTAGGTTATCACATTCCTTGACTAGACGATCAAGTATTTATACTCCAATCTTTTGATAATCTTGGTTGCTTTGTTTTAAAACAGCAACGAGTTATAAAAGGGAGAAATAAACGAGGATCTGTTGATACCTACGTCGTCTATATTAGAATAACCAATATTGAATGTGCCTAATTCGCACATTCCCTGAAAATGTCATGAAAATCGGATAAAAACTGTGAAAATTAAGCTTGTTACGCGGATTTCACGTTCAAGCATGCGCAGGGGCTACTATGTTACGATCATATTGAAATTGATATGGAATGCTCAAATTTGTATTACCCCAATTATCCCCAAATTTGAGCAAGATTGGACAACTAGGGCGTGAGAAAATAATGCTTGATGGAATTTACTTTTGCGCATACGCAGAGCGAAGTATTTATTTGGCAACCGTGAAACTGGTACGGGACCATCTAAACCATAGCCCGCACAATCCCTAAATATCTTATCAAAATCGGATGAAAGCCGTGAAAATTAAGCTAGTCACGAGGATTTGAGGACACACGACCGACAGACAAACAGACACGGAACCAAAGGTGTTCAGAATAATGATGATTGATTTCACATTCGCGCATCCACAGGAGCTAGTAATGTTACGATCATCTTGAAATTGATATGGAATGCTCAAATTGTCTCACCTCAACTACCTACCCCAAATTTGAGCGTAATTGGACGACTAGGGCGTGAGAAAATAATGCTTGATGGAATTTACTTTTGCGCATGCGCAGAGCGATTATTGATTTTGCATCAATGAAACTAATATGGGGCCATCTAAATCTTTGCCAGCACAATACCCTGAAAATGTTATCAACATCGGATGGAAAATGTGGAAATTAAGCTTCTTATAAGGATTTGCGGATACACGACAGACATACACGGAACCAAAATTGTTCAGAATGGCATAAAACGTAAAATCCGAGTTAAAATTTTGATTTTGGAGACAAAAAAATTTTTCCCCCAAGAGCAAAAACAATGCTTCCACTACCTATAGGTAGACTTGGAAGCAATAAACCTCTACTTCAGCAAAATGTATGTAACATAAGAGTCTCTACTGACTGTTAATATCTAACATCACGTAGGTAGTGATCTATGTACTGTCAAGAACTGACTTCCTTATTTTCCCGAACCGAATCCTTAATAATTTTCCCTGGTTTACATAAGTTAGTGTCTACTAATATCTACGTACTTATAAATTCATTCAATACAAAAATTTGGTTATACCTATCCCATGTTTTTGATTTAATTGCATGTCCAGCCTGTTTCACCTCTGATATTCGTCTCATTTTCTGAACTGCGAAGTTTAATGCATTCGAACACAATGAAATAGACTCATTTAAATGTATTAAATTGAATTTTCGCAGGCTTACATAATTTAGAGTCTACTGTAATATTATGTTATATAGTACATATATGTGAACATTTAGTTTATATAAAAATATTTGTTTTGTTTTTTACAAGTAGTACATTTAATAATACACTATATTTAATTGAATTTTTGCTGTTTTACGTAATTCAGTGTCCACTATATGTAGTTGGAATATAATACTTGGAATTGGCTGTGTGATTGGCCCACACAGAATACCTTTAGTTTTACAAGATCGTGATGTTTTTTTTTTATTGTTTCTAGTTTACATTTTTCGCATTTCCAACCCGTTTATGCCACAATCTCCGAAACTTGTGAGCACTAGTTTAGCGCAATCCCTTACCTGTGTACCAGTCACTTCCGATTGTGTCCATTCTCCAGGCAGTGCTGTTTTAATTGGTGAAATGAACCCTGGATCAGGCGATGCTCTCTTCGTTATCCACATATCTGGTATAAGTGCCCTTTTAATCCCAATGACATCCCTTTTAAGGCTCGCGATAACGCTCCGGGAATTTTTTTCAAAAAAATAAAAAATAAAATTCTCGGCTCTCTCAACTCTTTCGCCGGCTGCCTATCTCCTAGCAAAGACTCTTCATTAATTCTCGTGTTATCCACCATGTAAGAAAAACTCTTCAGGACGGGTTTATTATGAAATGCCCGCGGCATTAATGGACGCCACCCGATTCAAGTCCAGGTTGCCATGGGTCGCTAAATCATCGTCAGAATTACAAATAACTTTGAATATTAATTAAAAGGCCGACAGGCCACTTTTTATTGATCTCTTTATCGGCTCTTTAGGGAGTCATTTGGGAGTGTGATGAACGGAGGATGTTATGGAAATCACGAGTTGAATTTTGGTAAATTTATAACAGCAGGGAACCCAACGCTGTAAATCATTTTCGGTGGTTCTCTGAGTATGCTGGAGATCGTAAAACTCGACTTTGTTAAAGGACAGTTTTCTGTGATACCCAAATATCTGAAAGAGAATATTGAAGAACGCGAGAACAAGAACATACAAAATTTAATATTATTAGTTTGGGTTGCCTAGTAATAGTGGAGTTGTTGGGGGTGAAGAATGTGCTAGTATGTCTTCTTCAACTTGCAGTCATCTTCCTTCTAGTTTCGCCTACATAATATTGGTTTCTTCAGGGAAAGACTTGGAAGTGAAGTAGTTATAAGTATTGATGAGATAGCCAGCTTGTATATGTCACTATGAATTGGCAGCCAGCTCATTTCAGGAAAGTTTTGCTCTTCAGTTTTATCTTTTGGAATTTCTTTACTTTTTAAATAATGATCTATATTGGGAAAGTACTTATCCTCCCAATTATTACTTGTCAATTCATAGTGACATATACATGCTGGCTATCTTATCAATACCTATAACTACTTCACTTTCAAGTCTTTCCTGAAGATGCCTATATTATGTAGGCAGGAAATATGACAGCTATAAAGTTAAACAAGCCATCGTAGCATATTTTTCACCCTCAACCGCTCCACAGTTCAATATTGTTCATGTCACCACTTATTAATATTTCAATATTATTAGCAGTCACCGGACATGAAATTTCGATTAAACTAAAACTGCAATGAAAAACGCTGACCAATCTTTTACAAAATATATGTTTTAAAGTATCGTTCTAACTGTTTATTTGTACACTAAATACAAGCTTCCCTGAACCTGAAGTAAGATTTCGTGTATGTTTTATCATTAGAATATGTATCCTATCTCCAATTTTTTATAATTACTGTGTTACTAATGGAGGATGTCTTCTTCTTTTTTTTTTTTTTTTTTTTTTTTTTTTGAAAATTTTTATGAATGAGTTTTGAATGGATATTAAAATACTACTGTATGATTATTGTATTCTTCTTGTATTCGTATTTTTAGTACTTTTGTATCATAAGATCATGCGTTCTGGAATGGGTATGGAACTCATTTACCTATCTTAAATATGTACCATAAGTTACGTTATGTGGTGACTATAGTCAATGTTAAAACCATGTAAATGTTAACTCAATCAATAGTTTTTACTGCTCCCTTGACCGGAATATCAACTCCAATTAGGGCATGAAAGATATATTGGAGGTGAAAAAATTTGTTGCATACAAATAAGCTCAGCATTTATTAAGACGAGTATGATGTGCTCATAAATCTTTATGAAAAAAAAAAGAATTATTAAAATCTCGGGTTTTCCTTCCATTGAAGAATTGGCACCCATGTTGTTCAAAAAATAAAAATAAATAAATAAATGAAAATAAAATGAATTATTGATAACCATGATTTAATTGTATCGTATCAATGTGGCTATCAGGTGAATTTAATCTGAAGTTGTTAGCACTTCTCTACCACGTTCCAGTCAAGGAGATACAAAAAGGATGTTCGGAACCTTTTCATTCCATCATTTTCATGACCTCTCCCACATGATACAAAAGTTGATATTGGATCGTGGTCACTTGTAATGTAAGGGGTGGCATTAATTGAACTATATGTTCATCTTTGAGAAGTAATAAGTTAGTTTGATACCATTTCATACCCGTATGTGTCAAACAGCTTTGACTTGAGTTTGGGGATAATATGTCAATCTTCATTCATCATCGTGAGGGACGCCCAATCACCCAATCTCGGTACAAGAAGTGCTTCAGTTCGTGCGACAAACTATTGCACACTACACACATCATAACGTCAAAAGTATTTATATTAAGAACAATAACATTTATTTATGAAACAAAGCCTGTAATGAACATGAAAATGGTTATTGATTAGGTACTTTAATACATCCAATCAACTTCATTCCCAAATATATATTTATACAATCCCAATGATATGGGCTGGGGCGTATGAAAATAATGTTGTTCGTAATTTTTAGATATGAATGATACAACTGCCTTTCTACCTTGCACCTTATAATTGTGAGAAGATCATTTCTCGTTATTCATAATGGCAGATAGCTGTTGGCATTTATTACACTTGAGTACTCAGATCTGATCTTATGATTCTTGCAATACAACAACTTAGAGGACAAATGAATCGTTCAAGTGATTATAAAAAAATATCTGAAAATCTGAAGGCGTTGTACATCAATGCATTTTTTTCTCTATTCATGTTAAAGGGACTTTGGATTCTTGATTTTCTATTGTGGGCACCAATGTACTTAGTTGTGATGTGAATATTGCTATGATCACTGCTGTGATATCCTCTGAATGTTGTTCTAGGCAGTAAACTATTCTAACCATAGGTAGGTACCTATCTGATTACTTAATTGGAACTTCATGTCTCCTGCGTTGTTACAGATTCTTCAGAACTAACCTACTACCATTCCATAACCATTCATATATGAGAAGGATGAGTAAATTCTGCAAATTACCCAAAAATGGTGATTATTGGCGTGTGGAAAATAGAAACTGATATAGATTGACACAGACAAAGCTCCGAGTCGAATGGAACGAGTTTTCAGGGAATGTGCGGGTTAGCTGCTCGACGGTCTCCTATCTGTCTGTGCGCATGCGCAAACGTTTGTTTTTTCCGGGTTTACGTGCATATGAGGGACGAAGTACTTATTATAAAATAGTCACGGCCATTCGGCAGGACCTGAATCTCAAGTATTATGGAAATACTTTTTAACGGTATAGGTAAGTATTTTACTAGTAGGTAAAGCAAATTCAAGATGATTTCAGGCGACAAAGAGTAGAGCGATTTAGTAGACAATGGTGAGTAAGCGTATGGATGAAAAACTAACTTCGGAGAGCTTAGCAGGTTCTGCGGCCCTTCTCAAGAAGCAGAACGGGACAGAAGCCGCGCATTCCACCCGTGAAAAAAACTACTATAAATTACTAGAATGTGGTAACTATTGAAGGGGACAAAAAACAAAAAGAAAGAAGAGAAAATCATTGATCTACAGGAGTAGGCTGATGAATGGAGTCAATTAGCGAGGAGCGCCTAGGCGTTGAAAGGAGCTGACAGGGGGAGACCAACTGACAAATGGGTTCGACTCGGTTGTTTTTACTATTGGGAGAGAGTTCTATTTTGGAAGGCCTAGGTCTCGGTAGTGGAAGTGGATAAGGAAATTCTAAGGTGGCGGCGAAAGGTAGCGGATTCTGAGAGGGTACAGCTGGACTGGAAAAATACGAGGGAGCATCACCGTTGGGGAGCAGTCGTTTAGATGTACTGTTTGCGTGGCTAATGAGGAGAGTTATAACAATTGATTCTTCAATGTCGAGTTACGACGTATGGATGATGAATGTTGAAGAACTACTGATTGCAATACTGTATGCAAGAACCGCAGAAGATGAGGAAATAGAGAGTTCCTAAAGCGATAGGGAGATAGAGATGAGGCGCCTAATCGTGAACGGAAAACACTACTGCGCATGTGCAGGGAGATCAGGCGCCTCTTCTCAATAAGACAGATTTATTCCACCCTATCATACATAAGACGCTTTATCCCGAACCTACCTATCTCATCTATTCCTCCCTATCTCAAAGTAACCTTACACACCGATAACAGTGATATTCATTTCTTGTTGGTATTCATGATTCATGAAAATTATATTCATTTTCTTGTTCATAAATTTTCAAACTCTACCATTGCAAAATATTTTTGTGAATAAAAAAAGAACTAGGAAATTTAGAAATGCAGGAAACTGAACACACGGGATAGGCGGGAAAATCCCTTTGGTGGTTCAGCGTTACTTGAAGGTACGAGAAGTAGCGTCACTTTAAGATAAGACACTAATTCGACCCTCTTGACTTTATCTGGTTAGCATCCTATGTGGTTCGCCCCAGATGATTAAATCCCCAAGCACCTTATCCCAATTGACTTATTGTTTAGGAACTTTCCATTAGTTCAAAACATTCTGATAAGTAATGCATGCATTTAATGGGTGTCCCTAGGTCTGGTTTCTTGTAGTAGATTTGCTGGTTTCAACAAGATGCGACGTGATCAATAGTTTTCACTGAAACAAAATTTTTTTTTAATCTCGAAAATTAGTTAAAACATGTACTTTCATTTATCAGCAGTGCTCGTTCCATAGTAAAAATTAAAAACTCTTGAAAGCAGCGTGGGTTATTTTATTTCATTCGTTTTCAGTTCGTGGGTACCTACGTTAATGTTGATTTACTCAGATTTTGATGTAATTCTGATTCTACTTGAATGTACAGAAGGACTAGTAATGTGTAGGTGTATTAATACATTTAATTTTTCCTCAGTAGTCGTCTACGTCTATGTAGTTATGTCGTGATAATGTATCTACTGTAGGCTGCTTTTAATATTATACAAATGTTCTCTGTGAAAGGGATATCTAATACATAGATAATAAACCTTTGAGTAGTAATTTGCATCGTTTAGTAGTAGCTTTGCTGGCTTTGACTAGATGGGGATCAATTATTTGCTTCAACATACCAGAAAAATAAGCTAAAATCAATGAAAATATGATTTAACAGTGTAACCCCCTCATCATTGAAATTTGAATCTCCTGAAATATGTTATTAACATAGACCATATTTTTAATATTAAAAAAAAAAAAAAAAAAAAAAATTGGTAGCGATTTGTACTTAGGCTGCAAATAGGTAATCACCACAACATTCCCCTTTCCGAGAGCAAATTTATGTCAATTTTCCTGTTACCTAACCTAGAATCCTTATCGGAAGAGAATAGAAGGTCTTGAAACGTACCAGGAAATATTAATTCGATTTAATAGACGAAAGAACACAATGAATGAAAATTGAAATAATGACTGATGAATTCAATGATTACTAAAAGTGTTGAACAACCGAATTTGCGATTTGGAACAACTTGTTCGAGTGGTTGAGACGAAATGTAGGGGAAAGGAAAGATGTGCGGCACACCCATAGATAAATTGCGGTAGGTATCAGTTTTTTGGGTTGTAGGTACCTAATCGCAATCATTTTGAGTTGGTGTATTTCTTATCTTTAATTTTTCATCTTAAATACTCTAGTTTATAATAATTGGATTATAAATCAAAATTGCAGCTACAAACGAAATTCAAGGGGCGTTCTCAAGTTTTTCTCCAACATTTCCTATGTAACGATCCTTTTCATTCATCCTTCCCCAGACTATTTTTTATTATGTAGGAGACAGCAAACGTATTCGCCACACATCTTCACGGAACGGGGTCGTTGTTTGATTTATCTGTCATAACTGTCCTCTCCGTCATGTTTGCCAAGATTTCGCGTGTGCAGATGAATAAATTTCGCAAGGAGTTAGCCCGGCGACTTGGCGAAGAGACAGTAGCCGTTTATACATCGCAAAAGGCCATTATTTGCAACGGCCTGAAATTTCTCTAGGATCGCAAATATTAAATACAGAGGCATAACGACGATTCAACAACGGTTTGAGCTATTGTAATATCTCATTGTATTAATTATAGTAGAAAACTTATCTATTCTGTGAAGATCACAGAGCTCCCCTTATTGGCGTGCTGCTCTGGGGCAGCTCGAGCCACAGTGAGACGATCTTTAAAAGAGAGCTATTTGTTTAGTACAAGTACTGGGATGGAATGAGTCTTGCCGTGGTCATTTTCAAAGTTTTATTTTCTGACTCTCCCAGCATTATTTATTCACAACCGTTTGATCAATTCAAAATGTTAAGGAAAAGGATCAGACCATCCCTCTTACCTCACAGAAGACGCAAGATTTGTACCTCCCTCAAGTTCACCTCAATGCATCGTTGAAGTGCAACCCCATTCAGATCGGTTCTCGTTCAATAACTTCCTTCCACCAAGTGTGCAGTCACTTCTGACCTGTAAGGTCATCCGTCTCTTGGTATCCAAGAGAGGCCCCCTATCAAGTTTCGACTTCCTACGGTGGAAAGATCTGAGCACGATTTTTCCTTAATTATTATTGATATTACGGCTCGTGGTCAGCAGATCACCAAAGTCACTCGTGGTCACCAAAGTTAGCTCCAGGCACAAGTTCCGACATGGTAGTATATCATATAAAAATTTGCTCCAAATCGGACCAGCGGTTTCGGAGGAGTAGTGGACACAAAATGTTGTCCATATATATAGGTATATAGCATAATAAATGTACCATATGAGGGAAAATGAAAATATACCTATGTAATATTCATTCAATGAAGAAAACGGAAGTTAGTTGAGAATGTTGTCTGTTTTCACAAAAAAATATAAAGAGTTTAAAATATATAATGTAGTAACTACAATATAAAGATTTCGACGATTTCGATGGTTAGGTCATCATCTGTAGCAAACATTATCTCTTACTAGTGATGTTCTAACCGTCAATATATAAAAAAAAAAAAAAAATAATAATAAAAAAGAAATCAATTTGTAAAGTTTATGCCATTTTTGTGATTTTTGCTAAAATTGATTTTTTGGCATTTTTTAGACTTGTTCGCTGGTCAACCTTTATAGGGCACTAATGCTAGAAGTAAAATACACGTATCAATTAAGCAGACGAAATAAAGAAATCGGATGCACCGAAATCCGACGATTTGACAACGTCAGAGATTCCTCGCCCATTAGTCATTATTATGTCAACCTATTCAGCCCCTTCATCGGAGCTTTTAAAGGTCGAGGATAAATTGATTTAAATATTTCACCGCCGCGGAGGGACGAGGGATAAAAACCTTTGGGCTCAATTAGAAGATTTATCACTGGAGCTGTAGCGGCCATGGTAATGAGGGGGACCCTCGTTAAATACACCCTGGTTAGTTACTCACGGCTCCTTATAGTGGAGGGTTACGTTATAATAGTTACAACGAGCTTGGAGGTTTTAAAAAATGCACCTTGTTTACTAATCCCTCGGCAGTTGAGATACTTTGTTACTGTCCGAGCGTTACCATTTTATTGTCAGTTGGTCTCTTGAACTGGATTCGAGAAGTAGGCAACAAAATAAGCTAATATAAAATATTAATAGAAAATATTCAGCCTAATACAGCGTATATTCGCAGTGAGTTTCATAAGTTTTAATGGCTTTACACAACAAAACGTGGAAATTATGGTTTTAAATTTCAATATAATTAGTAACGTTTTGGAGCGAGACATGAGAGCAAGACAATGGTAAAATTTCCTGTGTTGGGATGTATATATATTTTACCTGTTTGTGAATTTTCGTACAAAGTGAAGTTATTGCATTGGCTCCAAAAATTTTAAAATCAAAATTTTCGAAAATTTTCTCTATTGAAGTCCGTTTTGAGACACTATAAAACGAATCCCAGAGTTTACCGCTTTTTCATATATATATATTGCTATGCAATTCTTAGGCCGACCCCCAATAATTTTTTTAATGTTCACTTTTTGTGTAACGTTTTTTGTCCCGAGATGGGAAGCGAGAGGTCGTGGGTTCGAATCCCGGCCAGGCCTGAATTTGTTTTTTTTTTTTTTTTTTTTTTCGTGAGACGAAGGTTGTGGGTTCAAATCCCAGCCTGGCTTGAAAAATTTGTTTTTCTCGTGAGACGAATTGCATAGCAAATTATCCTCGTTTTCTACACAGTAGAAAAGAGAAAAGATCCGTGTACGAGGCGCGAAGCGCCGAGTATAGATTAGGGGGGTCCAGGGGGGCGAAGCCCCCCTGGCGGGGTCAAGGGGCGGAGCCCCTTGCGAGGCCCGAAGGGCCGAGTATATATATATATATATATATATATATATATAGGATTGAGATAAAAACTCCGTTCTTGCGCCAAAAAATCATACTTTCCAAATTAAAGGATGAGTCCGTTGGCCAACAGTTTTTGAGCACAATAAGTTGGGCAAATTTCAAAATAAATGCACAAAAAATGAAACTAAAATGGCTAAAAACGGCTAAAAATCTTTAAATTCATGTCGTCATGTCTTATAGCAGAAATTTATTCAAAAATAGTTTATCAACATTGAACAAGAACTAAAAATATTTATGGAAAATAAGCCTAAAAATGTCCTTGAATTTCAATAACATTCGCTAAAAAATCGAGAAAAACAGCAAATAAAACGTCGAAACTACAATCAAACATCAGAGAATGTTATTTAGAAGGGATTTTTTGGTCATAAAATTGGTATTGAACAAATTTTTTACTCCCAATGTACAAGTAATACAATACGATAACTTTGGGAAATTCGCTCACACAATCATGTTGCACGACTGGAACTTTTTTGATCTAACAATCAGATTTTGCGTCCCTCCCCCGATTGCTAAATGTTAGCTCCAAACTCCAAATGGTTTAGACAAGGAAGAGATGAGAGAGGTGGCGCTGAAGTACCCCCTCCCCCCCCTCCTCCATCCCACGAGGATTAAAGTAATCAGATATAATCTTCGGAGTTAGTAGTACCTAATTGAAAAAAAGTAGACATTCCTAATTTCTTTATATTTTACTTTTTGGAATGATTTTTCCACCTTTGAGTGAAATTTAGGTATTGCATTGAAAATAACTTTAGGTAAATTGAATTTGCATCAGGAAAATAAGGCTAAGGGATGCTTCTTCCAACGGTATTCTTAAATTTAAGTATAATTAGTAAATTATGGGAGTTATGACGTTATGACAATTTAAGTAGCGTAAAGTAGAAAACAGGAAGAACCTTGATGGAATAAAAAAGGCCACTGTAAGTAAATATCAGTTCGAGAATCAGAACATTGTCACATCTTAATATCCAAAATTAAAAAGGAATAACCAATATACATGTAACTAATAAGAAAAAAGCTAAAAATTTACGAAATCTAACAAGATATTTAAAAACAATGAAAAGAAACAATGATAAAAAACGGTGAAGCACAGGCACCATAAAGAGTGAGTTTTAAATGTTGCAAACGACCTGTGCATGTTAGGACATAGAAATGCATGACGCAGTACATATTTTTGTTTTAAATACATTCGTACGTAAGACAAAGTGAGAGGACCTGTTTAGAAGGCATGATTACGTTATCATTTCGTACCGACATCAAGTGATGGTATTATATTACTGACCAGCGATAGCGCACTACTGCTATCCAATACAAGAAAAGTAAACCTCTATGCAATAATAGAGTATTTTTAAAATAAATCCCTGAAGAAGCACTGATACAAGGGGAGGATTGTCGGCAAAACATGAAAAGCTAAAATCGAGAGTATTTTGCACACATTCAAAACAATATAAAAGCAACAATGGATGAATAAAGACCGCCAGTTTATTTCCGGCGCAAAGCGGTGCTAATAGGCTTCCTGTGCGGGACTGCATTGTGAATACATACGTCGCCATTAGAGAGTGGAGGGCAGTTTGTAAAGGATCGCGCGCGTATGGGTGAAGATGGCGTGTGTGACTGGGGCTCGTGAATGTGGAGGATTAGCACGAGGGGCGTCTCACCTCTGGATAGCTCGCTTGTAAAGGGCGCGAGCTCCCGAAGCGGGACAAGAAAGTCACGCGAGCTCCTTTGGACAGGAGCCAAAGTGGGTGCTCCGGGGCTCGCGCTCTAACTTCCCATATTCGCGCATCAATTTCAGCTAATGAGCTTGAGGAGGAGCAGCTATCTTTCCAGTATCCCTATTCGTGTAGTGCAATATGATTAGGATGTATGAATTAGGAGCCAAAGTGGGTATGTACTCTCAGCCCGTGCTCCAACTCCCCATAATTGTGCATCAATTCTACCTGAAGAGGTCGGAGAAGAACACGCTTTGATTGAAAACTTCACTGAGTCTATCTTCGAATTTGAAATACGGCCAGAAGGTGAGAGGCTGAGTCCATCGTTCGAATTTGAAATTCACTTGATCTGAACCGAACTTATTGAAATTGGTGTGTGATAATATCTTTGACTAGGGTCGAAACACTTGTGCTATAATGTACTAGGATTCTCTATAATATTACTCTAATATGAAGGAGAAAATCATTGGTACACAGGTTTAAAGGCAATGGTTGTACGATTTATTCAAGGAACCAAATATGTATTTGCTCCGAGAAGAATTCTTAGGGATTTTGATTAGACTGGAAAGCAGTCATGTTTTATACGATTACTAACTCTTCAATACTAATACAAAGACACCACAAGAGGTAGGTTGGATGGGATCAGTCTGGGTAGTAATCAGGATCAGGTATGATATCAGGAATCAATCAATTAATATCAAGATCGTTAATTATGGGACTGAGATAGAATCTTACCTGATATGAAGTCAGGCAACGTGATGAATGTTATTACAAGGCGCTCAGCGATTGTGTCGCTATAGCGGGAAGCGTCGCAGTGCGCTGATTGTGTTCGAGACGGCGCAGACAGGTGCCGCAGGCCGTCGGGGCTGTCACGTATTTTTCTTTAACCTTGACCAGCTCTGTTACTCCAGCTATTTGGAGAAACTTAGGAAATTTGCATCCTTCATATGCTGGGTACGAATTCGTGCCAAAGTCCGTGGAAGATGGCTTTACCTGTGGTCTTACAAAGTCCAGCACTAATCAAAGGAATCCGGTTAACACCATCTACAAGGAAAAGTATGCTATCCGGCTACACCGTCGGGAGAGGAGAGAGGTAGGAGCTGACATGAACAACTAAGAAGTCTAAGATCTTGAATGGTGTTCCCCGTGCAGATTATTTATAGGAATTTCTATCTGCATAGCCTCCCTACTATGACCACCTATGGTTCAAGTGATGTTTAACGTACTTTTCCTAAGCCTTTGCAGAAAGCTCCATCTGCTACTGAGTTAATTGGTGGAAAATAACATTTACCTACAATATAGCCGAACACGACACCTTTCATGCTCTAAATTGCAAAAGAGGTAGTCTGATCATCTAGCGACAAAGCCTGGAGTGTTCTAGGCTGGCAAGTTTAGCATGGGGGGAGGCAGGATCGAACTGGTCATGCAAAAAGCATAACAAGGAAACCCAACCCTCGTAACAGATATAATGACTCCAGGTCTGTAGGAAAGAGGTATGGTGGCGTATTTAGACAACTTCATTATAAATACAGACGATTCCTCTTGCTCCACCCAGGAATGGATCACCACCTCCAGAACTGCTACACATGCCAGGCACAGAAAATATGAGTAAACAGCCGTGGATCTGCGAGGGTTGGCAGCTCTCCGATCTGCTTGTATGAAGGGTTACCCCCTGAAAAGTAAGGGACGAAAGGAAAACTCGCTAAAGGAAAACTGGGAGAAGCCCTCATCAATTTTAGCTAGAGGGGTAAAGACGAGAATCGAATGTACAGTAATGTCATTGCAGACACAATTTCATTGCATCTCCGAGGTTCCAAAAAATATATACCTACAATGTTTGTTTCCCTGGAATTGAAAACCTCAGCCACTTTTGAATGATTAACATTCAAACCAAAACAAGAGAGAAGAAGAGGAGGAAACCAAGACTACAGATCAATTTATTATGGTTGCCATTATGAAATATAGCAATAGTAAACATATAGGTAATATAAATTAACTCAATACACAGTTCAATTTTTGCCTTTAATTGAGTGCGAATGGAAATTTATTTTGGATCCACCAATCATGTGTTTTGGCTTCTTCATAGTTTAGCCGAACCCATTAAAAGTGTATTTAGGAACTTTGTTGATAGGAATAAATATATTTGCTAAGCAATCGAAAATATTCACTGCTCTTCAGGAATTATTTATGTTCATTATTTTCTGTTCAGGTTGTGGTTTGCTTTGAGAACTAAGTAAGAATAGACCAAAATCGTATTAGTATGACATGATCAGTTCAAATTAAGAGAGAATCGCAAGAATTTAAATGCCAGATTCACCGCTGAAAAAGATAAAAATGTCACACACGGGCTCGAGAGCCGGAAAAACGTCTAATCGCCCTGATGGTTCGAAAGAGGGGGCCGTGGGCAGGCAAAAGAGCTCAAAATTGGAATCAAAATCTTCGAAGATTTCGAAAACAGAGGAAAAGTCTATTTTCCCCGAACGCAGATCCGAAAGTAAATTTTCGAAAAGCGAATCCGAGTCGTATCGTAAATCTGATGCCAGAGGTCCAAAAGGACAGCGAAGCGAAGTTCCAGGATCCTCAGACAGCAAAATAAGTTCGAGTAAGTATGTTAAAAGTTGTTGTTATAATATTAATCATAATAGTTAACTCTTTTGAAAATTGATTGTCAACTGACCTTGAAAAATGAAGACATCTTTAAAAATAACTTTACCTAGGTACCTACCATAATTATATCTACTCTACGATTCATTCGTACATTTCCTCTTGTCACTCCGAACCATGCTATTCCCAGGACAATCATTTTACGATCCTTGTTGGGAAATTTATTGTCCGCTGAATGAGACTTCGAACGTAACTAGCCTTGTGGGAATAAGTAATTAAGGCGTAGAACACTAATGTAGTCTGTATATTGCGAACACACCCAAGGGCCCACCATTTCCATCATGATAGGCTACTGTGATTCTCTTAGCACTTATTTCAGATTCTTTTTAAGATTGCCTAATACATACCTGAACCAATAGAACACATGGAATTGTAATGTATGTGCGATGGTTCACATGATAAAAATGCGTGGATTGGTACACAAGTTTTTAATAAGAAAGTCTTTAAGAGTGTGACGCCATATTCCAGGCAAAGGAGTCTTCGGCAGTTTACATGTCGTTGACCGTCGAAAAATTGTCCAAAACAGCAAAAAACCATTCATTTTTCTTTCTTGCTCCAGAACGGAAATAATTTCATTTCCTTTCTGATAAATTCTCATCCGTAATTATCAGTTTACAAGTTAATTTAGAGAATAACTGACTATAGAGATATTTTCTTAGTATCTGAAAATTTCGATGAACTGAATGAACAATGAACACATTTCAAAGGAATTGATACAGCAGTTTCTTTTGTATATTCTTCTCATACTTTACCTGTCTCATTTCATTGCATGATGTACTTTTTATCCAAACATACTACTTCGTTATTTCTATACAATCTGATACAGGTAAAGATGGCAGTGGAAAAGGGAAAACTACTGGACAGAAAAGCGGGAAAAAAGTCAATGGACCGACGGATGAGTCTAAAAAACTACCAGGGACTCCTTCAGCAGCGTCGGGGGCAGCACGAAACGTGAGGGAACTCCTCAATAAGATCAAAGAAGAGAGAGATTCCGCTGCTGCTTCAGCCTCGCGCGACAGTAGGCCAGAGAGGACTAAAAGCAGAATTCCGTCCATCACTCCACAGAAGAGTTCCCCAGGTAAATTGATTTTCAGTCAGCCTTCAGTTTCAGGGTCAATCATGGATGCTTTGTATTCTAGCATCTGCACAGTGCTCACTATGGTTCATTTAAAGTCCTATGCCCCTCCACACATTACGCAGGACAAGGACAGAAACAGTACGGGAATCATAGGAATGTGGAGGGGAAACATCTGGTGCTAGGATGAGGGGTTTTTCGCTCCGAGAGCGGTCGCAGCGTGTCCCGTCCAGTGTATGCATGTACATAGTATGCAAAGGCCTTAAGGTACCTAAATTAGGTATCTAAATAAGCCCAGCGTCCTGGGGCTGTTTCCTGTCATGATCGTGTCTAGTGTGCCTTCAGGCGGGCAATGCTAGTGCTTCAAACTCCTGATTTAGGAGTACATTGCTGGTCTTTCCAACCTTCGATTTAAGATCTTCGCACACTAGGCAGGAACAGGGCAAGAACAGAGTGATAAGGCACCGCGGGACGATGGTTGTATTCCCATGCCTAATTCACCTTTACGGCGACCGCCATCCCGTCCTATGATCCTCCGCATATTAGGCAGGACAAACGGGACGGGATACGGCTGAGGGACACGGACCGTATTTTTTCGTTCTGCATTATTGAATGGAGAGGTACAGACTAGGTGGGACGCAGCGGTGATGGCCTGGGCCGCAACCAGCTCTAGAAGAAAAAAAAAAAAATATAAAAAAATATAATAAAATCAATAATATATATATATATAGGTAATATTATAAAAAAAAAAAAAAACGCTGCGTCTTGGCATCGGACGTTCTCCCTCCACCTTCTAATATTTCCCTTTCTGTTCCTGATCCTGTCCGTCCTGCCTAATGTGCGGAGGGACATTGGACGGAATGGCTGCCGCCGTAAAGGTAAATTGGGCATGCAAATACAACCCGCGTCCGGCGGCTGTTTCCCGACCTGTTCCTTTCCTGTTCCTGTCTAGTGTGCATGGACCAATAGGCGGACATTGCTCAGTGTTTCAAGCGCTCCGTCTAGGCGAGTTCGCCAAGAAATTTCAATGTGCTTCAGGTCAAGAGGACAAGTTAGGATTAAAAAAAAAAAAATTCCTGAAAGTGACCCTAGGAACTCGGAATTAGAAAAAGTATGCTGAATCTGCTGGGATACGAACCCCCGGCACTGCCTCCATTCGGACGCTCTATCCACTGAGCTACGAACGCCTGTACAATAATATCTCATTATCCTACCTACGTCTGGGCTCGAATATTTCCCATATTGGCCTTTTATTGCCTTATATTACCCTTTAGGGTTGATAAAACAGAATACCGATGTTACTGGCACATCCTCGGCCGATTTCATAAAGTTCGGTCCAGTATAATTCCAGGGAAAACGGAGGACGACGTATGTTATACGAAGTGGATGGATTAAATTCGATTTTTGGATTCTACATATCTTGAAACTTGAACCAACAAATTTTGAGGGGGAGGTTAACAATGGTTTTAATCTTGATTGATTACAAAGGTTCCTTATTGAACATAATAAGCCGGAAATGAAATGAAAAAAGTACAATGGTCAAACAAAACTTTAACTATACGGAAATCTTAGTATTCCAAAGAAATTGAACAAGAGTAGATATAGTTTCAGCATCGTTTCAAAGGCAATGGTTTGGATCGAAATAAATTTCATTCGTTTTATGCAGTTACTAAGTTCTAGATAAAGTCTAGAAAAAAATAGGAAAACAAATCAGGATTGCTCATGTGTCAATATGTAACTAACTACCTCTGGACTTGTAATGTGACTCGTAAATGGTATTCCATATCACTTATAATAATATTGGTTGAGTACACAGACATATTTTCAATTAATTTTTTGCATGATTTTCATCACCATTGTATTAAAACAAGACAGGAACGAGGCAAGAACGAAAGCTGCGGAAGCCGCCTTATCCAGATTCGAATATTCGAAAACAATCGGATTTGCCAAAGAAGGGAGTACAACCAGCGTTAGCCAGTTGGCCGTACAGTCCGTTCTCTTCGTATGTCCAGCAGTGAGCTCTGAAGTGCTGCCGCCGAATCAGTGGAAACCGAAAATCGTCTCTTACTTAGCAGAGATGTCCAAAACTGAAAAAGAACTTTCGGCTGTCTTGAGGATCCATACGCTCAACCCCCACAAAGACAAAGTGGACGAGTGCGTCCAGGTGTTGACGACTTACTTGAAGAACGTACTCGCCGACCCGGAAGAGCAAAAGTACAGATCCATCAAGATGTCCAACAAGGCATTTTCGGAAAAGGTAAATTTGTGAAGTGCTATGAAAAACTAAATCCCAATCAATTAAAATCTAGGTCAAAGGAAACTAGGTAGATACACTGTTCATTTGTATAGGACAATGACCTTTACCAATATTCTTTGATAGTTATACACTACGTACATAACATACCTTGATAGAACACTTATAAATGCTGAAATAAAAATAAAACTATTTATAATAATATAATTTGTACCCAAATCTTAGAGAAATAATGATTTGACTGGGAGGTACGGGAACGAAATATTTTGGCTGTTCCTCGTTAAAATTTTATTGTAATGGTATCCAAGCGCTTTCGCCATACTGACTCGTCAGGGATTGATTTAACTTAGACTTATTGTTCATACAAATTGTACATAATGAGTATATGCCGGGTTGTGGGAACCTCCAGGTTCGTTTGGGGTCTTAGTAGGAATGGAATTCATTTTAGCTAATTGGTTCTTATCCTTCTGGATTTATTTGGATTGGGTCATCTCGTTCTTTATAATAATTGGGCTTATTTTTATATAATTGAAGCTTCTTTTATCTGAAAATACAATGGAGTGATTTTTGCTCCTGTGAGGCCAGTTTCCCATGTGTGCTGCGTATTTTCGCCGTTGTGAGTAAATATAATATAAGGTTATGCGTTGGTTTCTATATGCAATTTGCGTTACAGTATTATGACTTGATGAAGATACACCACTTTTCAATGAGTTAGACATTGTCGAATATTGAAAGAGCAGGAGAAATGTTTGGAATAAAATATTTAAATTGAGTTGCATTGATGGTTTATGGGACACTGTGTATCCCTGGTGCGATACTGAAACTGCAAACACTAGACCGTTGCAAAGCTCTTAATAAGATAGTCTGGTAGGAAGGTGCCTAGCCTCGTGACAGATATTAATTTGTTTATCAAAGAGTTGCCACACTATGCCTATATAGGTACAGAGGTCTAGCTACAGAGTATCTCACAAGTATCCCCCCCCCCTGTAAATTTGTTCCACAAGTTTTGAGAGATCGAAGTGAAACTTTGCCAAAAAGTAAAAAAATAACAAAAAAATATATTTAAAAAAAAAAACGTAAGTTTTTGCATTGCCGAAGGAGAGGGGGGTGTGTATTGGTTACTTGAAACTTTTATTCTCTATTTTTTCACCGAGTACACTTTCTGTAAGTAAGAGAATTTTTTTACCGCCGAGCACAATGATGAAGCCGGGATTGCGATATTTTATTCTGTTCTCAGAGTGGAGCTGATGAACCATGAAGAAGCACAGTTTTTTTCTAGAAATACCTATTAGATTTATAGAAATAATATTTTTGTAGTGAAAAGTTAAGGGAGTATAATATTTTTACTGTTTCGAATGAAAAGAGGGAGTAGAGTACACTTTTTGCTACCTGGTAAATTTGTGCCAAAATTGAGTAGCTTTCCTCTAAAGTCAGGCAGTATTATGTGTCACTATATGGTGTTCCATATATCAAAGTACAGAGTAATTGAAGAAAACAACTATTAGCTTGATGAATCCTCAACACAATCTGTTTAAATTATTCACACAACTTACAGTTATCCTAGAAACAAGTACGTTATTATCAGGTCTAACTCCACATCCGTTATCTCGTAAGAAGTACAAGGACCTTATAGGTTCACATCTATATTTAATATTGGTACAACCAAGAAGAAGAAACACTAACTTTATATTCATGAATACCGCATGAGCAATTAATATAAAATAGGTAGTTTGGGAAGAGGTGCACTGTGTTTGAATGACGAACGTTTCCTTCATTTTGAGGTTCTCCCTATAAAAGGAGCTGTCGATCTTCTGAATGCCGCTAGTTTTCGCAAAGAGAAGAAGACGGAAGCGGATGGCACAGTGTTAGATTACTTGTGCCTGCTTGGGCCTTGCGACAGTCAGAAGCTGGAAATGTTGATAGACGCTCTCCGTACAGCTAGCCCCATTCTGCCGCAGGTATATCAACATCTGATCATTCCCGTCGTTACTATCACGAGTTCCAATCTTCCACTCACGTCTGCTTGAGATAGGCATCAATTTACTATTACTATTCAGCAGAAATAATCCTTTAGATCTAATACCAACCAATAATATAATTGACCGGATTTAAAATGTTTAGTTTTCTTCATAATCGTCGGATGGATGCATTTTAGCATGAGATCTAGATAATTAATTTATATATTATACATATAAATTGGAAATTTTGATTTTGAGGACAAACATTTTTTCGACTTTTTTCACGAACACAAAGCTTCCTTCCCTTCGGGAGTGAGGAAGCAAAATGTTGTTGTTGAGAACCGACCCAGAAACCCTTCTTACCTATCACAATAATATCTTGTTTTTGTTGATAAAATTCGACGATGCTTAATCTCCCACGATTTTTCCCTCTCATATAATTTTATCGACCTTATTAAGAGGTAAGCAAACATCTAGATCAACTCTCGATAGTGAAGGTTTAGATGATTTTTCAGAAGATTGATTGGTGAAGAGGTCGTTGCACGCATTGCAAACATTGTCTCCATGGATAATATAAGAAAAAATCCAAGTAGGTACTCACGGATAAAATTCCTCGCTTCTCCAAGACTAGTTGACAGATTATGATGAAATTTTCAGGAACTGCGTGAATTAGCTTCTAAATGGTCTCCCATAAATTTCCGTTGGATCAATCATAGGTAGATTGTCTGCATGCGAAATTATGAATTTCTGATGATATTGATTTGTTCGTAATTGGGGCTTGCAATTAATTCTATATACGTTCACGTTATAATTAGTGACGAAGCTATACTACCCACCCAACATGTCAGACATTTTTACATGGACGGGGTAGAGCGAACATAGTCTACCTTGAATGTGCTTTGACATTGAGTTAAGCTAAAGAAGTTAATGCAGCGATAACATGATGTTTACAAGATAGCAGTGAGGAATAGAATTTCCGTACTAGAAACATTACGTTACCTACCAGGTCTACAGAGATGCAACGGTTTTGAAACCCCAAGAGGCCGAAGAGCGGGTCTACCTTCCGGATGATTTTTACGACCTGACGGAGCAGGAGCTCGCCGCGCTGTATAAAAGGAACCTCCAGAAACTGGAAGTTGACATGCCGCTTATGACCAGAGCTATGAGAGACAAGGAAGAACGAAAACATTTGGCCAAGTACAAATTCTCAGTGCTTAGAATACGATTCCCAGACTCCATGTATCTCCAAGGTAAATATGATAACGATGTAATTCAACATTTTCCAAAAGCCCAGGTAACAATGGATGATGCCATTTTTAGTCTGCATAAACCATGTACTTAACGGACTTTTGTCTTTTTCGGAATGCTATCTGGTATGCAAACACCACCTGCACGAAGAAAGGGCCATTCTTGTAACTTTTAACTGCTTTGTGTTATTTTTGTGTGACTAAAATCTTATTTGTTCAATTGTTTCAAGGCTACGAGAATTATAATATTTTTTCAATAGTGATTGCCAAGCGGATGCTTAAAATAGTGTTGAATGTTTTTGGAAGATAATGAATTAACTTTGGAAAATGTTTAATTCTATGTTAAGTTAGCTCCCTAAAACGTAAACGTTTGGTAGAGAAGTCACAACTTACAACAACGCGAGTGGTGTAGGTACGTTTTTTATGCCTTGCGGTGCACCATCTCAGAGAAAAATCAAAGAGGTGGAAACAGATTGTTGTTAAAAGGCATTTTTTCCGATTCAGATACTGCTATAAGGGTTGGACGTCGAGCTGTCATATACTTATACTGTTTGGCTGACTTCTTAAACTTCATTTCGTCACTTCCGATCAAATCAACCCTATCAAGAGACTCAAACTTTCTATTGTACCATTGTACCATACATCAATTGATATTTTTAATACATTGATGATATTTTAAATCGAATTCCGCTTAGAAAAGGTAACGTAAAGTAACTGGTTTTAGCTTATCTAGGCTGCTCGTTCGGGCCGTTTCTCTGTTATATGGGAACCAACACTGCTGACTCTTTGTAAAGTCTTGTGAAGAAATATTTTTTCCCAAAATAAAAATTTCGGGTTACATTGTAAATCTTTTAGTACGAAATTGGTTTATCTTCTACAAATCTTACCAGCGGCATTGTATAGACGATTTCAATGTGATTTGAATAAATTCTTTGAGAATATTGAAGATTAGCTGCATCACATATCATAGCATTCTGATGATTGATAGATGCCGACCTTGCGCATTTAGATTTCTGGCACCTCATAAATTCATATCATTACATCATCCCGAATTTTTTATCTTTCAGTTCAGGCAAAACCAGAAGTTTAAATTCGGTTGTTTTCGAGAAGCAGGTAGGCGTTTCACTATCACGTCATCACAACTATTCATGATTGGAAATTCGCATGTATATTCGTTTCATAAAACATTCTGGTAATTATGAATATTTTTAATAAATATAACCAATTTTAATATTTAATAAAAATTTTCGAGGTACTTTCGGCCGCTACGATACTCAACGGTCCATCAAGGAGTTCGTGGACTCCTGTTTGGCAAAGCCAGTGACTTACTCGTTGCTCCCACCTCTCGCGAAGCAACCGCTAAATGAAGCTAACGACGACAAGACGCTTCTCGAGCTCAAGCTGATCCCAGCCGTCACACTCAACTTCATACCTGAAGACAATGAAAAGTTCCCTAAAGTGTACTTGAGGCCTGATTTGTTGAAAAAAATTAAAAAGCTTTAGTCGCGTAACTAACCATTTTCATCAAAATCTGATGCATCGCCCTGTTTCTAAATAAAGAAACAGAATAAGTGGGAAGTGTTTAGTCATTATCTACATTAATGACGTAGTAATTATATCATTTTTGTTTTGTTGATGTCTGGATATTGATCAAAGTTATGAAATTATGAGTTTGTTTCCGGTTTCTTGTCATTTGAAGATGATTGGCGTCATTAGCTACATTTTCTCTATGTATATTCGTATGTTAATCACGCTGACAGTGACCTTCAAAAGTCTAACTGAGTAATTTGTATATATCTAACTTGAATGTAGGCCAATCTAGATATTTTCAAGATCTCTTAAAACTCAAACTCGAAAGGAAAGATACTGGGGGGAATCTTTGCGTTCACTGGGCAAAGGCAGTTAATGGTAGGACCAGCAACCGTATATTTACAGTACTAATTACTTACTGGGAGTACTTCGGGGTAAGACTCGTACCCCTTGAGGATTAGGATGTTAGGACCGAATATCTTCAAAGTAATGTATTATTCACAAAATGATGATTTTTTTTTTTTAATTTTATTTTATTATGTATCTTTGATTTTAGATGAAAATAGTTTGAAAATTTAGTTCGTCAGATGATGTTCTTACATATGGTAATTGATTGTTCAGAATGCTATTTTGTATGAAGCTCAATCATTGACTGGTCGTTTCTCGAGTTTGAAGACACCGTTACAGATCAGGAGAGCTCTGCATGGTATAAATGCAAAACCATACAGAATGCTAACACTGTGGTATTTACGGTTCATAATTAGTTTAATACATAATAAATAATGGGAATAATATGTGTAAAATGAATAGGTAGTACAATCAGATGTTCAGATGGCCTGTTGTATCATACTAACGCTGGATAATGATCTTGCTCGTCATTACCTCATCTTTGCCGTCTTCCACGGAGGCCATCCGCAGATGAAGCGATTAGGTTTCCATTCACCTTTCTCGGCAATATACTGTTTGTCATCCGGCGAGATCATTTTCAAACATCTTCATCTGGGAGGAACAGGAACTTGAATGAACCGGCATTCCTTCTCTTCCCAAAATGTCTGTTTCGGCTTCACCGTAAACACGATGTTGAACTTCTCATCACCCCGTCCAAAACACTAAATGCCTGTTACACTATAACGGACAGCACGACAAGAGGAGGCGATGAAGTGTCGTCGCTATTACGAGAAGGCAGTTCACACTACGACACAACAACGACACCCCTGCTGAAATATCTACAGATCAGTCAGTACCTATTTTTTCGCTTTTAGTGCAACTCCCAAGTTTAAAGTTTGAAATCTATTTTATCTATATTTATAACGATAGTTCATTTTATTGGATGGTCATACAGGCAAGGCTTCTTATTTAAGAGGGACAACATATTGGAATTGATCCAGGGGGTATGGAACAACCCAAGCATGAGAAAAAAAATAATCACATACAAATCCGTTTCAGACTATTCTAAGACCGAAACCGTGAAAAAAATCCTTAGGTAGTGTGTGTGTGTGTGTGTGTGTGTGTGTGACAAATATTGTCGACGCAGCCCAGGCCACAATTCTCAACCAATTTTCGAGATTCTTTCTTTGTTCGAACCCAATTTTAGTCTAGTTGTGCAACACAAACCTCGGAAATTTTGAATTCCATGATAGAAGAGGGAGAATGATGGGGGTAAAGCCGAAAAAACGTGGTTTTTTCGACAAATTTTGTCGACGCCACCCAGGCTACAATTCTCAACCAATTTTCAAGATTCTTATTTGGTTCGATCCCAAATTTAGACTAGTTGTCCAAAAAATCTTGGGAATTTCGGATTTACTATCGAGGTGGGGGGTGGACGGGATAATTACCGATTCTTTCAGGCGCTGCCCAAGCTTAACATCTCGATTGATTTTCGTGATTCTTATTTTGTTTCATTGAGAATTCGATATAGTTTTGGAACGTATGTCAGGAGTTTTAAATTTCATCATGGGAGGGGGTGAATGGAGGGGGTAAATTTGATAATTCGTGGTTTTAACGATTCTCGTCCGATTATCGTGATTCTTTTTTTGTTCAACTATGAATTTAGTCTAGTTTTGGATTGCATATCAGGAATTTCAATATAATAAGGGTAATATTAATAAATCATGATGTTCTAACTGATATTGTCAGATTTTCATGATTCTTTTTTGTTCAACTACGAATTCGGTCTAGTTTTGGAGAGTACGAGTATATCAAGAGTTTCAAATTCCATTATGGAAGAGGGTGAATGGATGGGGTAACAGTAATAAATCGTGATGTTTTAACTGTTCTCGTCAGATTTTCGAGATCATTTTCTTGATTCAATTATTAATTCGGCCTAGTTTTGGAAATTATGTCATGAGTATCAAATTTCATCTTATGATAGGAATTCACTATCGGTGGAGAGAGTTAATGGGGGGGGGGGGGTCTGAGAAGTCATAATGTTTTTGTATTTTCTAATTTTCGTACTACCTATTTAATCTAAATAGTTTTTAATCAATATTTGTTTAGTAAAATAATTATTCAGAAAAAGTATATTAACATTCAAAATTTAAAAAATTTGTAGAAAAAATAGTGGTATGAAATGCACTTAAATTTCATTAAAATGTGTTTATAGCGCAAAATAATAAAAACTGCAATACAGTTTTTAAAAGTAAAAAAATTCTGATGTAGAATGTTATTTAGAGAAATTTTTTTGCCATGAAATGGTTATTTTCTGTGCACAAAAGGTACTCAAATTCCAAAACAATTAACCATAAATATTAATAGATAAGAAAAATTAAGAAAATTCGCTTATGTATGGTCTGGCTCAGTGACTAGAACTTTTTAGATTAGCAACGATGCATACGATATACTGTTTACGAAACCTACGACATGTATATTCTTACTTCTTCATGATAAAACTTAATTTAAATGTTAAAATAACGTGATATGACGACAGCCGTCGCAGGGAGATGCTAAAATAACTCCACAAAAAGGTTAACTGAACTTGAGCAGCAGTATTCCGGGCCGGCCGGCTTTTTTATACAGGCATATAGCTCTGGCGTAGCTGAAAGATAATTTGAACATTATTTGACTCTCAAAAAGAATCGTTGCGATAATGCTATGGAATTTAATGAACGTGATTGTAGTTTTTCGAAATTTCACTGTGTATTGTTTCAACGTGATTCCTACGCACTAAGCTGGTAACTATTTCCGCAATGCGTTCATTAACAGGCGTTCGCTAATTCATCTGGTAACCTAATTACCGTCGGTGGACCCGAATAGGGAATGCAGCGGGTGCGATGAACCCTGTACAACCGCCCTCCTAAAAATAGGCTAAAGGTGAGACTCCTTTCAGACGGCTGAGTTAAAATAAGCTCTATTTAGACATTGCTGAACTCTTCTGTTTGGCCAAAGTATTTCACCTGATGACGTCATCCTTCTGGCATCCGAAACGTTAACACCGCCTCTGCGGAACCTCACCTCTGCCGAAGATACAGAATCAGTTTCGTTTTTTCATTCGGGTATATTGATTTACCGAACTATTAGGTACACCGAATAATTTTGCAATATCTTTAGTTTGTAGTCAAATTTAGGATAACATTCACTGTATATAATACCTGTACAACCGTTTTAATAAGTGTTGAACTCAGTAAAAATGTCGTTTATATCCGGCCATTATAAGTATTAAATATACTTGAAACATAGATTGTACTATCCATCAAATTCAGTAATATGTACAAAAGAGGAAGTCGCAAGCAGTGTTAAATAGACTATGATATTATTGGCCATAATAAAGGAGGGGAAAGGGATAAGAATAATGAATGGAGTGGCAAACAAAGAAGATAAGAATGAGTAAGGGACTGAGAATAGAGGCTTACACTATGAAATGGGAGATAATAATTCAAGATAATGTAGTAATGAATCTATTACTGGAGAAATATTCCTAGGCATTAGGTCATCTAGATTAGTACCAGCCGCTTTAATTGTGAAACGTAAGAATATCTTCAACAATATTTCAAGAATGCATGCCCAAACCGTACCGTTGGTTCAATCATGATGAAACTAGTAGGGGACCATTTAGGGCTAAACCCACACTATTCCTGAAAATTTAATTAAAATCCATTCGAAATTGTGGAAGTTATGGCTGTGGCAAGAAAATGTGGACAGACAGACGGACGGATAGACAGACACGAAACCAAAATCGGTCCTCGAGGGCATGAAACGTAAAATGAGAATGGAAATGTTGATTTTGGAGCTCTCAAATTTTTTTAATTTCGAAAGTGAAAACAAAGCTTCCGCTAACTTGCAGAGTTGGAACAAAATACAAACAAACAGAATCTACTATTTTGATTTAAAAAAATCTGTGGGTTTACAAGGTTAAATACTTGATATTTTAGTGTATTTTGAATTACCTATGTGTATTTTGTGTGTTGGTATTTTGAACTACGTGGAGGTTAAAATATTATATATCTCTAATACTTCGTTATTTAGAAGAGCTTCTGTTGCTATTTCCTGTCGGGAGCATCCGGTTCCTACGCAAAAACATCTTCATCAGGCTGTTCAGGGAGTTACAGAGATATTCGTATGTGATGTCGGATTCGTAGGAAGATCACAGGGTGATATGTGAATAGGATTTTAACATCTCTAACGGTGACAAGGACGATTAATTTGACGACCGACCTTCCGCAGAGCTCTCTCTTTCAGTGAGGTGTTCAGAAATCGTCGCCGGTAAATTCCGTTTGACGTCCTTTATTCCGTTAGATCGGCAATAGTGGCTATAAAAGTCGTCCAACAAGCAGCAAATTAATGTTCCCTTTGATAGGAGTAGCCGATTCCAGTTTTCTTTGCTTGCACTGAATAGCGATGTGGGTTAGTTAACCCTATAAATTCAAGAATATGTAGATCCAGGACTTCCTCTATTCTGGATTTTCTAGGTTGTGATGCCGTGAAGCGTGCAGCAACACTGGTAGTGGTTGAAGGTGATATAGACTTTGGTGGCCTATTTCATTGATGAGGATAATCAATTGTGTACGAAATCATCGCTTTCGCGCATACCTACCTAATTCGTCATTAGGCACCTTCTACAGCCTGTTAATACATAAATGGCACTCATGTATTAGCTTAACTCAGGATCAGCGATGCCAACTCATAGCTTCAATTTTATTGCATAAGTAGAGGTAAGTAAGCTTACTTCAGTTATTTTAATGTGTAGATATTCATATGTATTTGTATGCTAATTAGTTCTAGGTTTATGGTTTTTTCATTAGGTACATGATTTTAAATTGGTTCTTCATTAACTTAGTTCTTAATTGAGCATAATTAGCAATTAGCTTTTGGTCAGCGATGCCTGCTCATAGCTACAATTTTATTGTGTACGTAGAGGTTTTTTAGAGGTATTTTATTGTATAAATAACCTTATTTCAGTCATTTGTATGACATGTGTAGATACTATTACATATCATTCAAGATATTATTTTCTTCTTTACATATTTAACGCATGCTATTCGTATTATGTATTAATCTGTAAAATATTGCAATACTCTAAGAGTTTGTGAGTTAAAGGTTAGCATACACAAAGCATAATTATCAATTCGGGGCCCAACTGTACTGAAATTAGTGATGATTTATATGAATTCTCCACTTTACACAATCCATCAACCAACAATGACAAATCAAATCACGTGTCATATGGACGCCAATGCACTCAGATCCCAAGACTTCCACCAAGATGCAACATGAATATTTTTTAAAAGACCGTGCAAATATGTTATCAAAGTTACCATAGTACAAGATATGAAAACTTTTGGGAGTCAGACAAGAGATAAAACTTATTCTGAATTTTCTTAGGTGTAAACGAATGAAACTTTAGATTATAAGCAACACTGTTTACCGAACATATCTTGCGTCAGATCTTTTCTACGGACTTTGGGAACAGTAATGTACACAAAATTTATTAGGAATGTTTGTCTGAGATCAGTTTACGATTTGTAAGCTCAATTTCTTTTTTAAAAATATTTTCAAGTACCTACTCATTTTTAAGTTTTGGTTTTTACTGTCCCAATGTAATTTTGGATGTCCTTGGAAAACAATAAAATCCACGTTTAAATGTTGTATCGGCCAAGAGAAAGGCATGTGGTCTCTGAAAATGCACCAGTGACTCGTCTCAGTAATCGAGTACATCTATCCAGAGCACCTACCCACCTACCTCGCATATCGCGCCTTTTGGGAAGTTAGGGTGTGGTTATTTGAAAACCTGTGAAAGTTGGGTGAGAATAGCCGCAGAAATGAAGAGTAAACGTATGAACAATGAATTCAGAAATGAAAACAGCGGAATGACCTTATACTGGCAGAGATTTATGGAGTAAGCATGTCCAGCCGTATGAACGCCTTCCATTCCCATCCGACTGTCCGTGTTCCGGCCAACATCTGTATTTTCTTTCTGACTCAGCTTCGTAAAATACGTTCCGCGATAATGAAGAGAAAGGCGCGTTGCGAAAGCTAAAGAGAGCAAAGTAAATTATTTCGGATCGCATTTAAGATTTATGAACAAACGTTTCCATCAACTGTTTATCAATCTGAAAAATGTCATCGTAACTTTGTTTTGACCTTAGTAGATAATAGGTTACAAGTTATACTATACTTAGCTTTCCTTTTATTCGTTCATTAACGTGTTTATTTACGTGCGTTATAGACATAACGACGGCAAGTGCGTTTCTGAGGAGTTTTTCAACAAGTTTGTATTTTATCACCGTTGAATCACGAAGATTCAACATCTCCACTATTGGATACAAGGTATGCAGGCAGTAAGACCCAAAAAATTTCGTCTAGACCCTAAAATACTACACAACACTACTTAGCAATTTACTGAATAATTTACAATATTGTTGAGTATTAGATGATTAGAAAACGGTGAATATACATGTTGCATACTTTTGTACATCAATACTGTTGTGTAAAAAAATTACGTGATCCGAGTTAAAACTTTCAAAAATGAGCTTTTTGACTCATTCAACCTAGCTTTGATGCTCTCATTCTAACGGCGTAAAGTCCAGAGTTAAAAAAATTGGAATTGAACACGTCAATTGTTCGCAACATAATTTTGGAAACAATAGCATTTTCAACGAATATAGAACATTTTAAAAGCTATAGATTCCAATTTCTCGCCTCAACCTTTTGGGGGTGAGAGCAACAGTGGATTTGAAAAATAGGTCAACAATGATGGAAAAATAAGGAAGGTATTCCTTGTCAACTAGTGAATGAGTCTATTTTAACGCTATGTACTGAGATTTTTTGCGAGAAATTTTGCGCTCTAAGATCGCAAATATATAAGGTAGGAGATTCAATGTCTAAACACGTGCAATTTCGCTATTATGTTTTCGATTATGCACTTATTAAACTAGCTTCACCTGAATTGAGTGAAAAATATTGTGATTCACCCATTATACCAGTAAATTTCTTGTGATCTAAATTATCTCAGGGGGACATTTCGTAAAGCAAAATCCTATTTAGCAAAAAGGTGAATACGGGCGAAAATCGCGTGATCTTCTCCTCTCGTATAAGATGGGGGGGTTAAAAGATCCAATAGCCTAATCGTTAACACATAATAGCAAAACTAGTCTGATTATGAGCTTACAGACAGAACACTTATATATATTTAATAAACGCTTATTATTTAAGAAATGCAAGGAGATGTGAGACCTGAGATTAATTTCATACGTAACTTTGGTATTTCACTTATTTACTATCTAATTGAATGAAAAATACCAACACAAGTTCTGGAGATCAGCCATTTGGTGTTTTGATTGAATAGAAACTAGTTGTGAAATTTCGTTCACCATAAGAAACCGCAAGGATACTTACCTGTACTTGGGGGACCTACATAGTCAAGCACCGCAAATGCAACGGGCCATCGGTTGGCGCTCGATCGGGCCGGAACCACCAATTGTAATAATTGTGGTTTCACACGTTTGGAAGCGAGAGGGCAGGAGAAGATCGTAGGGAGGTTGTATTAAGCGAGTAAAATTCAACCTGACGTTGTTTACTTTACCAACTGCTAGTCATTAGTTTTGAAACATAAATAAATGTACGATTATTTCGTCATCCTTTGGGTGAAGAATTGTCAATAGGCATTCCTGAAACAGAATTCGTTAGCAGGACTAAAACCCCATCTGAAATGGTTGGTTACTTTACTAACTTTACAATCCATTACTTAGTTTCAAAAATTTAAGAGTACAACTATCTAAACTGAAGTAAAGGTAATTCTGGCAACATTTGTGTGGGGCAAATTATTTCTGACTTGATTCTTGTTGATGATGAGTAAGTTCATGATTAAAACTTTGATTCTCGCAGACATAATAAAAGACGACACGGAGTCTACCTGTCATAGGTTAACAGTTTGTTTTCTCATAAAAGTATTTTACTCTAACAGTTACACTAACTCCCTCGAACTTAATGAATAAACTGTAGTTGTATATTGATGAAAAGTCGGGTAGTACTCTCCTATGTAGTGGACCCATCGGCTACTCACATCAGCAATGAATAAAATCGGTACACCTACTCAGTCTTACATCGATGTGCTAGTCTTCGAATCCACACGCACACAGATTGATACAGAAAGCGTACTCTCAGTTAAATGAAGTCAAAACCATAACTACTTAGATTGCTCTTCAAAAAATGAGAATTTTCACATTTACAAACACGCAAACAACGCTGCCTAATTGCCTACATCTACAATCTTATAGCACAATCCCACGAACTTTAGACCACCTTATGTACCTAATGATCATTATGTTATAGTATACGGTAATTGTACATGAATGAGTACTAAGTAGCAGAGTGGGAAGAGCTCACTGCTTCTGAATGTGACGCTTGCGGAATGACAAGTGCGCTCTTGATTCAAACACGCAGGAAATCAGAACCAAAGATTCTCAACATCACTTATATTCTTACGGACTCGAGAAGCGAGTTATATCCCGAGCCACAAGGAGAACCCGAGATAACAGACAGACATCCACTCCAAGATTACAGTTAGTTAAATTTTGTAAGTACGTTGGTATACCTACCTCTTTCTATATTTCGCACTTACCAAATAAACTACATATACAAGGTTGTAGATTGGTTTTATTGACTTGTGTGAATACATGTGTCAGCTGCCTGCGCCAGCAAAGATTGAAATCTGAACACTTTCCTATGACTAAAATATACATTATAACCCCAGTCAGAAGGCTGTGATAGATGAGGGGGGGGGGGGGGGGAGATGGCATTGGGAGGAGACAGCGATGGCGCCGGTTATGTTGGTAAGGCGGTTATACAGTGTAACCCTAGAGGGTGGTAAGGGTAACGTCAAAAGAGTGGCGTTAGCGTGACTTCAAGTTTCATGTTTCGTGCCAGAAGCTTTTCATTGGAAATATATAGTATAACATTGGTTTTTAAACATTAAAGAGTAAATACGACGATCCATACTATAGAGTAAACTTAATTTCGGCAACATTTGGATAGTGAATTGGCATTCCTGAAACGGAATCGGCAGTCGGACTGAAATTCAATCTGAAATAGCTGTTTGCATAACTAACTTTACAACTCATTAGTTTCGAAAATTAAAGTCCGTTGATCCAAACTAACGTAATAGTAATTCTGGCAAGATTTGAGAGGAGCCAACTATTTCTGAAGTTCAGCTGTGAATGACAAGTGAGATCACGATCTACGACTACAAACTACATACCCCCCCCACCCCCCTTATAGGTAAGTAATTTTTTTGGCAAAATTATATCGAAAAAGGCAGGGAATGAAACATAAAACGTTGGAGAACTTCAGTCCTCGTGATGTAATATTATTTATAAATTATACATTTATATTGTAAACACAGGATTGAATAATAATACACTCTTTATTTTTTCAATTTACTTTAAAAGTAAAAAAACCATTTAATAAACACTCACGATGAAATTAAATGAACAAAGTACATTTTTCATTAAAGATGAAAATACAAATAAAATATTACCTTGTTAAACTTTTTCGTCTATTACTGGTAAATGTGAAACAGTGAATAATTCAATTCAATCGAAAAACACTGGTTGCGATCAGTTAAGAAAACACGATTCGTTTCTTTCTTCTTCAAAACAGTAGGTAGGTTGATTTGTAATATTGATTATGTATTGTTACCGTTACCAAAAGCGATAAACGAGAGACAAATACTGTAGGTTCCTGACGTAAACTGATGAACACAAACCCTATTAATTAAAATTGTATTTCATGCCTGCTGCCTAATGTTTTTTAAAGAAGAAAGATGTTATCTTCCATGCTCGTTTCTTGATGGAGTTAAACTCAAACACTAAAAAAAACTTTAGTTCGCATTTAACATGAAGTTTGGTTTCTACTGCTCTTCTACTCACAAAAGGGCGACGATGGACGACAGCACGACACGGACGCAACACCACCGTTGCCAACCTGCTTTGATGATTTTTCCCTCAAGCACTTCTGGAAATCTTAGAGTTTACCGACGAATATTCTGACATTACCCACGTAAATCTCCGATTGATACCCCGTGGCACCTACGCAGTTTGTAGGCCTACTACAGCCTTATGCACTACGTACAGGGCACCACCCCCAGCTAGCCATTCGTACTAAATTTATTCATCATGTCTTTGTTTAGTTTGATATACGAATAATGTATAATGAAGAGTTTCGACGGTCATATTAAAGTAAAGGTGATTTCAGCAACATGAGAAGCAAACTGTTTCTGATGTGGCGCTTGCTAAATGACAAGTGAGCTGACGATTCAAATACGCAAGAAAGTTCCACAAAAGAGTCTCGACGCTGCTTTTTTTCACTTAGGCACAATAAGAAAGCTGTATCTCGACCAACAAGGGGGAACCAGAGACGACAAACAGTCCTCCAGTCAAAGATTAGGTGCAGTTGGAGGTCGACTAATCCGCCCTAAATCACCGGAGCTGGGCCTTTTGTGGGGGAGATGAAGCAGCTGTGGGAGCCATTGAGGTGCCTTCCTTCTAGGTAGGTCAAGAGGTAAAGCTGCGCAACATTTCGCTACTGTTCGACAGGGCGGGCTCAGGAAGATGAGTGGAGGGCGTTAGCACCGCTCGAGGATCAGTTTACGCTTTCATTGTCCTCACGCCGCGGCCGCCTACCGTCTTCAGTTCAGCTTCTCTAGTGTTAATTCCTTTCTTCGACCATAATTTTGTCTACGGAGGTTAATGCTTCAAGAACTCACGTGTTTCTACTAATTCATCTTTAATCTGGGATAATTCTGATAGAACTCAGTGTTTGAAGAAAATCTCGTGTTATCTGGGATAATTTCGATAGACCTCACGTGTTTGTTCAAATTCTTGTTTAATTTAGGATGATATTTTTGATAGAATCCACCTATTTGTACGTATTATTGTGCGATCTAAGATAATTCCTTTAGGGCTTACATGTTTGTACAAACATATTGTGTAATTTCGGATAATTCTGATAAAACCGATAAATTACAGTGTGATTCAGCACAGTTTAGATAGATTTTTGTACAAAGTCTCGTGTAATTTAGGATAAGTCTAAGGGGAACTCGTGTATGTACAAAATCTTTACAAATCTAAGATAATACTGGGTACGTCTGTTCAGTTCAAATTCTTGTTTAATGGACAATAATAATTTAGATAAGAACTAGTTTTTTGTATAAATACTTGTGTAATTTACGATAATTCTGATATAATCCGTGTTAGTACAAAATCTTTTGTAATTTAAGATAATTTTCCTGGGTTCGTTGTTCAAATTCTGGTTTAATCTAAATGTACAATAATAATTTAGAGGGAGTTCATATGTTTGTAATCTAGGATTATTCTGATAGACCTCACGTGATTTTAGCAATTCGTATGTTCTGTAGGATGATTTAGACATTAAAATCTCTATCTAATTTAGACAGTCTAATTTACTTATATCAATAAAATTCAAGAAAATTCAGTTTTTTTTTCCCCCAAGGAATATTAGGATTAAGGTGCTTTCCAACCAACAAGAAATACGAATTATGGTATGATCTGTACCTACAATGTTCCTACATCTTATTTCAGATGGCGCAGTGCAGCATAACAGCATAACAATTAACAGTTTACTTAGAATAGAGATTTGGAAGGAGTATAGCATTCTCACCACCATAGTAGTATGTCCTCTGAAATTCATTACTCAACAACGCTTTTCTATTATTTGTCTTTACTTTTCAAACATATTAAAAACAAAAGGAAAATACTTATATGTAATCAGGTCGAAATGTTTATTTTGTAACCCTACAAACATAGGATGAGGCCCAAACAAAAAATTTCTCGAATCCGTTAAATAAGCGGGTTTGTTGTCTGTAACCTTATTTTGACCACAATTATGGAACATCATATCAAAATTCTGATTTGAAGAATTGGTTTCTCTACCAAATAGCCAATGCCAAAAGAACGAGGTAGTCTCTTGTAGCTTCCATTATGTGTAGATTAAAGATAGTTTTTGCGCATGCGCATACGTAAGATCCTATTGACAGAGCTTCCACGGTAATTATTAATTTTTATTTTCTCGTATCTCAATATTAAGTGATGATAAATTTTTTTCCATTATCACAATAATTATGTTATGGATATGAGGAAGCCTCAACCAAGTCAGATAACTTTTTTTCAGTTGGTTGGCCTTACTATAGATGCGCAGTATGTATTGTATCCGATGAGCCGAAATCGGCCCAAGTGGGTCAGGAATTTAAATGTTCTTCGTCATCCACACCACTCGTGTCATATTTCATACGTGATTTGTGGCCGTTTCAAAGTTACTCTCCACAAATTGAATACAGGAGACTTTTGTGGATGTTTTTCGACTTTGTGATCATGAATACAAAATCCTTAACAATGAGAATACACCGTTCATCGCCCTATGATTTTCTCTACGAACCTGAGCCTTCGAGTAGAGCCTGGCCAATGAACAGCTTTTGATTGTCCTCAATTGGCGGCGGCGGGACGGATGGGAAGTGAGCGATGGATTTATGTGGCGGTTTTAAGCCCCCTTGTGGTAACACCGGATTACCAGCCGAGTTATGTTTCCTGCCAGCCCAAGTATTCTTAAAGGCTCGCGGTAAGAACCTCCGTACCCGCGCACCTACCTGCCAACCTAATACAGAAAAGAACTTGTTCGGAGAGGCTCGCCCTCGTAATCGCGATGCCCTCACGGATTTATCCGAATAAAAAAAAAACCACTTTCACGACTAGTCCCTTCCATAATCTTAACTGTACACAAGTTATCTGATGCACTAACTGGTTGGGAGTTTTATTACATTTAACCTTTTCTGCCTATAAAACTGGGGCCGTGCTGCAACAGAGGCGGATCCAGTGGTGATGCCTGGAGGCCAAATTTGTGGCGAGCTTGCACTACACAGTAGACAATTTCATGATTTCGGATGCTATCAACTAGGTAACCCCACCTATATATACAGTTTTACTTAATTCACGCTTCACCCTAATCTGTATCGTATCTAGATTGAGCTCAGTATATTATATAATAATACGTTCATCCTACATATCGAGTTAAGATCTATTTAATTTAATTTAGACCTTTCCAGTTCCATTTGCTTCTCACTTCCTCTTTCGATTTACGGCATCAGTTTCATTTGTTAGAAATACTGCGATTAAGATTGCAATGAGCAAAACCATTCATGTAAGAGATGTTTTTACCTCAAACACTCTTCATACAAAAATACTCAGCCGTGTACCAGGTGCAGTTTTTGGTTTGTTATTTAACCATGAGAGAAACTGATTATACGAGTAGGTTGAGCATTCAAACTGATAACCTTGAACTTGTACTAATTAGAGAGTGGAGAGAAAAATGTAGGACTTTAGAAAGGAACAGTCCGGTAAAAAATGTCACTGTTGGCAGAAACAAGAAAGTATGTATCTTACGTTTGACGGAAAGCACCACTGTTCACTCTCAAGAAAAATTTACGGAAGACACTGCTCGGCGACGACTATCACCATATGCCCTAGTAGAAAACTTTTGAAAATTTTGATTTTAAAATGTTTGGAGCCATTGCAATAGCTTCATTTTCTACAAAAATTCGCTAAAACCAAAAATATCAAGATTTCTCGGAATCACCTCTCCCCATTTACATCCTCTACCAACGGTACATTTCCATAATGAAATTTGAAACTCCTGATATATTTTCCAAAACTTGACCAAAATCATAATTGAACGAAATAAGAATCACGAAAATCTGACGAGAATAGTGGAAAAATCAAGATTTATTACTATCACCTCCTTCATTCACCCCCTTCAAAAATGAAATTTGAAACTCCAGATATATGTTCCAAAACTAGACCAAATTCATATTTGAACAAAAAAATAATCACGAAAATCGGACGAGAATAGTTAAAACATCATGATTTATCAGTATTACTGCCTACAGCCACCCTCTCTCATAATGAAATTTGAAACTCCTGACATACGTGCGAGAACTATGTCAAATTTGTAATGGAACGAAAAAAAAACTCAGGAAAGTCGGTTGAGATGTTTAGCTTGGGGAGCGCTTAAAAAAGAAACGGTAATTATCCCTCCACCACGAGAGCAAATCAGGAATTCTCAAGGTTTGTTGCACTACTAGAAAACATGATATTAAAATCGAACAAAATAAGGACCACGGAAATGTGTAGAGTATCCGCAAATTTGTGTGGTATCCTGGGTGGTATCCGCAAATTTGTCACACACGCAGACGTGTGTACACCTGATTTTTTTTTTTTTTTTTTTTTTCACGGATTCGGTCATAGAATGTTTTGAATTGGATTCGTATAAGGTAATTTTTATTTATTTATTTTTCTCATGCATGGGTTGTCCCACACCCTCTGGATCAATTCCAATTGGTCGTCCCTCTATTGATGAAGCCTAGCGTCAGAGGGACGTCCTAAAACCTCAGCTAAATATATTTATTTATATATTTTTTCTTTTTCATAGCAGAATACCACTCAGAAAACGTTTGTTTGACAGTAGGTAGTATGAACGATAAAAATTTTAGGCTTCACTTTTTGACCAAATTTTCTCTGAATTTCCAACAAGCTGTTTCAAAGCAACATTAAGTCAATGGGCGTCGCTGTCTTTATTTCGTCAATCTGTAGTGTGTGTACAGATTACCTATTCCATAAGTAAATTTTACATTTTTGAAGTGCTGTTTTGAATGGAATTTACTTGCAATAAACCCGCAATCTATACCTTCTCCATTACTATCACTTGAGGACGCTCTAACGAGCAATGAATCAGCGACCCAATTATCCTCACCGCCATTGGCTTCTTCCCTTACATCTCCATCCTCGTCTCATGAAGACCCCAATCATTATAAAACCTCAATAAGTTGCCAAAAGAAAGTCGCGTTACTCGTCTCGTTAACAAATCATAAACAAAACCTTTTATATTTATTACGCTCTCTAACAATAACATTCCACAAAAAAGGCGTGATTTATCGCCCAACTCTGTCTCATAAAGCAGTTTCAATCACGTTTTTTGTTGTTCCCTCATTTTTTTTACAGCACGGTACTCGTTTTTCATTTCCGAGTGCAACGATGGTAATTCGAGGACACTTACCAAACCGTAAAATTCAACTTTAATGACTCGCCGGTGTCCTTTTGATTGTGAGTTGTGAGGTATTACGATCCTTTTGAAATGAACGCATTGTAAGGCTCCACCTTATTGAATTTTTTTAAAGGTCGACTAAAATAAATTCGTTGATTGCTCTATTTCAAGGGGTCAACCGGGTCGAAACAGAAGATTTTTTCGGATCATAATGTAGATATTTTTTGTGAAGGAAAAAAAAGAGACAAGCTGCATTCAACTTCGTGCGGATGGCTTCCCTATGCACGTGGGTTGAGTTCTTGTTTAACTCACTAGGCCGTTAGAAAAAAACTCTTTTCAGACAACTGATACGTACAAAACTCGGCTATAATTCCTTCTGTTTCTTTTTAAGTTCGGGAACCTGAGATAAAGGGCATTTAAACTAAGGGAGGAGTCTACGATAAAAAAGTAGGTGGGTATAGTAAATATGCCGGTCGACTTTTTTCCTGTCTTGTCTCCCGAATGCTTGGAATAGATGTCACGAAACCCCTTACAGTTTATGATTTTTCTTATTGTGAAACCGAAGTGGGTCAATCTGTGACGGTATCAAGGCCATCGTTGTTGTAGAAGAGATATTTTCTGATCGAAATAGGTAAGTGGTAAATCTTTACCGATATCTGGAACAGTAGTTTTATGATTGGTCAGAGCTAAAGGGCATCTGTATTATAAATCCGCCTACTCAACTTCCGAACCTATACAGCATCCATACTTAATTTATTATACTAGCATAATTAAATTGATAAAAATTCCGTTTTGCCAAATGTCCGATATCAAGTTGATTACATAATTTCACGCATATCACCCTTACACCATAAAATTACATTTACTGATAATGCAACTGTGAATTTTCAAATCAACCATTTATTCAATCTCAAATCGCCACAAGTATGTATTCACAATTTTAGATGAATCATCTGGAGATTAACTTTCGTAACTTTCCTCTGATCCTTCGAGTTAACATCAAAATGAAATGTGCTAAGGGTTAACTTGACATGTTGCCCGTAAGATACTTGAATATCAAATATTTGTAGAAAAGCCGAGTTACTGAAGGAAAACCTGATTCCATCCACATTTCTCTGCAACGCCTTTTGGTAAAATGTTTGTTTTGAAAGGTTTGATCCTGTGCCTTTTTCCTGTTATTTAGATGTAAACAAGTATTTTTTTTCTTTTCCTTTAAATCAAGTTCGTGGAGAAACGACGAAGATGCGTGTGGTAGCCGCTAATACGAGGTTGGGATCACATGTTGATTTAGGACGATTTTGACGTGTTATTCCGACGCGCGGGAGAATTCGTGTAAAATTTTCTCTTAATTCACTTCTGGACATAGTACTGATTTATTAGACGGATACCGAAATGGTGACTTGGGTGGGAAGGCTTGACTTCGCCTACCATTGCGTAAGAAGCAACCAACGCTGCTTCCTGCCGTGCAAGAAGGTCTGTAGATTACAAACTACTTTTTATATAGATTAATATCTACGAGTATTTCAGGATTCATTGCAAATTTTACCTTTTAACAATATTTTTAGCTAATTTATTGAAATTCAAAAATACGTTTTGTAGAAAGAAAAAATACGCCTCCTACATTGCAGTGCTACTAGAGAGTACCCGTACTTCGTACGGGGTTGACGTATATTTTTATTGTTCTTATGCATCCCGAAATACCAAACAGTGATGAAACACTCGTAGGTTAACTCTATGTTGTTAATTGAGTGTTAAGAGAGTTTTCAGGGCCAGTGGGGAGGTGCCCTGATGGAATTTCTAAATAAAAGTAGGCCTAGTGTTAACCAGGGACTCTAAGAATTTCCATGTACAATTTCAGCTCAATGGGTCCAGACGTTTTTCCGTGATTGAGTAAGGCACCCACACACAAACAGACACCATTAGTATTTTATAATATAGTCGTGTAGACTGATGTACACAACTTATTCTGAATAACATTTTGCTATCAAGGCGAGTTAGAAGATTGCTGGCCGTTGTCCATTATTTTCAGTGATCTAACGAGTACCTTTGTACAACTCTTGAATTTCCTCATCATAACTTGAAATATGTCGCAACTAGTACTTATAGAATGTCTATGATTTATGATGATTACACTGATCTATGTAAAATCTCTCTAAGAGTGGTTGTAGATGACCTTATATACATTGAGAGCGATTGTAGACAAGCTAAAACTAGTTTTGACTACTAAGTTTGATGAATTAGGTATTCGTAGGTGTGTATGTGTCATTCCATATATAGGACATATGGTGTACAAAAGCTCGTCTAGGATAACTCTAGCTTCGTAAAATTGAGGTAAAAATCCCTTTCTTGCGCCGAAAAATCAAGCATTCAAAATGAAAGGATGTGTTCGTTGGCCAGCACTTTTTGATCTCATTAAACTGGTCAAAATCTAAAAAATGTGAGGAAAAAATCAATTAAAATGGCTAAAATCGTTAAGTTTATATTATTTTTAGCAGAATATTGCTCAAATAAAGATTATTACTATAAAACATAACATTCAACAATTTATCTACAAAATTATGCTGAAAAATGTACTTAAATTTCATTAAAATTTACTTAAAAAAACGATAAAAACTGCAAAAATAAACTGGGAATTAAACATCTCTTTTTCAATAGCCGATTATAATTTAAAATACGTTGTTTGCCATAAAATTAATAGTTTGTTAATAATTTCTTTGCATCTAAAAAGATAAAATTTCAAAAAAATTTACACCATAAAATACGATAATTTACAAAAATTCGCTAATTCTGTCATGCTGATTGACCGTAGCTTTTGCTTAGATCTGTGGTCTGGATGCTAGTTTCGCTCGCATCTCAAAAATTCGTAACATCATGTAGTCAATCCCATATTAAAAATTCAGATTAGTTGGTCATATAGATTGTCCTGTTGTGACTAGTTAAAACTACTTTAGAAGAAATAGTGGCCTCCGTATAATACCCAAGTACCGAAATTTGAATTGTACAGAGAATGATCGAGCAACAAAATTTGAATTGTACAGAGAACGATCGAGCAAAAAAGTTGATATTCATGTATTGAAAATGGTCCGACAATTTATGAGTTGCAGAAAGGAAGATAAATATAAATGAAGCAGAAACATGAAATAAGAGTCTTTGGCACACAGCTTCGGGCACCTGTGGGGGTGGTATAATTTCGGCAAATCCTACTGCGAAGAAAGTTTCTCAGTTTATGACCGCTCGTTTCCAATTTAGGACTTGGACGCAGGTCCAAAAAGTTGGGAGCGTATGTGTGGGTAGCAGTACACGGGTTTAAAAGCTTTTTAGTTCCTGTCGATATGTAGAATGGAATGGAATTTATGTGAACGCGACCGGACGGGTACATTGCGACGTGCGCGTTGATTTCTGTTATTCAAAACCAACTCACGGGCACCGGATCGGTTGTTTATCGGGAGTAAAATGACAAAAGAGTATAAGAATTCCACATGCAGAGTAGAGATATGGTAATAATGAAACTTAATAATATTTAATTTTCGGGAACCAAATGATGATTGTTGAATTAAGTAGGTACCTAATAAAAATGCAAATAAAAAGTTCCAGTCATGCTGCACGATTGTATTGGAGCGAATTTATGAAAAATATCGTATAGGACCTTTTCCGTTAATGTGATCCGAATCGGACCGGCGGTTTTGGAGGAGTAGTGGGCACAAAATTTTGTCCATAAATATATATATATGTAAAGAAATCTGAAAATGAATGACTATTGTAAACGTGTTCTACACCCTCTGCAACGCAAAGAAAATGCATCCCCACCCCCAAGTGCCGCCGTTCCGACGGCTGTGATACCCCTTTTTCTACAAAAAGTTTGGTAAAATCGATGAATTCCATAGTTTTATCATTCACCCGTTCAGGAAAATCTTATTCGCCTTTATGAATGTTATTTTCATTGCTGGAACGAATACGCCGTGGTCGAATGAATGACAACTATTTAAGGACTCCCAAGTTTATAGTAGAGTGGTTGTTATAATGATGATAATAATAATTATTATAGTAATAATAAATTTCCATATTGTGCAAAAGGAAATTGTGACTCAACTCGTGCACAATCAACTGGATTTCAAATACGAAATGTAAAGATAGAGAAAATACTCAATTAACTTTATAACATGCGAGAGTAATTTGAATTATCATTGTTGGGTTTGAATTGTAGGTTGAAGCATAAATCACTGCATGAGGATGAAGAGCGGCGAGAGAAAGGGCGTGAAACCGAGGGGCCAGGAGTACGGATAGTGTAATTTGCGGAGAGGTAATAGCCGTTGGAGATGATGCCGGGTTTATATTGAGAAGAGCGGTGTCTAATCATAGAGTAAACATTTGGTGGCGGTCCAACTTAAGTACTAATTGTCTAGAGCTCGGGATTGTGATGTATAGTGTCTAACGATTCTAGTCTCTGGGGCGTGATGCTCCGAGAAAGGTTTGATTCTGCTTTCGTTTTCCTTTTCGTCAAGCCTTTTATAAAGATGGCAACCGTTATTTGTGGGATAGTTTACGTTCCTAAATACGATAAAATATAACAATTACAAATAAATAAATTATAGCACTGCAATACTAACAAGGGGAGGCTCAAAATTTTACTGGTTATTCTAGAACCAAAATAAGTCGACATAGGGCGTTCCGTTGAAGCCAAAGAATGTATTTGCCGAAAAATTCCTAAAAAGGAGTTAATGAAACAGCTGGTGCTTCCACGCCTATCAAACATCCAGGAGCGTTTCTACGTGAATTTATAGGAATTAATGGATTAGTTCCAGTAAAATATAATTCATTATTTGCCGAAGCAATGTCTGTCACCAGCGAATCGACTCCGTACTCTCAAAGGGATAATACAGTAGAATGTCCTCACTGTGCAAGGAGGTACATAAGGAGAGGATGTTTAGTGAACCACATCAGGGAGCACCACTCCAATCATGATCAAGCAACCCCCTCATCAAGGACAGAGTTACTTCAAGGAGTCCCTGAATATATTCAAAATATATTTCAGAGGGGATTTGGTGCTGCCTTGTTGAATTCAGAGGGTGAACCGGATGACCCGATTTGGCACGAAAGATGGCATGCCACCATGCGGCTACAAGGGAAACAGTACACTCTACCCCAAGGTGCCGTAGGACGTCAGTTCGTATCTATTCTGGCTGAAGAAATACAAGGAATAGCAAACCACGCACACTCCTCAGAGAGAATATTTGTCTTTTGTTCGACAGTCCTTCAAAGGGAGAAAATGGTCAAAACAGGCACAGACATCAGGCGACTACTGCAAAGAAGGATGGAAATGTGGAACCATGAAAAATATGAAGAACTGGTTCAAGAGGCCACACGCTGTGACCGCCAAATGACAACCCTGCAAAAAAGGGATGATGAACACAAAATTCGGATTTTCACGCGTCTAGTGATGCAAGGAAAATTGAGAGACGCCACTCGTTGGATCACAGATCAGTCAGAAGGAAGAGCTCTTCTACCAGAAGATGTGTTGCAGGATGGTACTACTGTCTTAGATATGATGAAAATTAAGCACCCTTCTCAATTCCATCCTCATCAAGAAACTTTCAACGTAAGAGATGCCCTTCCACTAATGGTTGACATTGACGTCACGAGCAAACATATTGAACAAATAGCTCGAAAGTTACGAGGAAGTGCTGGCCCGAGTGGGACAGATGCCTCTTTGACCAGAAGATTAGCAAATGGAGTAGTTGAATGGAGCAAAATAAAAGCACTTCTGGCAAGGAGAGGCGTGGCTCTCGACAAGTGTCCTGGTATCCGTCCGATTGGCGTGGGAGAACTATTGCAAAGAATCTGTGCCAAAACTATGGCACTCATCACAGGAGAAGATCTAAAGAAGTTTGCGGATCTGATCAACTATCTGCCGGAATAAAGTCAGGAATTGAAGGGGCAATACATGCCATCAGTAGCATGTTCAATGAAGACGAAAATGAAGGTCTCCTTCTAGTAGACGCCACAAATGCGTTCAACTCAATGAGTCGCTCACTAGCATTATGGAATTCTAGAATTTATTGGCCAAGGTGCGCAAGATTTCTTTTTAACACCTATCGTGGCTATCCACTAATCTTGTTCAGAAAAAGCAACGCATCACTGTTGAGCCAAGAAGGGACCACCCAAGGCGACCCTCTTGGTATGATGATGTACGCTGTAGGAACACTCCCGTTGATAAAAAAATTAAAAAGGGAAGAATGTAAACAAAACTGGTACGCAGATGATGCGTCCTGCATAGGTAAACTTATAGAAGTCAGACGGTGGTTCGGGATTCTCCAAGGAGAAGGACCAAAGTGGGGTTACCATCCAGAACCATCAAAATGCTTCCTAGTTACCAAACCAGAACTCGAAAATGAGGCCAAAAGAATTTTCGCTGACACAGGCATAAAAATAACGAACTCACAAAGGTTTTTGGGGGGATTTGTGGGTCCCATTGAATCAAAACGAGACTACATAAAAGCTAAAGTAGAAAAATGGGTTATAAAAACTGAAAAGTTCATACAAGCAGCCAAAAAAAGTCCACAAGCAGCATATGCTGCATTCACCAAATCATTACAGTTCGAATGGGGCTATATAATGAGAGTGGTTGATGGGTGCGAAGACGACTACAGGCCTCTATGGGACACAATCCAACACAAGCTGATGCCAGCCATCTTAGGACGTGAGCTAGGAGACCTTGAAAGGAACCTTCTAGAGCTCCCAGCCAAATGGGGTGGTTTGGGATTAAAAAATCCAGTGCAGTCAGCACAACAAGCCTACCGGGCCTCTATGCGAGCAACAGAAGAACTAGTTACCTCAATCCAAACAGGCAGGCCTCTCAACTACATTGATCACCTAAACAAAGTAGCCAATGTCTTGAGGGAGGAAAAAAAGCTTCTGGATGAAGTCACAGCCCGTAGGAGTGCAGAACTCACGAGTAGACTGCAACCATTACAAAAACGAGTTCTAGAACGGGTCCAAAACAATTCCCAATGGCTGACAGTATTACCCATGGCGGCCGATGGTTTTGATTTGTCTCCAACACAATTTAGAGATGCCCTAGCTCTACGTTATGGACACACCCCACTCGAACTTCCCAACAGATGTGACGGTTGCGATGCCTCTTTCGACCTCAACCACGCATTGAACTGCAAGAAGGGGGGTCTCGTAAAAAGAGGACATGATGGAGTCCGAGATGAATGTGCGAAACTAGCCGGGATGGCCTGGGGAGGAGCCACACTGGAACCTGTACTGCAGGAGTCAAGCGAGGAAAGCCCGATGCTCGTGGCCGACATTAAAGTCCAGGGAGTTTGGGATAGGGCGAGGCCAGCGTTTTTTGACACACGCATTATAAATGCTGACGCTGCCTCGTACCTTTCCCAAACGTGGGACTCAACGGCACAGTCTGCAGCAAGAAAAAAACATGAAAAATATGACAGAGCAGCTGAGCACCTTCGAGGTTCGTTCACGCCACTTATTTGTTCGTGCGACGGAGCAGTCCATCGGGAGTATGCAATATTTCTCAAAAGAATGGCAAGTACGCTAGCTGAGAAGTGGGGCAAGCCGTACACCCAGGTGTTAGGGTGGGTTAAGGTACGAACCCAAGTATCAATAATCAGAGCTGTGTCTCTTCGACTAAGGGGCACAAGGAAGGTTATTAGATCGCTTGGGTTGGAGGACGGAGCAGGAATTCCCTACATGGAAGACTGAAGAGAAGAGGGATTTCGAAACAAAGAAAAAAAATCACGTGAAGAAAACATCCCTGCCACGATAAACCCAAAACTCAAATAAAATACGTTTTCATTTAAAAAAAAAAAAATAAAATAAAAAAAAATAAAAAAAAAAAAAATAAAAAAATAAAAAAAAAATTGAACATGCTTGCAATAATTGAAGTTGTTTCCATCGACTATCCCAGAAATTTGTTCAAGGAGATGATCCAATGGTGAGGCCAATATTCTGCAGAAGAATAGTGATCTAAGCAGCGAGGTTGATTGTATATATTAAAATCAATTAAGCATATCATCAGGTATGCTGCATTTCTCACCTTCAGTCCTCGTCATTAGTGAGGTAGTACAGTTCCGGCTTCACTTGTCAACATGGTATATACTTACTTGTTTTAACTCTTAATGTAACCGATTTAGTGAACTCATATCCAGGAAAATGGGTCTGTCTCTTTCCTGTTACGCTAGTAAGTGGTTCATAGTGGTCCATCCGTTATCGTACAATGCAAATTACTGTTTCCCTATATGAGACATAGATGAGAATAAATAAAATGTCTGTGAGAATTTTCAGCTATCACTAGGTACTGCGCGTTGATAGCATATAAAGACTTCGGCCGTTCATTTTTCCGGCTTGATTTTCTCCATTCTTATTGGGAGGGCAAGAAAGCTGGTTCTCTGTTACAACTACGTACGTACCTACTATAGCAATGTCCTCGTTTCCCTTGGAATTAGTGGATCGAAAAATTACACTCATTCGACAAAAATAATAGCTTATTCCATCTTAAATGGCTTACTAATATGCTTACAATTTCGGGCTTGGTGTAACTACTTTAAATCTTGTAATTCCTTTGTACAATACAAACGTCTATAATAACCAAATTTTATTTACTAAAAAAATATACATGTAAATACAGTCGTGCAGCATGGTAGTATGAGCGAATTTTTGTAGATTAGTACATTATTAAATAATGTTACACTGTTTTGAAATTTGAGCACTTTCAGGGCAAAAAATTGTTAACCACTGGCTTTATGGGAAATAAACTGGTACTAAATTAGTATTCTACCATTCAAAACAGATATTTGATTTTTAGCTATTTTTCAGATTTTTAATCGATTTTTCAGCAAATACTAATGAAATTCAAGTACACTTTTCTGCATATTTTTTTGCGTGAATTTAATAGTATACTAATTCGTTGTCGATTAACTTTTATTGACTAAAATTTTGCTAAAAGATATATTTAACAATTTTAGGCCATTTTTGGTGACTTTTTGAAATTTGACCAATTTGATGTGGTCAGAAAGTGCTGGTCAACAAACTCATCCTTTCATTTGGCGCAAGAACTGAATTTTTATCTCAATCCTCTCGATAGATATATACATATGAAAAACCATTAAACACTAGGGTTCGTTTTAGAATGACTCAAAACGGATTTCGATGAAGAAATTTTCGAAAATTTGAATTTTTTGGAGATTGCAATAGCTTCATTCTCTACGAAAATTTGCTAAAACATGGAATATTAATTATTATATCGCGTGCCCCTTTCTTTACTCTGAGTTTGTACTGAAGAAATTAACTTCTTGCTCAACCAAACCAAATATATACGTCTACACAATTGTAATGGCTAACACTAACCACTAGAACAAAACGATGATGTGTACCTACAATTATTTCATACATCTTCACGTTAGTACTAAGGAATTTACTTATTCAGTCCCTACCTAATACCTTCTAATATATAGGAAACAAGCACACCGAATTTCTAAAAACCAAAATATGAGATGCAGACGAAAGTGAGTTTTAAGGTCGAGGCGAGTGTTTTGTTGATAAACGAGGAGACGAGTCAACAGAAAATTGTGGGAGCTCCTTTGAAAAGGAAGAGTGGATGAAGTGTACTTGAGTACACACCGCCGCTTTAAGCACACATCTGACGAACGGTAGCTAGAGCTCGTACAAATAAGCAGTTACTTGGACGGTTACCCTGGATTAACTGCGCGTTGTAGTTGATATTTCCTTGTTTATATCGCAAATGAGTAATGGATGAATTAGTTATACGCGCGGTATTCTACGCGATGATCCAATAAAGTAACGTGTTCGACGAAATTAAATGATAAGCGTTCTTAACATGTTTTCCACTTCTTGTGAGATTGTCCTGTTCACCGTAGTCAAAGATTTTTCTTTTTCTTGAAGAAAGAATTATCCTCCTGCAACATACCCTCATTACAGTTGTTTGAAACCTAAATGGATATAAAAGAATGTTCTCCTTTTTAGTAGATTGTTTGCAAACTAGAGTATTTTTTAAGTTTTTAAACATATTGAAAGCCTGCACCTACCTACGAAATTAGATTCGTTGATTGATCAGATCGACCATCACAACAAACAACACAATAAACAAACATGTTTCTATGTAAATAGTTTGCAAATAAAGATGTTTTATAATGATAAGTTATGAAATTTAATCCGATGATTATAACAACATTGTATGAGGTGCAACGGACTATTAAAAAAAAAAACCGTGATAGCGTACTTACCTACCTCGTATATCAGACTTTTCTTGAATAGTTTACCTATACCCAGAGCTTCCCAGTGGAAAAAGTTCCTATGTAATAGTATACCATGCTACGATGGACGAATATAATTGAATATTTTCTGAAAGATGTTTGTACAGTTAATGTTGAAAAAGTTCATTACCTCCGCAGCTACCTCCGCAATATCAAGCTATGCTTGTACTGCAGGAACCTTTAGAGCAGAACTATACCTACCAGTTTTTAAGATCGTAACGATCTGCTGAAAACAAGTCACGCCTAAATACCAACAAAACGCTGGTATATTTCGCGTTGAATATCTGTAAGACGTAGGTGGTTATGTGGTACTTTGGAATTTGGTATTAAAGCGGGTCTGGAATGACCGTATGACCTTCCAGATCAGCACGATTCAAACAACAATCTTACAGTTAAGGTATCTTTTGAAAAGCCATCTGCTCAGCAGGTCCTAACTGAAAATCATTAGATACGAATGAAGGTGGCATGAGATCTTTCAGCAAAACAATAGTTCGACGTACAGTGACGCTGGTGTTCTTATCTGATTAACTGAAATTAAATCCATTTGTAACCATGAGGGCAACAATACAACCAACCTAATGACATTTTTTGAGAAACTAAACATTTCAGGCGCAGAAGCACTATCCAAACCAGAAATAATTAACCCTTGCGTAATTATTTCTAGCGACTCCAAAATCAAAAGGTATTTTGTAATAATTACTAGCATAAAATACGATCTTCATTGTTACTTCTGTGAGCGGAGGGAATAAATCTTTCATCGTTAAACTCCTGAGTGATAATCAGCTGTCATAATTACTGAGGAATCGCTTGAGACAGCAGCAAAATGCAAATTCCCATTGACCTTGGTTTCCGAGTTAACAGTAAATCACTGCGTCCAATTATCACACGTTTGAAACTCACGACTGATGTTCAACAGCGATGATTAATCTTCGTCTGATAACAGCTTCATTGAGCACCCATTAGGAATAGACTCGCTAATTGTCGTGATCTCAGCGGCCCCCGCGTCCACTCCTATTCTCATTGGTAAGTTGGTAGGGACTGCAAATGGATACTATAAATGGATATAGTGTTCTCGATCCAACTGGCTGGACACGTCGCTCCTAGTTGCATTCATTCACGAGTGCATCTGCATGATTGCAATAAGATAAACACGTCCGTCGTTTTTTCTCTCGAACTCGTGTCACATCTCAGCAGGTGAACCAAGTTACCGTAGTAAAGGCTGAATAACAACGTTTTTCATCTACCAAAGGGAAATTCCGATACCGACTTGTAGACTAAGAGTAAAACTGAAAGTTTTCCTCACTGATAAATTGTCACCTACTTTGATTTTTTATTGAGCATTATCACGCAAATACCCGTCATTCTGAATTCCAGTATTTTATTAACGAACAAATTAAATCAGCATGATCACGATTGATGCAAATCCAGTTGAAAGCTTCAATAGATTGATGCCATGTGTCTCCGCATCACATTTTGTGCCATTTGGCCAATACATTTTTCTATGCAACCCATCAGTGATTGTGCCTACTTTCTCTTGTAGTGTATCCAAAATGAAGTTAGTGGTGGTTTTTAAACTCTCCCTATTCTTATCTAGACGAATTCGTTTCCTTAAAATATGCATCCCTGGAATTTCATTAAACAATGATCCTAGTTTTGTAATTACACTGTTTCTTGAACCACGGATCCAAAAAATACATCACGATTTGACAAATGAGTTTACAAACTTGGAAAATTCACTCCAAATCACGATTGCCCTAAACTTGATTGAACCATAACGTCGAGGTTGCATTATAATTTCGATTGTTATCTCAAACTAAAATGTGATCAAATACTTCCGTCACAATACAAACTTCTCGTAAAATAGAGAAGAAATAACTGGAAGGAATAAAAAAAAAAATTATTGTAACAGAAAAAGTTCCAATCATGCAGCAAGATAGTATGAGCGAATTTTCGAAAATTATCGTACTTGATTATGTTAAATTGTTTTGAAAATTCAGCACTTTAAGTAAACAGTTTTTAACTACCGGTTTTATGGCAAGTTGAAAGATAGAAAGTTATTAAAGTAATGCATGCATTTTAGAGACGTCCCTATGATTGGATTGTATGTAATTTTGGTGAGAATTAAAAAATAGGAAAATGGAAAACTATCATGATTTCTCGGAATTAACCTTCCTCTCCATTTACCCCCTCCACAAACAGTAAATCTTAAACTTCCAAGGTCGCATAACTGGACTGAAACCTTGAACAACCAAATAATAAAAGGAAAGTTCCAGTCATGCAGCATTATCGTATGAGCGAATTTTCTTAAATTCGCATTATAATATGTTAAATTTTATTGCAATTTCAGCAATTTGAGTAGAAAGAAATTCTTAAAAACCGATTGCGATAAAAAACCATACTAAATAAAGTTCGAAAATTCAAAAAATATTTGGATTTTTAGATTTTTTCTCGGTTTTTATTGATATTTTGGGAATTATTAATGAAATTAAAGTGAGTATTTCACCATGATTTTGTGCAAAAATTGTTTATTGTCTTAGTTATTCGACGATAATTTTGATCTGACTGAAACCTGGGCTCCTTCCGCGCTGCCCAGTATAAAATACTCCGTTTTCTAAAAGGAAAGTCAACGTCGGTACTTAGGTAGGGAGTAAATTTGGGGCATTTTCCCTAATGTTCGTCGTACATGGCTTCCAGTTCACACGATAGGTAAAAGCGGGATGCAGAAACCCCTATTCTATTCAGGAGCATTTGCAGGGAATGCTAGCCTGATTTCTCAATTTAGCAACATCCAGGAGATCAAAATATCCTAGTATTCAATTAACAATTATTGCCAATTCACCTACCTTATCACGGGTTATTTCTGCAAAATGTGACGCCCCAGTGGTATGACAATCATAAGGTAACTTACCTGAAAACAAAAATGAAATAGGTAATCATTTTGCAGTGTCTAATAGTACGGTGTATTATTCATGAAATTCAGTTAATTGCAGTATTTAAGATACAAATCAAGTAAGTTCACAGTTGGGAATCGTAATTACAAGGAACTATGTTGCTCTAAGTTTAAATAAAATAAAACAAGTTTCTTCATAGTTGGCTTGGGTTCAATGTCTGATAAGGTCAAAGGCGTGGGACTTATGTGCGTTATTATGCAACGTCTTCTCTTCTCCAAATTGCCGAATAGTAATAAATATTTCACAACGAGAAAATGTCTTTCTATAAAACTATCGAAAAGATTTTTGGCAAGCGATAAAAAGGCTCTCTCGTTCAATTTCGTTTTTCGAAAACGTCGAAGGCGGTCCGGCAGAGTGATTCCTGCTCACAAAAGCCCCTATTCGGGACTAGAATCGACGAAATGCGTGTTATTGGCCGGCTCGGAAGGTAGGAAATGAGCGTGGAAGAGGAATGGAAGTAGTTTTTAAAAGCCTGATACGTCCCATTGGGGGTAAAGGGACCGGTTTGGGTATCTCCGAAGTATCCGTTTTCAGTGCGGTGGGACCTAGCGGATTGTCATGCGAATGGCCTCATCACGTTGCCTCCCTCCCCACCAGTCCGTTTCGTCTGAAGACTCAATTTCTTCTGATTTCAGCTTTTTTTGAAGGAAGGGGGGGTTCTCACTTCGAAAACGCCGGCGGGGGTTAGAACCGTTTTGATAAGCTCGTCATATTTTAGGGAGGAAGGAGAATTGGTGAAAACGCTTCCGCCTCGAGGGGGAATATTTTCCTTTGATTTGAGGCGAAGATGTTATCTTGGAATGTGGAGGCTGAATGGAGCCGATGGCAAGCGAAGAGGGGAGCTTGTTTTTTCAGCCAAATTCCAATGTGATGGCCACAATTGTCAAAGACCTTCTCGATTCAGCTTCTGGAAACGACGAAATCAAACCAAATTCCATTTTGGCGAGTTTTCGTAAGAAATGAAGCTATTGAAATGGCTCGAAAAATTTTAAAACCTTCATTTTTGACAAACTTCCTCATTTAAATCCGTTTTGAGGCATTCTGAAACGATTCCTAGAGTTTAACACTTATCCTTTTATATATATATATATATATATATATATATATATATATATATATATATATATATATATATATATTGTGTGTGTGTGTGTGTGTGTGTGTGTGTGTGTGTGTGTGTGTGTGTGTGTGTGTGTGTGTGTGTGTGTGTGCTTATCCATATATATATATATAATTGTGTGTGTGTGTGTGTGTGTGTGTGTGTGTGTGTGTGTGTGTGTGTGTGTGTGTGTGTGTGTGTGTAATTCCAGACGACCACGCTTCTTAGAATTGTGATAAAATTTCCGTTCTTGCGCCAAAAAATTAAGCTTTCCTAAAGAAAGGATGATTCATTGGCCAGCACTTTTTGAGCACATTGGATTGGTCAAATTAAAAAAAATGTGCCTGAAAAAAACCACTAAAAATAGCTATAAGTTGTTAAATTTATATTTTTTGGTAGAATATTGTGCAAGTAAAGTTTATTAACTATAGAATAGAACATTTAAAAATTAATGTACTCGTACAAAATTACGCAAAAAATGTACTCAATATTCATTAAAGTTTGCTGAAAAACTGATAAAAACTGCAAAAAAAAAAAATGAAAATTCAAAACCACTTTTTGAATAGTAGATTATTATTAAAAATACGTCTTTGCACTCAAGAAGCTCCAATTTCAAAACAATTTAACATTATACAATACGATAATTTACGAAAATTCGTTCATACGATCATCCTGCATGACTGGAACTTTTCACAACTAAAACGATGGAACAATTCATTTTATAGACTTTTAACAATGGTTACTTTACTCGTTATTTCTATGCGAAACAAATGAAAGCAAGAAACAAGCCGGAAATTAGGACTTCAGTAGTTTCCTGCACAGCCCGAGTTTCGAGTTCGTTCGATAGTTGCAAACTATTAAACTGCAAATTATTACACCAAGGGTTATTGTATCTGTATTAGGAAGCCTTTCATCGCAGATCACTGGTCTATGATTATTGAAATTTCCTAGCTATTATTACTTATGGTAATTTATTATTATTATTAGATTATTAAACTTAATAATGAGACGTAGATAAAACACCTGCACATTGCAACTTCTTCTGTACGTTCCTTCCAAGAGATAATATCTAGGTACAATAGGTAGTACTTCAGAATCTACATAGGTAAGTATATTGACATTGACGAGGGCACTCACTAACTGAAAATTAGTGAGATGAAATCAAACACCTATCACTTCACTAGACCATCCACAAGTGACAAAAGCAATAGGTACTAAACTAAATTTCGTGAAGTCATAGTTGCATGGAATTATATCAGCTGATACGATCGTCGTAGTTTATAAGGCGGTTACTACTATGCTCGCAATATTTTTTTTCTCCAAAATGCTACTCCTTAGGGAGAGCTAATAGCTTAACGTACAGCAATCCGAGTGGTTTCAATTGATTCTCTGGTTTTATTCTCTGGGATTCTCCATCAATGACAATAAAAAAGTTATTCTTATTTGGAAAGTTTTCGAGCTCTCGGTTTTTAAATATTTCAGCCTTTTCAGTGATTTTGAGGTCACTGGTGAATCCCCGGCTATGTATGATTTTTGAGCTAAATTTCATAAAGTTCGTTCCAATAGTTTCGGAATAAAGCTTCGGACGGCGTTCGGAAGACGGAAGGATTTTTTTCTTTTTTCCGATTTGTGAAATTTACGTACTTTGAAACGTGAACTAACAAATTTTGAGAGGGGTTAGTTTTTTTTCTCTCTTTTTCCTTGGTCGATTACAAATTTTCATTTTCGAAAATAATAAACCAAGATGCTCATATGGGACACTTGAAACCTTATTTATGTTATTCAGCCAGGGAAGTGCAAACGACTCTCAAAATTTAGAAGAAGAGTTTGATCTAGGAGAAGAAAAATGATAAACCACAACTGTTGAAACCGTCGATTTGCCATTGGTCTGTACGATTCTTACCATGGTATCACCACGCGCGCAGTTTGAAAATAAGAAGAAGAAAATCCCAAGATGCACTCTTTTCTATGTGGCCATTAGTTAAAGAAGAAGGATGATCAATTTAGTTCACTTCTTGCTTTAAAACCCCTCATTTTCGTGGCTTCTAGCGAACAATAAGCCACTTCGTGGGAGCCGGATAATTACTGGGATTACGGGTAACGTTAGCGTTTCAGGAGGAACCTCCCTAACTTTCACTGAGGCTCCATTAAACCTTCATGAGGGAAGATTCATGATCAGGCCGTCATATTTGAAGGCGATTGCATCTCGGCGCCAGCTCGAAATTAACTGTCCCCAGTCCCCATCCTGCCAGGTTCACCTCACCCGATCGCCTGTGAATGATAGCAGAGGCCGAATAGTTCAAACCTATGATAATCACCGTTTATGGGAGTTTATATCGCGATTAGAAGTTTGATTTACGGTTGGGAGCATATGGGCTAACCTGCCTTCCACTGATTTTATTGTAGGTTCCTCTAGTACCTGACGTAGCCACGCGCCTAACGTTAGAACAAAAAAACCAACACGCTGACAGCTTTGCTAACTCATACGTCTTAATTTGCGTTGATGCATCTTTATAAAGATTGTGGTAAACAGAACGAAGTTGACCTCTTCTAGTGCATTATAGGTATGAGATAGTTCCTATAAGTTAGCTTAAGATTAAAACCAATAGATCAAAATTATAATACTGCAGCCATCAATTGACAGATCTGAAATTTCTGGAAACTTCTTCCACTTAAGGGAGCCATAAACGCTAGCTTCAACAATAATTTCTCAGTTCCATGCTTTTAATGAAATTTAACACGCTGGGAATGCCTACATTTATTTTTTTGGAAGGAACTACTTATCGTTTCATTCAAAGATTTTTCTAATTTAGGAGTAATTTAAGCTAACTCATCAGATCTCTTCCGGCTGCTCAAGGATCCAATAAACTATACCGTATACAGTAAAATGGATTGAAACAGAAGTATCCAGAAATTTTTATGAACCCCACTCACCCAGAGAAGGTGTTTAATTCCACTTCTCGTACTGATCACTTTTGATGCCAGTTCAATTTAGAAAAACTCCCATTTGAAGGCGTAATCATTTAGAAAATAATACACAGAGAAGCAATGCTAATTCAAATTAAAGTTTAACCGTGCAGTCAGATGAGAAACTCTTGTTAGTCAAAGCTGGGTTGATAATAATACTGTAGTATTAGAAACTTATTTCTAGTCCTTTTGTGGAAGGAAGTTAGCGATGAAAAATTACTTGAAACACGCAAACGAATTTCTAATTGTATGGAGGCGTTGTAATTGGTGTTATAGTCGCAACAGCCACTGGTTTCAAATCTCTGTAAGTTTAGTTTATATTATTTACTTATATTTATCACGACTATTCATTATCCCATTACATTGGCTGTTCAATTTTTTTCAATTATTAGAAAGTGGGTTTTGTTTTGCGCATCGTGGTTCATAACATTGTTATTGTTCATCTGACTATAATACATATAGTAGGTGCTTATTATAGTAATTACCTAATCTCTCACCGGTTTAAGTGATTTCAAGCCTTGCTGCCCGCGTGGTACGAGTACATATAGTACAAATCTACTGTCTCTTCATAGTCATATTATGTGCATTTAGCTATGGAGATAGAATATACATCCATGGCTTGAGGTGGAGATGGGAACCATCCAGCTCCTCGAAAACTGGTAAATGTAAAATAACTATGTGAATGAATGAATGAATCTGAACAAAACCCCAACTGCGCAGTCCATGAAAGAAGTGTGCACTCTTCGATAATCGACTTGCCTCAGCGACAACAAGATGCATAGACGCATTAGTAGTTTTGTCCATACAATTTAGTGTTTTGTATTATTTTGCAACATCCAGATCACCTAGCACAACCACTTCAACAACTATGATTGGTAGGAATCCCTCGGATACACAGTAGTTATGTATTGTATCTTAGTACTACAACTTAGCAAAGTAGCTGCGAGCTTTTGGGGATAAATGCAAGCCCGTATAGTAGGTACCAGCCCGAGCGAAGAATGCTCCTTGTGCAATCTTCGGGAACGAGAGGACCTGTCTACTTTTTATGTGTCTGCCCTGTTCTTCGGGAGTTTAGATGGTTAGCGTTCGGTTGTGCTGCCGTCTCCCGAGGTATAGCTTTTTCATAACTCATATATGGAGGTAGTGGATGTTATTGTTTAATTCAATTTTGTATGACGGCCTGGCGTTTCAGAAATTTTATGGTGGAGCCGTTCGATTTTCAGTTAAGCCCAGAAGAAAAAATAATGTTCGTAATTTGTAATGCTAGTCTCTAGATGATATAATGTTTGTTCTAATCTCATTTGTGTGAGCAGTTCTTTCTCCGTCATGCTTCTTTTACATGTATATATACATATATGAAAACGATGAAATGAGTAAGAACAGATGATTTTTCAATAATTTTTGTATGTCTAATTCATTTGACAATGTCCAAACTTCCAGCAGAATGTGTGCACAACCATGCTGTATTGTTTATAGTTAGAGCTTATTATATACTTTTCTCGTTTTGTATAAATAAACGTACTTCTTTTTATCTCCGTCTTCTAGCTTAGCAATGTAGTTCTGTATGCTTTGGATGCTAAGCTATAACGGGAAAAACATGCGAAGTTAAGCAAGAATTGACAATAAGGTAGTGAAAGCTGCACTAGACTGCTGGGACGACAATCGCAGCTCAGTTGTCATAGCAAGTTCTAATAGACAAAACAGTGATAAATCCTATCTGAACTGATGATATATTGGTAAAAATATTAATATGAAAGCTATCGACACATTTCAAAACAAGGTGCGCGAAGATAAGTTCATTCGAAACTACGATCTTCGCAGAGACATTGGTGTTGAGAAAGTCTGAGATCTCTTGAAGAAATACCCTGGGAGCTTCGAACAGAGGCTACTTGCTCATAAAAACTCGGTAGTATTTCAGCTTTTGGTCTACTCACAATTAACATAACGTCTGAAGAGGATCAATTACTTGGACATATTACGTTGCTGACGACTCGAGTGTGGTAGAAAGTGGTTTACTAGCATTTAACTAGTTGTTGTAATAGAAATGAACGCTTGAAAAAAATCAATCTGGTGTATTGCAAAGTGGTAGTAAAACTATTTTTTAGCGATAGTCAAGCCGATATTAAGTGAGCAGAGAACCGTCAGCTAGCGGAAACAAGTGATGGGATAATCGAAGGGAATTCTAAGAAGAGGTAATCAGGCAATCAGGCCGTCAATAAAATTCGAAATCGTGATAGGAGGCATTTTGTGTCGAGCGAATCGGGCGAGCCAATTATGGTGATGAGTCGGTGCCGATGATGATTAAAAAGAGCTACCGTCTGAAGTCCAAAACTGATCATTGAATATTTCGAGTGTTGAAAAAAAAGTGGGATATTTTCGTGAGAAGAATGATATAATTGAATGCAATGTCTTGGAAGATCGACCATTTCTGTTTGGTACACCGCTCTGCTTCTCTCCCAAAAACCCCTCGTCAAGTTGTCTGGGCGGTATTTTACCCAAATTTATTACAACAGGCATATCTACAGAGGGACTCAAAACGTACGAGCTTTAGAATTCACCAGAGTATTTCACACCTAGTATCGACCTCAAGCCAAATGGATGTTGTCTGCCCACGCTTTTCCCACTTCACTGTCATCAATAATAGTTTTCAACATTACTTATGCACATAAATATTAAAAATAGGAAAGGAAATGTTGTACTTCTCATATCCAAAGCCCCATTATTTCGTGACAAAATGTGGTGTGAATACATTGTTGATGGTAATCTACACTTTATATTACAAGTACCATTCTAGGATCTAGCACGCAAATTCTTTGAAAACTTCAACAAAATTGGACTTTTTTTGTTGTGTAGTTTTGCCTAGGGGCACGTTACCAAACCAATCACACTTAGGTACATAGAACCGAAATTGATTAGGAAGCTGTGAAAGGCTGTTGAATGACATGCATTTTTATAAGTGGATTTCAACTTGGATGGATTCCAAATCCGTCTCAAAGAGTGATGTAGTTTTTATGATCAGGCAAATACATCATTTCGTAATAGCTTGGATGACTTTGATAATTATTGATAATTTCAACAACCTCACTGCTGATTAATAAACTCTCTTTGGGATAGGGTCCTCTTTATAGCCTGTCATGTTTCTGTGGAATGATACAATTATACACATGATGGAATACTGAATATAATACACAAAACTAATTCATATTCACAATTTCGATGAAGAACGTAAATTTTTACTTCTAACAATGACGTCATCCATCGGCACAACGTTTTTGTAAAATTTACGGCAATTACCATTGAGACAAATAAAAAGTTCAAATCCCCTACCACCGATCTTTACCACCCAGAAATCGAACATCAGAAAAAGTGAGAGTAGGCGTATATACGCATACTTCTCATTCAAACGACCGTAAAGGGGATTAAATTGAAACCGTGGGTTTTTACAGAAAACCCTGCGGCTGAAGTTCTGATAAAAATCTGAAGATGTCCGGTTTTTTGTTTAAGGCTTAAGTCATTAGACTTTCTTCTTTGAGATTTAGTTGTATAGTCTGGATCTAGAGATTTCGCTCCACTAATGAAGTGAGACGGGACCCATTTCGCCCACTCGAGAGTGACTTCTGTTTTGGGATTTTATTTCCGTTGGAACGACATACAAAGGGAACAACACGCTCTTTTTTCGACTAAATTCTAATTTTAAATCACATCAGTTCGATTAACTATAATCAACGTTGGTTAATTATTCGGCGAAAGATGAAACCTGATCAGCGTTGTGAATTGCTCGTTCATGAATTTATGTCCAAGTAATGCGCCATGCCATTACAAACCATTTTCCATCATCTTCAGAATTTAAGATGGTTTATATAGTACGGGAATTTAAGCATTTTGGTGCGAGAATTTTCAACGTCCAACCATATAGCCATACAAACATTTTAGAAATAAAATTCGGCTATACAAATTTTAAATCACGACTGGGCGTTTTTTAGGGAGTAAGTAACTATCTGGTATCATGGAAAATTATCAAATTTCCACTTCGATTTCCGACATTGTGATGAAAAAGAGACAGCACAACTTTTGGAACATCTCTCCATTTAGTAATTGGATTGAGTCATGATAACTGCTGACCCTTGAGATGCGGGTGTAGTAAGCAGTCCAGCGTTGTAAACTACGTACCACTACAATTCGATTCACCCAAAAACTCATATTTCAGTGAAAGGATCGATTAAGTAAATTTCATTATTGACATTTTATGTCTTTACTTTTGCACATGAACTCGAAAAGCGTTGCGTTATAATAAAGCGTTACAGTTGATTTCTAATGATTTTCACGTACAACCAAGCCGTTTCTGGGAAATGAAACTTCTTAAGTTTTCAACGGACAGAAATCGTTCACTATTCGTTGGAAAGCTCTCGATTTATCACGCAATTCTTTCGTACTTGTTCTTGATATTCATGTAGCCATTTTATATTTATCAAACGTCCTAATGTGTTCCAGACTCGTATGCAAGCGTTTTTTTCTGGGATGCCTTCGCATCAGCAGACTATATATATGAACAATCTATAAGCCTCTCGAATCAGTATTTAACGAGAAAGATTTATTTCATGAAAATTTGTCCCAAAATTTGGGCCCTTGAAACCAACTTTTCACTTATGTGGAAGAACTGAATCCTCTTCTGATCCCATCTGTTCCCTAGTTCCCTCGTTTAACCTCCATTTACTGCTACAAACAAGCAACTAGTTCTCCCTAGTTTCATCATGAATTGGGTGGAAAAAACTACGTATAATTCCGCACTATCGGAAAACTACGCTCCTGGATACCCATTATATTTAACCTTTTTGAATCAGAAAATATTCACTAAAACTCGGCAATCTGTGCCAGACCAGAGTCTTTTCTGTTACTCGAAGCCTACGGTTAAAATGGGTCAGGTTTTCCTAATTAATACCTTAAAGTTAGAAAAGTAAATACAATAAATAGTAAATGGTCCATTCAATTCATGAATGTGTAAATAAGAGAAATTTTATGATTAATGTATATGAGCTAATTAATTCCATTATTGGCCTCTATGCAGACTCCTGCGTTTGACAAATTTAGTTTTAGATGCCAGCACCACCTTCCACTTCTTAACTGACTTTAGTTTCTTAATGAAACAAATTAGATTTCATCGCCATTTTTTTCTTATAGTAGTTATCAGTGCGTGATTACTTTATCAACTTAATTACTTTTCTTGACGGATCTCTCACTTCTCTTGATTCGCTGTTTCTTTTCATCTGGTGCTCACTATTCTTTACTGTATTCTCATGCACTATTTAATTTGTTTTGAGTGTAATTGCTGTGTAATTGGGCTTCGCCCGTAAATAAATACAATGATGTGATACAAGGATGTTAAATTCCTCCCTGAAATCGATTTTGCGTAAGCGAAAACTAAGATAAACCTGGTCTCAATATTTGTTGATATGTCTTGTCGTTTTCCAGCATGGAGTTAAAAATTAATCCACGTTCCATAAGAAACACTAGCAAAACACCATAAAACATTTCTCTCAAAAATAGGTAGAGTTGATCGTCTATAGATAAATATTTCTTCATTAACGATTCATAGCACACGTAAACGAAGCAGAGTCATTAGCAGTGTTGAGAGGTGAATGAAGGGAAACGAGTAGATATGAATGGGAGAGACTCGGTCAGTAATTTCACGGTCGTTTGATGATCATTCACGCTCAGCCGAGAAGCCGATCAACTGGCCTCTATCAATACAGCTTCTGATTTCCCATTCTCTCGGTTCAACGCTCGATTAATCAACCTTTCGAATTCAAATGAATGATGGGAATATCGCTCTGTCGAGGTGAAAATGGAACTCTTGGATTATTAGGGAGAAGAAAAAACGGAGAAATCGGATTAGTGTCAAATATTCGGAGCTCAAATCAGCTTAAAGAAAATAGAATTCTCTGAACTGTGCAAGACAAAAACTGCCCGCAAATCCTGTTCCTTCATAATACAACGTGAACTACATTCTGCATTGACTCACCCATTCATAAGGATAAGGGAATATTTAAGGAATCAGTCTTGTTTCAGAGATCGCTGTCTTAAGCTTCAATTGTACATTGGTACATACATGGGGGCAAGGGGCGGTAACTCTTCCTACTTTCACTGTACAAACGTTTGCTATGAAACAGAATGGATAGTATTTATTACAAAGAAAATTTGTGTCCACCGAGAAATTTTGGGTAGGTAAAACATATGAGCCTATCGGGACAGTTTTTGTTTTGGTTGGCTCCAACAGTTTTTAGGCTGAAAGTTTTATATGTCATTACGTTTCATTATAAATTGTCTTTATTTGAGAAACATCAACAGGGAAAAGTTTGGGTCACCCAACAAATATAATTTCGTTAGGTACGTCCTTTTATTTTGAAGTCCTATGAAATTGATCAAAGGTGGAAGTGGATTTTTGCAATTATTCAAACAAAATAAGTCTAATAAACTTAGTACATCATCTATTATTACCAAACATAATAATGCCTAATAAGAACAATTACCTAACATTTCCGGTGGCTGGTTGGTGGTGGTTCGTTTTAGGGAGGCGAATGCTTATCCACCAGTTTGAAAGGTTATTGTGTTATCAAACTTTGCAACTCCACTAGTTGACTTTCTAATAGCAACAGAAGCCTATATCATCTCCGTTCGTTCTCCCCCCCCCCCCCACCATAGACGTGTAATCTCTCCCACGAAGCTTTCTCTTCCTGCTTTACCGAAGAACATTGAAGAATCGATGGAATCACTTAGATTAATGATAAACACCATGAAAATAGAGGGGGAGAATTTTCCGCAAATATTTGAATATTGAAGCTTTGATTGATTGTTATAAAACCCTTTTCTGTGAGAATGACCCATATATAAATTTCTCCCTTGAGAGGAAAAGCAATAGATCATGGATATGTCAAAGTTGTAGACATTACTTTACACTCTGTTGGGATGTTTGGAAAGTAAAAATGGACAGTACTTTCCACTCTGTTGTGATGTTGGGAACGTAAAAGTGGACATTACTTTCCACTCTGTTTGGATGTTGGGAAACTAAAAGTGGACATTACTTTCCACTCTGTTGGGATGTTGGGAACGTAAAAATGGACATTACTCTTCACTCTTTAGAGATGTTGGGAAAGTAAAAATGGACATTACTTTCCACTCTGTTGGGATGTTGGGAAACTAAAAGTGGACATTACTTTCCACTCTGTTGGGATGTTGGGAACGTGAAAATGGACATCACTTTCCGCTCTGTTGGGATGTTGGGAAAGTAAACTGTTTAACGCAGGAGTTAAATCATCAGTTGTCCATGCATATTTTGCAGAAGTAAATTGCGGTAGTACCTCATTGATTTCTACCTAGCCTTCACTTTTCGAGTTAATAATAATCTAGAGTGCCGGAGCGTTGTATTTTGTGTGGAGAAAAAAAGTGTCGCGAAAAATTCCTTGACCCCCAGCCAAAAGACATATCTATCATAGTGAGTGTTGTTGCGATCTGAACAAAAAGAATGTTCCGTTGTTTAACGGAACATGCTATCAATAACTTGGGCACCTATTTATTTTTTAGATATCAGATATCTTCTTTTCATTTTCGTAAAATCAAAGCGATCCGTGTAGTGGCAATTTACCCATGTTTTAAGGATATAATTTGAGGTTGAACGTAACTCTAAGATTGTTTATCGTCTTTTGTTCTCACGTTATTTTTTAAAAACCTGTGAAAACCACGCATAGCAATCTGGACTTCTTTTGTAAATGTAGGCGCCTTTTTTTCTTCACAATAAGAGGACGCTAATGGACTCTAATTGCCAGGACGACGGTTAGCATTTGAACTCGGGACAACGAGCATGTGCCATTTTAAACTAACACGCGGGTGTAGTATTTGCGTTTGTACGAGACGCACACTCTAAACACTTTACAGTTCACATATCTACATTTACTATCTATCTCATTTCCTATGTACGACATGTATTTTAAAGTTGCTGCATACCAATAAATAACTTGCTAGTAATCAGTTGTTTGAAATTCCATGTAGAGTCTTACCAATTAGTGGTTTAAAACGTACAATTCACTGGTTTTAATAGTTTTTTTTTTTCCTTAACACAGAATGTGGTTTTGCGATCAGCAAGAGTTAGAAACCAAAACAACATTATGTAACGAAAAAACGACATGCGATACCATTATAGCAAACTTTCGCTTATACGAGGATGCTATGCTATGCGTAGGATTACTAGACTCCAAGTTATTTCTAACACATTACTTTATGCGTAGGTTAGTTTACGTATACAAGCTTCAATGAGTTACACGGTTAATAATAAAATAACATGAGGTAAAACGACATTATAAACTCAAAAACAAATTCTGCGTTTTTTTTTTTTTTTTTTGAAATCGCGAGCGTTGGAATCAGTTTAAACATAAATTTAAGGTCAAGTTCAGCCGTGGTGTTCAACTTGAGGTTTTCAATAAAACTATACTGTTTCGTACTATAAAAAAAGGAGCTCTGAAAAAGGCTCTGAGCAGAAATATTAAATATTTGACTGACCCACCAAAAGACATTTTTCTGATTCGTCAACATGTGTTGGTTTTCTGTAGAATCCATGTATTGGATTGAATAAGATTGGGATGTTTACAATGTTTTCTTGTAGAACTTGTGGCAGCCAGTTTGTTGTCAAGAGAAATGTCTTTGAGTTATGAACTTAACCTACCAAGTACGGGAATGTTGTAAGAAATTACTCAGCATTACCACTTTCAGAGCACAGGAAGGTACTCAAAAGCTGTTGTGTAGAAAGGCTGCTGTTTAGTACAATATCTCATTTTCTATCTATTGAACTGTAGTAATGCAGTATGAGAGGCATCATAAAAACGTCACGTGGAGGATTAAAATCCCATTAGGTTGTTTCACTGGTTGAGAAATCATTGTCAGAATTAAACCTCTTCGTAAACAATGTAATCAGAATCGTCGCTTCTCCAGTATACCTTTAGTATACCTAGGAGAGAAGGACCCCATAACTCACGGACTAACCGACTCCGGATCAGAGAGTGTGGTCCCTCGGTTAACCAATAAGGTATGACTGTAATCCGATTACTATGGGAACTTTGGGAGGATTTCGGCGGTTTTGTTGTGGTCCCATAAGGGCGACGGGAAAGGGCTTGGAGGACCATCACGACACAAATCAATGTCCCCCAGCGGAGAATGTCCCACTCACAGATGGGACTGAAAGAAAAAACTTGTTGATTTATAAAATTAGAAATTGTATAATCGGAATTTCCGACTAAGGACACCGTCAGGGTTCTGGGAGACAATGCGTTGTAGAGAGGCATTCGAACATTCACGCCTCAAGCGAAGCCAACTTTCAACTGGCTTGAATTCTTCCATCGATGAGAGAATGCACGAGTAAAGCTGAGAAAACAAGGATTAACAGTGCAGATTATTACACAAAGGTTTATTGTTTCCGTATCTGAAAGCCCTTCTTCACAGGTCACTGGTTCATAGAAAATTACCTATTAAACTATGTCTATGGTGCACTGTCGAAATATAACTAGATTGACGATGTCACCAATCGAAAAAATTAAAAATTAATAACAATAATAAATTAATACATTACATGAAAAAATAAATAAATACCTATTAAAAAACCTAATAAGGGGCTGTGTAAGGGTAAAGAATTTTCATAACCCCGCGTGGAATGGAACCCCCGCATGAGTGACCAACGTCTTCCGAAGCCTTGTAAAAATAAATGAAGATTAGCATCCTTTGAGGAATGAACACAATAAACTAGGCAAAGTTCCCCTTATTTATGAAAACCGAAAGGATGGACGTACAGCAACTTCGATGATCTCATTCGATTCATTTAATATCGTTGTCCACAAATCAAACAAAAAACACCCTTTTATTTCGGAAGTTTTAGAGATCTCGAATTTTTAATATTTCGGCATTTAAGGGGACGCCTTAAGGTCTCTGAAAGCAGACCGACTGGCGCCTTTCCAACCAAAAGAGCAAGAAATGTGAGTGACTCGAATGTAGTGATACCTAGCGGTAGACGCGCGGACTCTGTCCGATCCAAAAAATGGCTGAAAGCTCCTTCCCAATTCAAAATACGACCCAAACGGTTTATTCAACAGTTCTCAGCCAATAATTGACCGATTTCAATGATTCTTGCAGCGTTCGTTTTATTTTCGATATTTTTGAAACCTCTAGGTCCCAAAAACTTTGAAATTTGAAAGTAAAATTGTTAAATGGTATCTAAATTTGAAAATTTTGCAATTTTAAAATTTCAGAGGAACGGTCTTATGGGGGAAATTCAAAACCAGTAGATTGCCGCAAGAATCACAAAAAGCGGTCCACTATTGACCGAGAAAAGTTGAAAAAACCGCATATATATACCATCCGGCACCCCCTAATTGATGTAAATAGATTACTAGATTGATGATGTTACCGATAAAAAATATTTAAAAAAAAAAAAAATTAGGCTGATAATTAGGCTAATGTACGACTTTTGTGCTACATTTCATTATGTTTGGCTTAGTAGTTTTCGAAAAAAGCTTCATAGGGCATACAACGGACGGATGCCCCCCCCCCCCCGCGCCTTTCGAGTTTGGAATCTACGTATCTTGAAACGGTAAATCAACAAACTTTGAAGGGGTTGACAAAAGTTCTTGGTCGATTATGAAATTTTTTTATTGAAAATGACAAACTGAAATGGTAGGTACATAGGTCCTACACGATAAAATTCACTCGAATTTTAAAACGTAGCATTAACACAAGTTCAACACTACACATACCTCTGAAGCCCCATCATCTTCAATCTATTAGCCTGCACTACCTTCACAACTTACAGTACCTCCATCCAATAGATTCTGAGTTTCTCATGCTTGCTCACTCAGCTGTATTAAATCACTCAGTGGCTGAGGTGAATGTTCCTTCCAAGACCTATCCAAGATCCCTGTTTACTAGGTATGTGCTCCTTTCAAATTCACTGCATATCACGCATGTAGAAAAAATAGCTGCAATTTTACATTTGGAATGCAATCCATTTCATCATTTTATTGATAGGTCCCAATTTATTTAGTTCTACAATTTTCTTTTATGCCTACCCCTTCTCTCGTTTTATAATCGTATCCGATCAAGCTCAAATTGGAGAGGGGGAGAGGGTAGTTATAAAAAACTTATTCATTCATAAACATTTCATTACAATAGCATCATTATTGGCTGCTATAATGTGAAATACTTGCAACAAGCATACCGTTTTCGTTTGATTTCGATGAAATTGTGTGGGAAAGAGTGGGTTTCGCTGAGAGCGGTCCCCTTTAAATTTTGCTAATTAGAAATCAATAGTTTTTACTGCGCATGCGCAATCATAAAATCCATCAAGCGTAATTTTTCCATGGAATATTTGTCTAATCTTACTCGAATTCGAAAGGGTAGTTGGTCGATGATTTTTTTACCTCACATGACTTTCATCAATATTGTCATTGTAGTAATTGCTGCGCATGGGCAAACTTCAAATCTTTGTATCAATCATAAAACCTATAATTTTAATTCGATTTCGATGAACTTTCAGAGATTAAACGGTTTAGTGGATGGTCTTCAATGAACTCTATTACTTCAGAACCACTGATAGTTTTCAAGCAAACGTTACGGTTATCAAGCACCGTTTCCTTAATGCCTGATTGAAGATTTTGCTCAAACTCTAAAGCAACCTCCATGGAATCTTTAAAAATGATATTTTGAACCATTTCAATGTCCAGGAATACATTCATGTTATGGGAACCAGGAAGCTATGTGCCACACCCAACTTGGCAGACTTTTTTTTTGTTGAGAGCGAGAAAGAGAGACAGCGGTAGAGAGTGAGTGAAAGAGAGAGAGAGAGAGAGAGAGAGAGAGAGAGAGAGAGAGAAAGAGAGAGAGAGAGAGAGAGAGAGAGAGAGAGAGAGAGAGAGTAAAATAAAAATTAAATGCCTATAATCACGAAAACCAATGTGACAAGACAAGTGGGTACAACAAGTAGAAATAATAACAAGGAGCAACTGTGTATTAAATGAAGGAGAATTCAAAACTGAAGACAAGCGTAACTTTCTTCATCCTTTTCAGGTACTCTTTCCAGCCAGTTATCACAACACTATTAGGTTCACAACGTCCTTTTAATAAAGTAGTCATGTTACTCACCCGAATCAAGTTGCTGCGTGATGTTAAATCCCCGGGTGAGGAATTTTATTCCATTACCAGAGATTCGGTTCACACCGCGGATACGTTGTTACCTCGTAGATATAATTTGTTCTTCTGACAGCCAACACGCACTAAACAGACAATCAAGATCTAAAATGAGATTAATCGGGCTTCAACTACTCCACCTGATGATATCACGACAGCCCTGTGTGTGCCGGTTCCCTCATACGCGAACGGATTGTTTGTCTTTTCTTTTTAATGACGTTTGTTTAAGGTTGATGAGGGTGTCAACATCTCCGTCTTCATTTCACCCACAAAATGGTTGTACTACTGCCTTCCCCCGACAGTTTATGTTGTCTTATTATATATATACATTCTTAAATCATTGTTGTAATATACTTTAATTTACTTATACCAGTCATTTTTTATAATGACAAAACCGCTGTCTTAAACACACGTTGAGTCCTTTTATAATGATTATTTTAACATAATTAGAGTATGACTATCGAAATTAGTACATTAACTAATTTCGTTTAATACATACTTGCCCTATTTAGCCAAATCTTTAACGAAGATGGGACTGGAGAGGAATGAGCATGGGATTAACGATTCGGATGGACGGTTAGGGTCTGTTATTGTAATGCGGTCCTTTCCAGTATCTATCCGACTTCAGCTTTGTTGATTGAATAGGAAAGAAAATGAGTTCAGAGCCCTCTCAGTGGCATCATCAGGGCGTCATCGCCTTGACAATGTATCCTGTAAGCTCTAGGTAGCCTAATTTCGAAATTCAGCTACGTACACTGAATAGATAAAAACTGCTCAGTCATCAGGCCATCAAGGCTCTTTCTCGTTGTCACCCAGCATCCTCGATGTAGCTCAATTTCGATTATTGGCTCGTATGTTGAAAGTGAGAACCAATCCTTTGAGCCCCCTCAGCTAATCAGACCATCAAATGCACCAGACCATCAATGCAGCCCTAACCATCTGTTCAAGCTACCATGCCAAGTTTTCATTGTAACCCAGGAGTTTCCAGGTAGCTCAGTTACGATTTTCTGCTTCATATGTTGAATAGGAGAAACCAACCACAGCTTCAAGCCATCGAGGCACTTTACCAACAACATTCAGTAGCCTCTGTGTTGCTGAATTTATACTTTCAGCTTCGTTCGAGATTAAGACCAAACATCCTCAGAGCCCCACCATCTTTTCAGGCTACCATGTCAAGTGCTCATTGTAAATCAGGAGCTACCAGGTAGCTCTGTGTCGATTTCCTGCTCCATATATTATGTTGATTAGTAAGAAACCAACCACCGTGCTCCCTCAGCTTCAGGCCATCAAGACACTTTCTCATCATAAGGCAACAGTCTCTGTGCAGCTAAATTTAGACTACAGCTTCGTTGATGGATTAGGACCTAACAGTCTCTGAGCTATGTCGCTATGACACCTTGTTGGTGCAATTAGCAGCCACTATTTTGCTCAGTTTCAGCTGATCAGGCATTTTCACTGTGACTCCATTTTGCTCGGGAGACACCATTTCAAATTAAACCTTCGTTATTCGGTTTTAGCATCGTTGTTTCAAACAATGTTCAGCATAGCATTAAAAGAGAGCGGGTAGAACAGCTTCACACAAAATGGATGCCACGACGACGAACAGCCAAGAGTAAAAGGAAGAGTCCATTTTCTGAAAAAACAAACCAGTAAGTAAGGGTAATTTTGAATCGATCGTGTAATGTTTTATGTATAGGAATGTCGAGCCTAATTCTTGCATGCTATCAGAAAATGTTCTTCCCCAAAAAAACAGCTACAATTACAGAATGTGAACCAACTCTGCAGTCAAATTCCGTTTCCGAGAACAATTACGGAACCACCATTCAGCTGTAGGTACCAAAAAACAACAACAAACCACCTAAACATTCGACGAAGGTGCGAGAATATTCAAGAACCCTCCTTTGTTCCTTTTCCGATTTGTCGATCGAAATTTGCCGATCTGACCGACTCCCGAAAGGTTTTGTCGGCCTCAAAAGACGTGCGGCACCGTCTTAACCCGGATTTATGGACGGTCGATCCTTATTTATGCCTCCCCGCCCTACTCCCGTACCCTTTCGTAATAATATAAAGACCCTCCAAATAGATATGCTAAAATCATTTGACCTTGGAGAAATCCAGTGGTCAGAGTGGGGGGGTTTACCCTTTTGTTGAAGTGATTTACGGAGGAGCCCGCAAACCAAACGCACCTTATTCGGAGTCTTGGAGAGATCATGCTCCGAGCTTTTCGTCATCTTTCCGGATGAAGGTTTTTAGTTCCTAGTTGTAAGAGTTCTACAGTTGAATTGATTTAAACGAAGAAGCAAATATTACCAATAAATACTTTAATAGACTGGGCTAAGTTATAATGGGGTATAAAAGAACCCCACGCTCCACAGTGGGTCAAAAATACAAAATCAGTCGGTAAAAAAAAAAGCTCTAAGATCAGTTGTTTTCATGGATTTTTTCGTGTACGAAAGTAGTAGAAATCTGTTCGGTACATCCTGGAGCTGTCATTATTCGATGTTGGGCTCCCTTGAATTGAGGGGAAGGCAGTGGGAAATATTAGAATAGAAATAAATATGAAACAATTCGATAATTCTCATTTAAGTTTTTAGATTCTTGTGACTCCATTTTACTGTAAATCGGAAAAAAAGGTTCAGTTTTACTGGAAATTATTAATAAAGTCTGAACAAGATGAACGAGGAAAATTAATATATCTGAATTTTGTGCCTACACATAAAATAGTACGATTATTAACAGAATGTACGAAGTGGATAATGGATAGATAATCGATTGTAAATTGTATCTCTGTGGAATGCCATGTTCAACGTCTGGTACTCCTAGAATGTGTGTAGGAAACTTTTACTTTCAAGTATAAGCAGTATGTTACGTCTTACGTTCAACGTCTGGTACTCCTAAAATATGTATAGGAAATTTTCCTTTGATTGGCTGCTTAAACTTGCGTATTTAGGGATTGGGGCCGATCACGGAGAAAACCGTGTTCCGTCTAATTATGACAATAGTCCGATTTATTTTTATTTTATTTATTTATTTATTTTTTTTTTTAAGTAAGTTTTCTTTGCTATTGCTTTGCATGGTTAACTAGCAAGGGTTAAAGGTTGCAAATCTTAAATTCTTATCACAATTTTTCTTTTTTGCATTTTCGGCGGCCCACTGTGTGGCTTTTCCCATTTTCATACTTCTAAAGCTATTATTTAACTTATTACCAATGGTGATTATCTCCAAAAAGATTGAAATTCAGCTAAAGTTAAATGAATTTTTGTATTGCGTTAGAATCCTTAAATTAGGATTCAGCACCCTGAAATCCTCAATTTATTTGATAAAACTTTTAGTTGAAATTCCAGAAAGTTCTATCTTAAAATCGGTGGGAAAGATTTTGTTTGACGTTAACTATCAATCCTTCCGGTAAAAGCACCGAATTTTTACAAGACCTGATTCCATCCGTTTCAGGTGGGAAACCCATCATATTGAACCTTCTTGGAAATCTATCTGAACCGATAGTTCATTAAAATGAATAATAAAAACTAAGCATTATGTACGTAGACCGCGTAACCTGATAGCCTTAAGAGCAAGAATATAACGAAAAGAAGATACAGCTGATCTGACTTCTCTCAATCTCTTCCACAGGTCCCCAGGAGGCTGAGTACAAAATTTCAGGGCTCCAGGTTGTACATGAGAAAAGTTAGCTTCATTTCTCACACATCTTATTTGACTTTCTCGCAATCACTTCCACAGGTACCAGATTTCAGCACTCGAGGCTGTACGGGTGACAAGTTATCCTTATCGGTGATATAACTTCCTAGGAATCACTTTCATATGTCCCTGAGAGACTGTGTACCAGATTTCAGGGCTCTTAAAGTCTGTCGAATTTCGGTCTGATGAGAAATAACATTGTGGCGGATTTTAAAACGCTTAATCTGTGACGGATTTTCGTTACGCAATTTCTTGTGTTCCTTTTCATACTGAAGACCTTTCTAAACGTAGTCTGTAACCAATAAAATATTACTACATCTATAACTTTTCAAGTAAAACCAGGTATTTGGAGCGCATGGAACGACACCATCCATAAAATGAAGATGCAGCCGTGAGGAGCACGTTGGCTATGATTGGCTACTGAAAGGGTACTAAAACCTTACTACACTATCTGACAAAGATGAATATGAGCTCATCAACCTGCACTTTCTACTAATTCAGCCACAATTTAGTGAAATACATCAAATGTGTTTGTGTATTCAAAACAATCCAACATAAGTGAAACTATTTAGAAACTACTTAGATTTTAATAGGTTGAAATAGTGTCATTGGATTTTGTCGACACCTCTAAGTCAATGTTGCATGCAACATTTGAATTCGTTTATATTAAAACATCTGTGGGCCTCAGATCACCTCTCACTAATTTCCCCTTCGCAAGACATTCCAACAGCCATACATTTGGTCGGTAGTTCAGAAAGAAATAAGATTTTAAATCCCATCAGTATTGGGTGGGTATGAGGGAGCAGATCGTTTTTGAATGATTCATTTTCCGCTCGGAAATATAATTGTATTATAATTAACCTTTTCAATGGAAGCAGTTCAATGTGGTGAGACACTCATTTAATTATAGTCCGTATTTTTACACCCCTGCAGGTTTTGGCTCCTACGCCCTGAGTTGGGCGCCAATTCCAATGCACCTCACTTCGCCCAGCCGTTTGAAGTACCCAGACCTTTGCCGACCAAATTCAGCTGTTTTGATTCTTATTGAAAACCCCTTGTCGTCGGGGTTATATTTAGAATAGCACCTTTTCGTTGCACCGCCGATGCACTTGAGAAGGTTCGTTGGACTGGACCCCGTTCAAATAACACTTCAACACCCTGTAATAACAATCTTGGCGAAATACGGTATGAACGAGCGGGGTGAACCAGTTCTAAAGAGAGTATTTCTCGGAGATTACAGTAATCTGCAGGAATCGCAATAGAGAGGAGGTTCACCACAAGTATTAAAAACGATTGAAAACACTCATCTTAATTATAAAAACCGTAAAGGAGTAAAAACGTTAACGGTAGGAAAATATAGTATTTAATTAGTTCAAGCCGATTCACTATTTAATTCTGATAATAACAAACCGACCCAAAACAGTAATTGGAAATACTTTTTCCACTGAACTAAAAGTTGTCTTTATAGGTTCAAATAACGATGGATGATTCCACTTATTATTAATGTCCTGGCGCGAGCATGAACCGATATTTAGGAATCTTATGTTGAACATATTGAAGTACAATTTGGACATCCACTCCTCTGGTTCTAGCTGGAAAGCATCAGCCCAAGAAATTTACTACAAACTCCAAGTATTATCATAAGAACTACATCACTAAATCTCTGCTCAAGTCGTATCAATTTCGTGAATTAGGTATGTCTAAAAAGTAGCTATAATTCCAATGCATTAAACAATCTTAGTAGCAATAAATTGGGCAATATTTTGAAATTTAAGCACTCTTCGAAATGGTCAACTAGCATGCTTTATACCAAAAAATCTTTTCCAAATACGATTCCGCTAAACGAAAATGTTCAAGTGTTCACCATTTTTTAAATATATTTTTATAGTTTTTTTAAACAAATCCGAATACATAAAATTAATGTACACTTTTCAGGACAACTTTGTGAAGAAAAAAAATTCTGAATGTTCTTCTGAAATAGAAAAAACCGAAATGTATACTAAATAATTTGTATTTTACACAATCTTGTTCACTTTTAAATGGTTTTTAGTACGTTTTACTGAAATCTGAATACAATTTTAAGGAACATTCTGTTCCTGTTTGTCCTTTTTCTTAGTTGATGAACTTTTTTTAAGCAATATCCTGCCAAATATATAAAATCAATGATTTTCTGTAATTTTTTGCTATTTTTAGTGTTTTATTTCGGACATTTATTGAAATTTTAGAAATTTATAGAGCTCAAAAAGTCCTGTACGACGATCTCTTTCTTTTGGAATGCTTCATTCATGGAGAAAGAACGGAATTTTGTATCTTAATTCTAGGGACAGTTATCGTCTAGAATGTATACAATATTAGTATTTATTAGTATGTATTAGAATACGTATAGCAGTTATACGTATATTATTGTGTGATAGGTGATATTTTCTGCATGTATAATATTATAAATAAATATGGCATAAACAATAATTAACCATAACTGCTAAAATAAATCAAACAAGATAAAGTAGAAACAAAAGCATTCATAGCCTTTTCAATAGCCTTATTTTCAACGAAAACGAAGGGTTAAGAAAAGTCAACGAAAGGTTAAGATGGAAAAGTGAGGTAAAATCCTAACAGGTGAGGTAAAATCCCTTCAACCCGAAACATTCCCAAAACACAAGGGTGAACTAAAAATAACGTCTTCTAGGCTACCGTTAAATTATGAGGAATTATTTCAAGTCTCAGCTTATCTCATTTCACCGAGACTTGCTTCAAGAAAACAATCCAGAAGTAAATGAGTAAATTTGTACGGGAATTCTTTTATACTGGTGGATTAGGAGGCTTTGCGACGAGGTTTGTTTTTGTTAGTTTGGCTTGGTGGTTCGGCCAGAATGTTGATTTTGGGAGAAGACGGATTGTGAAGAGCTCATCTCGTAAATCGACTCCACGCTTTATATTGCTAAACCGCCTGACGTCATGAAGAGAAGCGTATCTCTCTGTTCTTTCGAAGTTCAAGAAGAAATGGGACTGTTGGAAATCCGTTCTTGAACAAACAGTCTTAAACAGACTGATACATTGTTTTCTTTACACTTTTCTGCAATTAAAATCTACTAAAATCTACCTAGGAGTGGCGTCAATGTAGTCACGTAAGCAGCGAAGGTAGTGGGGTTGCTTACGCCTGCTTACAAGGGAAGAGTGGAGACCAAATATCCCTTAAACTTTCCCCCCTTTTTAAATGAAGTACCTACGAACTATGGTATTCAAAATTTTTTGTGCAAAATTACGCTGAAAATATACCTAAATCTCATCAATGTGTGCTAAAGAAAAATCTACTAAAGCTGCGACAAATTCTAAAAATCTGATAATTTGTTTGAATAGCAGAATATCATTTTGAAAATTTTTTTCATCATAAAATTTATGGTTAATGTGAACACAAAGTGCTCAATTTGGAAAACACTTCAACATAAATACAATAAGATCATTTACTAAAATTCGCTCATATTTATGATCATGCTGCATAAACATAGATTTTGAACCTTTTGTCAAATTCTATTCTGTTTGATTTACAGTCGGATTTTCAGTTAATGTGTCCGCTGATCTTAATAAAACGTAAACTCAACAAACTATAATTACCTACCTATCTAATTTTGTTGACATTTCAAAACTTTGTCAAAAAGTGTGTCTCATTTCTCTTTGATGGCTTTGACCTTTCAAAAATAGTCCTTTCTGTACTTTCAAGTTTAGACTTTTACTATTCTATAATTGTACTCTATTATAGGTGTCTTATTTTATCTCATGAATTTCAATTCGTAGATGCCTCGATCAATGTCGATTTATACATGTGATTTATATAGTCTACTATTATACTTCTATTTCAGCTCTTGTTATGTTTAAAGGGGCGAATAATGTGTATTTATGATTAATTGAATTATATTAATTTCTCCATGTTTCGCTTGTCACTGATAAATATAATCCCAAAGAATCGCCACCCGCAAAGCTGTACGTTGAACGGCTATTTTCTCTAATCAACCTACTGAAATAAACGACCGTTTTTAATACAGTGTATTTCTTTTTTTTCCTCAAACCACACCTTTCATTTCACGGATAATTTCATCAATTACTGAGGTAAGAAAAACTAGGTACGTTAATATCGTTCCGTTTCTATAGAAAATTGTTTTGCGGTCGTACAATAGAGAAGATTTAATGCAGTCGTATAACAAAAAAGATCCGAATTATTAACACTTAGTAAAATTGTTAACAATTTCCGTATTTGTAACGTTGCTTGTTTTAAGTTTTTGAGTTTTACTTCTTGACAAAACCCGAGCTCTTGGGGAGAAATGTTGAAGTAGTAGGGAAAGAAAAATCCAAAAGTGAAAGGATTTTCGCGCTATTTTCTGAAAATTAACATATAATTTATTCGTGAAACAGGTGTTGGAACTTGGGTCAAATGTGGTTATGGTTCGAAATAGAAATTTTTATCATCGTGATTTCGTATTCTTTGGGGGAGATGGATTTGATCACTTTCGATAAGACAAGAGGACGTATGACAGGCAGACGGACATGGAAACAAATTAGTTCTAGAAGCTTTAACTCGAGTAAGCATTTCTTCGAGATAAAATGTATGCATAAGTGGGCGTCTTTGCGCAAACAGCAGACTACTCCGGTAGCCTAATGCGGGCCTGTCAAAGCGTTAAGATATATTTATTTTTCCCTCGCTCCGAAGAGACTAATATTGGGGTATTATCGGATCCCATAATTCATAATAGTAGGTAGAGAGGCCTTGACGCGGTTTTCAATTTAGATTGGCTGACTTCAAAAGAACACGCGAATCCTCGGGTTATGAAAGGTGTGCGTGGGTCTGGGGATACGAGGCGTCAACGAAAAAACCGCTTATTTAGGAACATTCCGACATTTTGGCTGTCAAAATATTATGGGTGATCCATCATACAGATCGAAAATTCTCGCGGTTAGTCAACCCTGTACCAATAACTGAGACAGACCTCCACCACCCTGACATATGACGGTGTACCTTTAACCACACAAAGCATATATGTTCGAAAACGCAAATTAACAAGACGAAAATTAACAAGATTAACTAAAGAGCCAAGACTGGGGATTAGATTCAGTCAATATCGCTCGGGAGCAAATTTTATGTCAATCAGATCAATAAAAATTGTCATTCTTAATACTGGCAGCAAAAAGGACCACTCACAAGAGAGTTCCTAGTAGATTCGTAAAACACAATACGTCGTGCGGTATCTGCAATCCGGCGCCGTAACTCTGACGCAATGAGTTATGGTGACGCATCCTTCCGTGCAGAGCCGTCAACGGATCGCAATCCAGAAAAAACTTAATCGTCCTAAATAACCTTCTTCCATGGACTCAAATAACCTCCTAGGGATAATTTCCTCCTTCCATGGAGATAGCGTTACAACTAGATCCGTTAAGGACATGTCGTGACTTTAAGGTGCTGTAAATGTTTCTCGTTACTGCACGCCGTATTGAGACCGACGGATCTCTAGAAACCCTTTACTATACTGAATGAACATTTAATCGGTAAATGATAATGTTCATGATCGTGTGAGCGAATTTTTATAAATCATCGTATACATCGTTTGTATCCATGTTGGATATTCTTGAATTTTCATCAATTTGAGTACAATGACATGGTTAACTACAAAGTTTTTAGTAAAAAACTTGATCTAAATAATATTCTGCAATTAAAACCAAATTAAATTGTTGGCATTTTTTGCAGTTTTAATTTTGAGCCTAAGTTTTTGAATGTTCTAGTTCTCAGTTAAAATGCTTCTTTTTGAGCACTACTCATCTAAAACTTGAAAGTAACGATTTTTAGCCGTTTTATGCAGTCAAAAAATAAAATATTTGACCTATTTGCAATTTGACCTGCTTTTGACTTCCTTTCCATTTTTTCTGGTTTGCACTTTGACCTATTTGTTGTGCGTAAATCTTGTAACTCATATTTTCTCTTGGGATGCCTGCTTTTTTGGCGAAAGAACGGATTTAAATCTCAATCCTAAGAGCGTTGTCATCAGAAATGACTCATTTGAAAAAGCGGTAAAATCCAGGAATCTTTTCAGAATGCCTCGAAACGGATTTCCATGAAGAACAATTGGAAAATTTTTATTTTAGAATGTTTTGCGCCATTGCTATTGTTTAATTTTTTACGAAAATTCGTAAAATCTACAATGAATTACTGAGAGAAAAAAAAACGAGGAAAGCCCAAAATCTCAGTAACAACAACCTAACCTAATTTTAGCGAATTTTCGTAGAAAATGAAGATATTGCAATGGCTCGAAAAATTTTAAAACCAAAATTTCAGAAGCCTTAGAAAACATCTCGACCAATTAACAACGGCGAAAATGGTAGGGCTGAATAATACCGTCAATGTATTATAACGATACAGAATAGTTTAGACAGAGAATGTTCTCGAGAATTTTCATAGAACCTTCATAATTCTTGTTCCTACCTAATAGGTACGTATAGACTTTCTGAACTGTAAAACGGTTTAGAGCAAAAATAACGTTAGGGGTTTTGGGCTGATTCTTGATTGATTCAATAGTCAGGGAAACCCCAACTCACCAAAAGAGAGACATATTTTGGAAATAGCATAGTTTTCCAACATATCAGTTCCGTGAATAAATTGTGAAAATATTTTCAAAATTTGGATGAATCGAAGCTCTTGCATACAAGAATACACGAAGTACAAAACCTTGAGGTGCATATCCAAAGTACTGGCATAATTTAGGTTATCTTGAGAACCAATGGAGTGCGTGAAAACGGTACGTAAATGTGTAAAACAGGTTTTTTACGAAGGCTGCATTCCTTCGTATAGAAGACACTATTTTCAGGAAAAGCACATTCAACGGTTGTCTTAAATGAGTTGTATCAGGTTGCATTCGCGTGCCCCCTAAGAATTTTCAACCAACTAAAATGGGTGTTTTGTGACACTGAAATCATAATCAAACTGTGAAGGTGGGAGTGAACCGAAGGGAAGTGTTTGGCAGTCAGTTGTGAGAGAAGTGTATTATTTAAGATGGAGTGACGCCCCAGCAACACAAATACGTCTGCCGTTCGCGTTGCCAAACCCCGCGCCTCTATCCCGACCGGTCGTTCACCACATTACCTTCCACTTCCCAATCACTCCCGCCACTTACCCACCGGCTCTAAACTCTTAACAGTCCACAAAGAAAACCATCAACCGTCTTTTTAGGGAGTTGGTATCGCGAAATACACGGTATACTTGCACTTCTAAGTAGGTAGATATTTTTTCAGGAATGGAGAAAAGCGTCACTTGGACAGGAAAAAAATACCTATACACACCTCAAAAAAATTAAGGGATCACTTTTCCTTGTAGAGGACAAAGATCCCAGATCAACCGAACAAAGTTCACATTATATCTCATGATTAGGTACCTTGTGGAGATGAGATGCACCCTGTTCTTGGTACTTTTCCGTTATCTCCCCCCCCCCCCCCCCCCCTCCTCACCGACATCATCAACTTCTGAAAATATGGTAATTCTTTTTTTCCTTTTTTTTAGCGAATTTTTGAAGAAAATTAAGCTATTGCTCTCGCCTCAAAATTTGTAGAATGTGAATTTTTGAAAACATTTTATTTTTCAATTCTGAATCACCGCATAATATATGTATTTGTATGTATATATGTATGTATGTATATATGTATGAACGTATGTATGTGTCATTCCAGACGATAACTGTCCGTATAATTGTGCTAGAAACTACAAACAAATTTTAAAATGTTAAGGGCCAAAACACAGCTTGATTTGAAATTTTCGGATTCAGCGTAAAATTTCCTATCCAAAAATCGGTAATATTCTTCAAAAATTCGCTCATGGGGTCATGCTGCATGACTGGACTTTTTTTAAATAATATAATTTTTGCCCACAGTTTGAAATTGTCACCAATTCTACGTAAATATGTAATCTAAGTAAGAAGTAATGTCAGAAACATCGGGCGGGCGTCTTGAAGACAAATTGACAGGGGGGTGGGGGTATAACGGAAAACTACCCTGTTTTTTGTTTTATCTCAAAAACTGAGAATGGCTAGCGATATCAAGCTTCGAATTGAGCCAAAATAGAATGAATCTTGTTTCTTCAAGGTTATCAGCTCTAATCCGAGAACGGAGTAAGATATTGCGATTCTGGCTTCACCATCGTGTTCAGCACTAAAAAATCTTTGAAATGAGGCGTCACTCGGCAAAAATTAACATAAGTTACTAACAATAACAACAAAAGTACTTACATATACGAGTACATAAGTGTAAACCATATGTATTAGGTATTCTGAATGGATCAAGGATAGGAGTATAGGTATTGTGAAGTTCCAGAAAAAAGGAGTCTTCCGACTGACTTCACAACTATCCTTTGAACCATTGTGTGGTTGGGAAAGTAATTCATAAGTCTTGATTCTTTCGCAGGCATAGCAAGCCGGTCGGTACGACTCAAAGCTCGCCTGTCTTCACACACCTCTCACATCGCTGTCTACTAGAGAGGTGAAGAATGCCGCTCCTTGGTCACTGGAACCGCTGAACCAGTTTTTTTGTCGAGTCTAATTCTTGAGCAATTAGCGGTGATTAGAAACGTATTAGTGGGCCCCTTGAGAGGCTTCGGAGCTGTTTGGGGGGCAGGGTCCGTGAAAACTACCGTTTTCGAGAGCTGATTCGGATCAACAGGCATTTAACCAGGCGTTCGAGCAATGTTGTTACGACCCGGTAGACAGTCTGAAGATCCCCGTGGTACTGGACGAGGCTTTCTGGCACCTCACAATTTTTCTCATACTTTTCGGAACATCACAATCGTCAGATTTCATGGAACGAATGAAATAAAATCACATTTCAATTAAGTTCTTTCTAGTCTATCAGGTTCCCTTCCATAGGCAACTTGTTTTCCAAAATCGAAATTTTTACTTTCCCTGTCTTAAACATCCCTAAGCAGTACCGTGAATTTCTGTCTCAGTATGTCTAACTATAGCTCCGTTAACCTGCTCATCCTTGCTGCAACCATAAATTCCACAATCGTCATCCGACTTTGATGGCATTTTTGGAGATTAAGAGAGTCACATCCATCATGGTTCCCACTAAAATCATTGCTAAAGAATAAACTGGAGCACAAACAGCAAACGTTGAAACCCCCCAAAAGTCGATTCCTCGTGACCTAATCATCCGATTTTGCTCAAATTTGGTGACTAATTCAGAATTGAACGAAAGATGATTCTCCATCAATTTCAACATTGGCAGAAGAGTAGTAGCCACTATGCAAGGCTCTAATTAGAAATCTCCAAAATAGCCTGGACGTATCCTCACGATCTGTTTTCCATTCAATTTTTGTTTAATCTTGAGCAAGTTCTCCTGATTTAACGGACAGCGGAGAAATCTTGATTATCAAACTCTTAATCTTCGGTATGTATTCTTTGAAATCTGGCTCTTATTTTCCTCACAAGATACAGCGATGAAGTTTTTCCTCCCAGATAAAAATAACGTCGAAGGAACTGTCTTTCGAGGGGGAGGGATTTATGAATCCTACAGGATGCGTCCGTTTTAAAACTTACGGCATTCCATTTTGAATATTAAGATAGGTCAGGGGAAGAAATCAACTCTCATCACTCAAAGGCTGGCGGTAGTGTTGTGATAGCGACGGCCCATTCCGATAAAATACGACTGAGGAAACGGACGAGAGTGGATGAAGAAAAAAAATAAAGAGTTTGAATGTTGAACTTGGCACTTCCCGGCGGACGTTTGTGTCCTGAAAACCATTGACGTTTACCAATGACCTACCTTATCATTCCACTCGTAAACTAGGAGGGGTGAAAAACTTTATAATTTTGACAGTGGAAGATCTAAATCGGGAACCTGATACTAGTGATGACCAAATTTTGGTTGAATGAGGGTTCGACACATTCACCAATATTTTGACATTGCTCAATTTAATTGCCGTACACCAGGGTGTCTCCGCATCACCAACATGATTTTGATTGTATAGATTAGACAATTATGAAAATGACGGATAATTAACGGGTATAAATATGTTTGTGTCCCCGCTTTCAAGCCAATGTAAATCTGTCTTTATCCAATAAAAAAATGAATTTGATAAATTAACTTTCTCCTGCGAGTACATGATAAATATGGATTTGGAAAAAGTGGGGGCACATAAGCTACTATTACCACAGTCAAGAACGGAATAATGCTGAAATCCTTTTGTATTTAAACTTTGATCGAACATTATTGTAGTTTATATTGTAGAGAATGAAAACCGACAGGGGAACCCGATGACTCCATTTCAGATCATGTATAGTTTGATGGACTGGGTGCTCGGAGGCTCGCATCTCAAAAATAATAAAAAGTGTACTACATGAATTCTTTTAGTAAAATATAGATAAGAAGGACCGACAGATAAGAGTGATGTGCATAGTTTGGTCTTCTGGATGCTCCGTATAAGCACCGGCACTGCCGTCCCACAAAGACTGGCACTTTTGTCGCTTTTCAGAAGTAAAACCAGTGCTTCTGTCTGGCACCAAATATCGACTCTTAGGTAGGTACATACAACACATTTTACCAAAGGAAGTAGTATAGTATGCGTCCCCACGTTTTTAAAAACAGCAATTCTCATTTTTATCGTGCCTGTGCTTACACCGAGCATCCAGATAACCAAGCTATGCTCATCATTCTGATCTATTGGTCCAACTTATCTATATTTTACCAAAAGAATTAATTTGAGATTTTTTTTTCTCTCCACTTTTGAGATTCAAGAGCCAGCGAACATCCAGTCCACCAAACTAAACATGAACTGAACTGGAGTCGTCGGGGGTCTCTCGTCGGTTTTCATCCTACACAATTTAAACAGTAACGAGGTTCGATCAAAGTTTAAATACAAAAGGGTTCTAGGGTTCATTCCGTTCTTGCCTGTGCTGTAGTTATGTGTCCTTACTTCTTCCAAATCCTTATTTCGCATGTACTCGCAGGAGAAAGTTAATTAATCTTGAAACTACAGGAAAATGGAGATTCCGAGGTACTTATCCGAATCACTGTAACTACTTGTCAAAATCGAATGAGAACGTCTTGTTTGTTACATAAATTTTACGTTCCCGCATGCGCAGAGACTACTGCTGACCTGGAAACAATGGAATTCATAGGGAACCATCTAATCTAGACCCTAACCAGCAAAATCGAAAAAAAGAATAAAAATTGTAGCATTTGTGCTCATGACGAGAATGGGCGATTCCGTTGATTTTTGACTCCCCCTCCCCTCGAAAGAATTACATTCAGGATTAACAAAAATGAATGTAATTGGTTGAGGAACACTTTATTTCAATTTCCATGGTATAAATAATAAATACAATTCGTAATTTGAGCACAGTAATTTGAATGTGTGTACGGCGTTAGTACAACCGGATACGTCAAGGATCAGCTGTTGGCGTGCTTACGTCATTAATGGTAGTCGTGATACCATCATTGGGGTTATCCAAAAGCGGCTTAATAATTCGTATTTACAGACGGAGTGAAGAAAACACCCTTATACTCATAGTTAATACCTTAGTTAAATGCGTAGTTTTGTTTTCCAGTTTTTCCGTGAAGGTAAGCAAGTTTTCAAATGCAACAGAGTAACTTAGAAAAAGACTGTTCATGGTCCCGAAAAAACCACATGTCAGGTATTTGAACCCTAGCCGCTCGCACGGCAGTGTAAGCGTTACCACAGAACCATGGATAGATAGATTAGCTTCCTTTACAGTTATATAGTGGACTCAATATATCCCCTATGATAAGAAACATGCACACAAGTGAAGAGCATTAGCAGATGGTTAGACTCTCAGAATGGGTCTGACGGCCATTTCAGTTTCGCGTAATGGTAGAGTGACATTAACATCTCGAAATCCTAACCATCATGGATGCTAAATAATTCTCCATGATGATTCAGGTTTTGATTATTACTTTGTGATTGTGATGTTTATTCATGAAGTAGAAGGTTGTTTTTTCTATCCCGCCCTGGATAAGATCTCTTTTTCTGATAGCTATTTCTACTATTAGGTAATTGGTTAACTGACCTAGTTATACGGTTAATGTACTTATCCGTTTTTCCCCCCTTTTTGTCCTACAACAAAAACCCGATGCTCGAAGCTTCATTTTCTGATACACCGCAATCTCGGAAGCGGAGGCTACCTCAATTGAATCACGCACTTTCGAATGATTAATAGGTACCATTCATATTACTCTTTATTGGAAAGCTCCCTCAGTGATCTTTCACAATGCGAACAAACGCCTTTCTCACCGACATTTCCCACCCATAACAAGAAGCACCAGGCGGAATTTCTCATTAGTGATCCACCACACCTGTGAAGGCTACAGAGCTCGAAGGAGATCGCGGTCGTTGAACACGAGACCTTGGGGGTCGCGACGCTGACTCTGTCACGTTCATTGAGGCACCTGGCGACTGCTGACGTCAGCAGTTCACCCCGTTATCTCAACATCGCGTCACCGGCTCTTATCTAATCGGACTACCTACTCTTCTACTACTCCGGGTTAGGAATGGCACGCGAAAAACTCGAATCCCTTATCCGCTTATCGGGTAGTAAGGTCCCACTTAATTATCTGAAATATTTTCAACTCAATCAATTCACTCATACTGTTCATATTGCGCAATTTACGACAACGTTGATTGGAGTCACTCAGCAGTAATAAGTAAAGGCTGAATCTAATTTTTTTTATGACGAAGTCAACCTTTCACTACTTGATCATCACAAAGTGCGTTTCGTGGAATCTTTCCTAATCGACCTACACTACAATGCTGAAACTTGATACGGAGCTACCTACTTTGGGACATATGTATAGGTACTCGTAATTCTGTCAACTGCAAGGCACGGAGGCTTACTAACTACCTGAGGGACCCCTGAGGCTATATTCTTCCCTAATCGACCTACATAAAAATATTCATTCATCTATCGAGGATATAAACTAGTTGCTCCGCCACCCAGTCTGAAAAACTGGTTGTCAAATAGGGTTTCAATCGATTCTTTGCGACGAAAACTATAAAACGATACAAGTACCTATCGTCGGATCGTCACTAAAAACTTTATAGCGAATGCCGGATGTCTATTAAAAAGTTTACCTACCAAATTTCAAGTTGATAACTCCAAAATGGCGACATTTTGAACCTATTTTAATTTTATTTTAAATTTTATATGAACCTATTTAAATTTTAATATTTAATTTTAAATATATTTTGAACCAATTAAAATAGATCATCAACTGTAATAAATCAAGAACTGTTCACCGATTTCTGAAAATTGATACCTATTAAAATAGTTGAAATAATGAGGCTACAACTGTTACGCACGCATTTCGTTCTTTCAGATATATTTCTACTTACAAATTCTGATTGAACGAATTTCTGTAAGTTAAAAAAAGCCAGGTAGTCTAATTAAATAAGACAGAGAGAATTAATGTGTAACAATGTATATAAATAAATACAAAATTGCTCTAAAACACAATTCGTCAAAAAAACCGCTGGGCTACTCAAGTAGGCACCTACGCACTGAAGGCCGGTGTTTAGTAAACTCAGTTGCCTTCTCAAGACTTATCTCATTTCAACAAAATAATGGGGAAAAGCGCCATAAATCAGACTCGTCCCTGGATATAAGGGCCTTGGCGCCCGTTTTATCTTAAGTTACTTAATCCCTTCGAAAAATATCCGGTCTGTTAAATTTCTGAGGTTTTTTTTATAAGGAAGGTAGAGTAGATACTTATCTTGTTATCTTTTAGTGGTAGGCGGTTGCTAACGGTAATACGCGTCAATCACTCGTATTTTAACGATATTTCTCGTGTAACTGTCACTTCGTTTACAAATATTTTCAGGTTTGCTTTAAAATACATCGTCTAACTTGTATGTCCACAAAAAGTCCAACGACGCATGTGGGTTTTTTCCCTTTTTTTCTTCTAACGTCCGACTGTACAAGTCGGATAGAATATGACGTCAACTGATAAAACAAGGAACATACAGAACTTTTCCTTCAGGGTAACCAAAGTCGTGTACTTAGTTCTAGAACCAACTGACCTAAACGTACATTCATAAAAATCTACGTCGTTTAGGTACCTAGTTCGTGAGTAAAAGCCCTTCAGATATACACAAGAAACTCTACAACGTAGCTACTTCTAGATCGTTTGTTTCCTATTTTCAGTTTTTTAAATCTACTTAACTTGATTTTTTTTCTTCAATTGTTTAAAATTTAAAAATCCTGTTCGAAAAGTAGCCACGGCGATCGGTAAGGGAGAAGCAGAACATTGCAAATATTTCTGTACACCATTTTTTCACCGAGTTCCAGCTAAACATTAAGGTAAGAAGTACCCAGGTTAAACAAAAATGAAAAATAAAATAAAAAATAAATAAAATAAAAACAAATAAAAACAAATAAATAAATAAACATCATATGACCATATCAATTGAAATGAAGTGTATGCTGTATCAATTGAAGTGTTTGCTGCCGTCAGCAATGAAGACGAAAATGAAAGGGGTGTTATTGGTGGGACTTGGGGAAATTGGAAACGGACAAATTAACCATTAGCAGTACGATTGCTGAACAACCCACGATTTCGATCTACGAGAGCCTACGAGATTCTCAGCGTGCCGTTCACACGATTCCCCACAATCTCAGAGAGGGTTCAAAAAAACGAACCAATACGATTTAATCGTTCCAACCCCTTTGAGGACTGTAAATAACAGAAGAGGGACTACCGGAGATATGTTCTTTTCTCAGGCACCAAGTTACCACAAGCTCCCTTCGAAAAAAAAAAAAAAACTAAAATAAAACAACAAGCCGAACGAGGCAGAAGAGATAAATAAACACTGGGACTGGGCTAACTGATGGGACAGTGCGTAAGTACGTAAGTGGTCGTATAGCTGGTTGAAGGGCCCAGGAATACGGTGTTGGTTCGGGGTGTCGTTTTCACTGTAGGGCCCGTCTTTAGTGTGGGTGTGGAAATTAGTATACACAGGGGGGTTGAGTTGTGCTTGTAGTGAACAGTTTTGTCGCATATGGAAGCTATAGGGCTCGGCCTCTGCTAAGAGCACTCCACGGAAATATCTTTTCATCGATGCGGGTCGCCGGCCGTGAAACCTGAGACGTTGTCACTACTTGTGACGCTTTCGCGTACCTACCTACTACCTATTCACGCGCGAGGTGTCTCATGACGATAATAATCATCAGAGGAGAAACAGACATTTTAATTTATTATTTTAAATAATGCTAATTCTATTTTGATGCTTATTCTGTTTTGTTCTTTGTTAATTAGGAGAGAAAATACGTTTTCGTGTAGAAAAGCGTGTTTTTAGCGAATGTTTCTAGAAAAAAGCTGTTGCAATGTCTCTAAAACTTTTAAAATCGACACTTTCGAAAAATTACTTCATTGAAATCCGTTTTGATACATTCTGAAACAAATTCTTCAGTTCAGCATTTTTTCATTGTATATTTAATATTTGTGTGTAAGTCCTTCTCCAGACGATAACTCTCCTTAAGATTGAGATAAAAATTCCATTTTTGCGTCAAAAATTCCGTTCTTGCGTCACGAAAAGATCCCCACTTGGTTTAGCACTTTAAATTAATCAAATTTCAAAAAATGTGCTTAAAAAAAATCAATAAAAATGGCTAAAAACTGATAACGATAGTGTTGTCATACTTTTTTTTTTTTTTTTTTTTTTTTTTTTTTTTTTTTTTTTTTTTTTTTTTTTTTTTAGCAGAATTTCAGTAAAAAAAGTTTATCAACGATGAACTAGAACATTAAAAATCGTATACACACATTTATGCTGAAAAATGTACTTGAATTTAATTGCATAACAACTACAAAAAAGCTAAAAATCCAAAATCTTTTTTAATTTATAGAATATTATTCAGAACGGTTTTTTACCATAAAATTGGTTGGGAACTATTTATTTTCACTCAAATTCCTTAATTTTCAAAACAGTGTACCATAATATAATAGGTATGACAATTTACAAAAATTCTTCTTACGATCAAGCTGCATGACTAGAACTTTTATGTCGGAAGAAATCGAGGGTTTTCTTGAAAAATTACCTTATGACAAATAATGAGTTTGGCATTATATTTTGTGTTGAGGCGAATGGTGACATTTGCCGATTTTTCCGACTCCGTTATAACCAAAAGTTACCTCCTAAAACGCATTAAATCAAGCATAAAAAATAAACTAAAAACGTTGGTTGAAGAGTAAAGCATGATTATCCTAAAGACGGGAAATATCTACAGATGTTACCATTCACTTCAGCGTAAAACATTACATAGAGTTCATAATTTACAGTGGTAAGTACTTGAAAAAAAAACTTCTTTTGTGCTCTCCTGTAAAATCGCCAAAATGTCACTTACGATAATCGACCTCTGAGGTACAGAATTTACAGTGGTACTTAAAAACACTCAATTTCTTAAAAGACAAAAAAAAAAAAAACTTTTTAATCGCTTATAACCCCCGATTATCAAAGTAAAATTATAAATACATTATAACGTCGTAAAGCTCAGTTTTTGGGCCAAGTATTATTACTACAGTACCTACGGTAAAACCTGATAGAATCATTCAGAATCCAGGCGTTAGAAAATAGTGGTTTCTTATTTTTATACATTCTACTTTATGAAAAAAATTTTCACTCTCGACTAATCTCACAGTAATCTCAAGTTTGAGGATCCCCCAGGTTTTTTTTTTTTTTTTTTTTTTTTTTTTTTTTTTTTTTTTTTTTTTTTTGCAATTCAGAAAAAACAAAAACTAATTTGAAATTTTTATAACTTCCTTAGAAAGGGATTTCAGAAAAATGTATTGGGGAAACTTTTTGTTGGAAATTAGCAGTAAAATCGGTATTTGGCCGGTAGTGTGACCTACGTTGACCCCCATTTTTTTATATATCTATGTATGAACCTCCATTTCCATGTGAAAATTGAAATTTTCATTCCAAAAGTTATTGACACCTTTGCTAATAGCTTCATTTTTTTAAATTTGTTTAAATACTCCAATATCTAATACGCCTAATTCCTGACCCAACCCACAACTAAATCGTTTAATTGGACGAGCCGATAGCCCTGGAGATCAACCACCAATTTTAATGAATTATCACAAAGAACTCTATAAAAAAGCCTGTCGCTAATGGTTGGATTCAGCCCTTGATTGCTTGGAGTTATAAAAAGAGACAAAACGTCGATGTGCACGCGAACGTCTTGGTCTATTAATAGAATGAAAAATATCAGCCAGAGAATCTCGGCGGTAACCTGCTCCGAGGACAAAACCCTCACTTGTACCGAGCTAACTGTGCGTTGGAAATCCCCTTATAGCGAGCCCGAGGCGTTGAAAGAAATTCTAATTCATTAATTTTAAACTGCTAGGTGGATTAAGTGATTATAAACTGGATCCCTTAACACGGATTATCAAAAAGTGAAAAAAATGTTGCATGAATTGACAATCTCCTGGTCTGCCATCCATTGGACGAAGTCATAACTTGTCCGATAACGTGTTTGTCCCTTGTGCAGGGACTTCCTCGCTGCAGAACCTCACACAACCGAAAAAAATTACCCATTATTTCACACAAATTTATTGCTATTTTATAATGTGTGCGGTTTCAGTGTAAAATATAATGTAAATTACAATCGTGTTTCTTTCTTTAGATGAAAAGTAGTCAGGTAATCAGCATGGGCTCTTTAAACGAGAAAATTGATACAGTATCTAGTATCGAGTAGAATCGGGTGATGTTGGGCACACTTCCCTAAAAGTAGGTCCAAAAATTGCTTTTTTGAAACAATCTTCCCTTTATTCTGACAAACACGTACCCATTGGGGACGCAAGCGGATGAACATAGCGGGTCTGAGATGTGTAACTCGGTTTATTCAAACGAAATCTATCAAAACCAAACGAAATACTATTCATACGAAAGCTTTTAAGATACTGATATAAATAATATTGAATCGAGTCGAATAGGGTGATGTCAGGCATACACTTTAGTGGGTCATGAAATTGCTGCGTTTAAACTATGTTTATTCCAACATATACTAAACACCCGTTGGGGACTTAAACGGATGAACGTTGCGGGTCTGAGTTGCCCAATTCGGGTAATTTAAATGAAATCTTCATTTAATCATACAAAATACGAGTCTTACGAAAACTTTTGAGATACTGATATACCTACATGAAAATTTCATCAATTAGAAAGTGTTGCCGATTCGTGAGCCTTGTTGATGGTGGGGGGGAGGGGGGGCTGAGTAAGGTCATTAAATCACGAACTAAGTCACTCGCGACGAAGTTGTGGAAACCAATTCAAAAACGAAAGTTGTTGAAAAACGTTAGTTATCTATTTCCTCCAACAATTAAAAGTACAATCGGTTTCGACGCTTAGGTTATCATCAATAACTAACAAACAAACAGTACCCTATAGCAACAAACGAATAATAAATGAAAGTTTTTGTTTGTTACTGAAGAACCAACCGTCAAAATTGATTTAACCTGTAACTATTTATTTATTTTGTGGAAATAGACTTTTTCACTAACTTCCGTTTTGTCATTAAATTAAATTAGGAATTTTCAGATTTTGAAATCTTAAGACGCGTTCTAGATTCACGTACTTCCATATACGAAATATTTAAATAAGGCGCAGTTGTCTACTGTCTCACTATCGGTTGATTTGCGGTGTGAGGTATCCATGAGGCATCATGTAAAAATTTGCGTTAACACAAATTTAATATTCCAATGGCTCTTTCGGTTTCTGACTGCAAAGGAAAGGGGTTATTGGATAAGGATATTTTAAACCTATTCCTAAACCCTATACATTTGGAGAGGAGGCCTGAAGATTTAGGTTCAACTAAGGGCCTCTTTTACCAAACTTCCTTAACCTCCACGTTAAGCTTTAACTGGCAGATAACTGTTTCGAGCAGTTGAGACTTACTGAGGGGTTTGGAGATCAGGCCACCTACATACATATACAAGTAAGTAATCGTACATTTGAAGTTAACCAGTATTGGTAAAAGTTAACTTCGGTCTCAATTGCGCTCACAGCTCTACACTCACGTGGATAGTTTTACTGGGTAAACCTCTTTCAGACCTTTATAACCCCCCCCCCCCCCCCCCAGTGCTGTACGACGACATTATAATTTTTACGGTTTTCCGTTTCCGAGACAATTTATTTTGAACAATTTGGTTTTATGGTTCTCTATAATATATCTGTGTATGTCTTGTGTATCTGTCCATGTGCCCAAAAATCACAATAACCAGCTCAATTTCCAAAGTTCCCGTCAGACTTAAATGAAATGTTCAGAAAATTTATATTTCAGGTTATGGATAGTTCTTGAACAGTTTTATTGCTTTTAAATCAGCTATTCCCTCTGCGCACGCGAAAAAGTAAATTCCATCAATCATACCTTTTTCAAGGCCTATCCCGATTCGCTCAAATTCTAGGGGTGGTTGGGAAATGACAATTTGACAACCGCATACCTATGAATTTGATCACATCGTACCATTAATAGCTGCTGAACATGCGAGATCTCAAATTTTTGGACTAATAATGGCTTTTACAGTTTTCTTCCAACTTCGATGACATTTTCAGGAGTCGTACGGTTTATACCACCACTATGAGGTACATCACTCCTAACTAGAGATAGCTAATGCAGATGCCCTAACTTCAAAAGAAACCTACATAAAACCTTTCAAGATTATTTGAAACATTTTACATGACAGTAGATTCATGTTCCGGATACGGGGAAAGCAGAAAGCCAGACCCAACTACGATATCTTACAAATTTTGATCATTTGTTCAATGTTATTTACATTTTTTCAAAACTGAACTTATTTTTTCCCTATTTATTTCAGTGTTACTAGATGTCCTAAGATTGCTTCTACACTCGTATCAATGAAGCACTCAGTGTAATGAAAGGAACGTTAACTCCTTGCTCCCGAGATCTTTCACATGATTAATCCAATATTGTTTCAGTAGACGATTAATTCTAGTCACTCAGCTCTCTCCATTTAAACTGAACCCCACTAATTATTCTGTGAGTGAGATTAAACGCTCGACCAAATACATTCGGGAGGCTCATTTTCCATATTACGTCAGCTTATGATCATATTGAAGAAATGAATGCTGTGAATGAGGATTCAGTAGGCCCTTTGGTAGGGAAATGAGATCACTAAGGACATTTTGATCTTATTAGGAATTGTGACGAACAATTCATTAAGGCAGTCGACTATATAGGGTAGCTTCTGGATGTTCTCTCTCTATGCTTCGCTCTCTTTTATTTACAATAATTAACCTCAGTCATGACATTACCATGATCAATATGACAATCGGGACTCTAATACCGTAAACACAATATATTCTCGGACTTTAGAAGCACAACAGCCCAAAAAAGATACAAAATATCGGGACGAAAGCATTGCAAATCGCTAAACAGAGATTTATTATTTATATTTTAGATAGCCTTACTACGCAGATCACTGCTTCAATGATAATTTCTTATACGGAGCCTGTGATACTTTGCTACCGATGTATACGTGCCCAGCGAAAACTTTTGAAATAAAATAAAACACCGATCAATTCATCAATAGTCCGTCTGTAACTGATAAAAACTATAATACCTGCTTGAATTCAGAATTGCTCTGAAATTACGTCAACTGATTAATCGTGGATGTTTATTGACTGATTTTAAATATTTTCACTGATGTTCGAATTCAAGGTCATGTTGAATTTTCTAGCCAAAACTGTAGCGAGAGCATAAGATTAACGTCCTTGCAGAAATAGGATTGGTACTACCGATTATTGAATTGAAATCTATCAATTATAAAAATGTTTAAAAAACATATACCTATGTAACAATATAAGTATATTTAAATTTGTTGGATTATATTCTTATTAAATGTTTTTAGCACTTAGGATTGATTGAAAGTGATGCTGGATTCAGAACCAAGAAGGACACTTACATTGATTAATGACAGACGGTTTTTTAATTTTATTACTAATATAATGTTTTTATCGACTTTTGGAATCTATCCATGCATCTTGAAACGTAGGTAAGCGATTTGGGGGAGTAGTTTTTCTTGGTAGATTACAAAGGTTTACGTGGACATTTAAATAATTAAATAAACCAGATGAGTAACGACAATGCTTTACGAGGTATTTTTTAATATCCCTACCTCCGATGGTGACCAGTTTAGCTATTGTTGTAAACGTTGTCTGAAGAAGAAAAAAAACAGTTACAATGTTAAATCAATTTTGAAGGTTGGTTCATCATCAGTGACTGACAATAACTGAACATACACAGCTTATATATTCACAGGTGAAGGGAGATTGAATCCCATTGGTCGAGAGAAAGGAATGGGTCGGGAAGTACAACCGATTAAGTACAAGCAAAGTGAAGGGGATAATAGCTAATCAGATGAGGTGAAGAGAGGGGAAGAATCACTCAATCATGTTTTTACAATGTGAAGGGGATTATTGCATTCTTTAAAGAAAGGGCTTATCAATTTATTGAGCGGTATCCTCATTTAAACATTTACCAGTTCTGTCATTTTAGATAATTTCATCATTTTTCAAGTTCATTCAACATACCTCCCTTTGGACAAAAATGACGAAATTGTACAAACTGTCTCTGTCAAATCGAAATCGTAACATGATTGGATTCTTTAACATGTTTTGCATTGGAGTAGCACTGTTTGAAATGCACTGTTGATTGAACCAACTGTTCCTTTCCGCGACAAATAATCGTATTTTTAGTTTGGTAAACCAACTCGCGAATTCCGCTCGACTTTCAGAACTGTTAAGAATTGAATCAGAAAAAGATTTAGTTCGTATCATACTCATTACCGTATCGTAAGAGTACTCTCGATTGAAATTATTAGAAAATTAAAAGAGTTGTTTTTATACTTGATATTAAATCCACAAAGTCTCTCCCATCTATTCCATAACTTATGGAATTCCCCTAATTGCATACCAACAATTCATTGACTTCATAATTAATTGCAGAGGTCCCGCAGACTTTGCATTCAAAGAATCCTTTCGCAAATCTGACCTTCGCATTATTTCATCCCCTCACAAATCATAACTTTTTGCCCTTGACACAATGTCGATATGCCCAAATTCGAAAAAGACGGGCTCAGATATAAACGCTGAATCGCTAAATAAATCAGAATTATCAATTTCTGTTTGGGAGGTCGGTAGATGGAATTAAACATCCCATTGAGGGTTCCCTCGACCGGAGGAGCTGTTATTTGCAAGCTCCCGGAGGATTGGAAAAAAGATAAGGAACGCAAGAGAACGATCTTTGAAGATCCTTTTGTTAGGAGAAAAAAGCTGATCTCCGCCCTTTTCAATTAACCGAAAAAAACCTTCTCCCTCAGCACACCTTATTCCTCGGAAGTATCAATACTTACCCTCCACCTTCCCTTTCTGCAAGCAAGAATAATTTATAATACATCATTCCTTAAATAGGAGTGTAAAATTGATAGAACAACTGCATGTTAATTTCGCACGTAGTGGAAACTGTTGAACCCAAGACACAAAGGTACCCAGATTCTGACGAGAGCAGTCGTAAAATGATCAGCGAGTTCTGGCGCACAACATAGGCTAGGTCTGAACCTCAAGAACATCCTTCTACTTCATAAACGGCGCTACACTTCGCAACCGATTTGTTTGGTTCCCGAAATTTTATTATAGTTGCCAACTCGCAGTTCGGGCCCTTGTGTTTGGTTTTGACGATTTCGATCAGCTGAGTGAGCTAAATTCTCTCCTGTTCACCCTAGGAAGTTGAAATTTGATAGGGTGACTCTTTGAGACAATAAGAGCTGATTTAAATTATGGGCTCTTTCCTGATCAGTCCGGGCCTGATTTTGCTACTTTTATGCTGTAATTTGGCATGCAGCCTCCGTAGTTACAAACACAGTCTGGATATGGTTATTTCAGCAATCTATGCGCCGACTAACCCGTACAGGTGGGTCTATGCAACGCACGGGTAACCGACTAGTTTTGATATAAAAACCAAAACATGCAGAGAAATTCGGTTTCGTTAGATTGGTACTGAAGGTCTGATTGATCCTCAGTTTTACATGGGATATGGCACCATTTGGAACTAAAGATGATACCTAATTAGTTGCTAGTTTAGAAATTTTCGACAAAAAATTTTTCAATACTTCGATTTTTATATTTTTTAATGTTTATATTTTCACTCTGAATCACGTAATGACGCTCATTTATTGATATTTGCAACACCAACCCGGGAAAAACACACACACAAAAAAACTAAGTTTTCAAACGCTTTGCATTCATAGAAATGAGTAAGGAAAAGTGTAATTCTGGCTCATTTTTCGGTATTTTCCAAGTTAGTTTTGCAAAAATATCAATAAATGAGCATACTACATGATTAAGCGTGAAAAATACCCCAAATCATGTATCACACGTGTCGTGTGTGTCTGCGTTGAGAGAGAGAGAGAGAGAGAGAGAGAGAGAGAGAGAGAGAGAGAGAGAGAGAGAGAGAGAGAGAGAGAGAGAGGGAGAGAGAGAGAGAGAGAGAGAGAGAGAGAGAGAGAGAGAGAGAAAGTAAAGCTAAGCTCTTGTTGAGAGCATCCATCTGATGAAATAAATTAAACAGGTGGAATTTGAAATTAGTTGGAATTGCCCATAGCTTGACGATTCCATTCATGATTTGCTTCTCCATGCAAATAGTGCAGAGCCATTTCATGAGCAATAAATAGAGCGTTGCACTCACTACTAGCACCCCCTTCGAGCCTATAGCCAGGTTTCTTCGCCTAGGTTATCCTTCCACAAACAGAAGTCGACTTAAATAACATTTTAGTGCCGTCTAGTCTTTTATTTATAACTAACGGCTCTCGGACTTTATCGCGAAATTATGGGATTGTCTCGTTTCTATAGTTGAACGTTGTATGTGGTTTTATGAGCTTCAGCACCCCCCTGATGGGACGAGAGGGCGAATTATGGGACGGAATTAGGCCTAAATACTGGCGGTAAATCGTAACTTGACAAGCCGACTAGACAAGAATCAAAGACGGCCGACATTGGTATTTCCTCTCGAGCCTTCCATGAGACAGTGTATGACCGAAATTAGATGTAGCGACAGAAATTTTCAGGGCACGGAAGATCATCACGAAAAGGAAGAAGATACCTCCCCCACAGGGGTTACCTTTTCTTCTATCTGAAGATATCACGTAAAAGTATAAATAGACGTAAAAATTTATGCTATTTATCGATAGATGTCTGTCAAAACCAAAGTTCCAGTCCTACAGCATGATCGTACGAGCGAATTTTCGTTAATTTCCGTACCTAGTACATTATGTTAACCCTACCATTAGTTTTATACGTAGTTTCCTTACAAATTATTAACTACCTGTAGAACCAAGACTGGTCACTAACTCCATCCTCAGTATCAAGACCGAAAGATACAATCCTTGGGTAACTCGATTCGTTATATTTTCTATATCTGCCATAGCACCTTGAGCAAGTATTAGCAGATAGCTTGAGTATTAGCAAATTGTTTTATATCATCCTGTTTCTTACTGCAGTCACTTTTCAGCATCAGTAAAGCATATACCTACTTTATGTAAACATATATGACATCTTACGTGCTGCTGTGGTGAGTATGTAGTTTTGTTAAGGTTGTAAGCCTACATGAACTAATATGCCTACAACTAACCTTTTACTTTTGAAGATAATACCGACCTTAGTTTTAAATCTTATAAAGGTCTCGCCTTGGTTTTCTCGGTTGTAACGCGTTCAACGCTGTATCTCAGATACCTTCTTCGGAAGCTCCCGGGACCTTCGAGATGAAACCGAACGATAAATCAAGAGATCAAAAGAAGCTCAGAAGGACCGTTATTGAGATTATCAAAAAACACCGTGTCGTTTGAGGTGCCCTTCGGTTTTTTTTACAACCACGATAATAGCAGCTTTTTTTCCTGGCTAACATGAACAGATGTACCTACCTACCTAACACCATGTCATTAACACAAAAAGGTGCCATATATTAAACAATAAAAAAGATAATGTAATTTGTCAACAACGTCAAACCAGTCTTATAGCAGCGTTAACCATTTAAAGCAAGTGGTACCTAGTCAGATTAATCAAAAATCAATCTTCAACTAATAGTGTCTATGTTACCACTTGACTTTTTGCTTTTCACTGCTTTTTGAATAACTCAATGATTATGTTTGTCAGGCAGTGAAAATTTCTTGCCCGGGGCCAAACTGATATAAATTACGTTAGGAATTTGATGAAATGTTCTGGGATTGTGTGGATAATCATTTACATAATTCTCTAAATGTTGTTTATTTAGTCGTTGGACTGTTCATAGCGTGTTCAAGTGTGAATGAGGCAGCACTTGTTTGCTACGTTCAAGTGACCCAAATATTAAAGGATAGTAGACGGATGATCTAAAGGTGATGATAGCCTGTGATGTCATCATCATTAAGTTGATCAGCTATGGCCACTGCGCATGTGTGAAAGTAAAATTAAATGTTAAAGCTAAACTATTTGGCTAATTTTGATTAAACTTCCAAGAGTGGAGCGGGTTAAACTTGGATGATAGTATTGATGCCAGTAGTTTGCAGTGATTAATGAATAACATACGTAGATTCTGCACTAGCACTAAATACTAAACTAAACTATAAATATAGAACAGCACAAGTGAGATTCAAACATCAAGTAAGTTTTATAATTTCTATCTCTGACATAAACAAATATTATAACAGCTGGTCACTCAGCAACGTAAGAATAATAATAAATTGTCTGGGTCAGCCTAACACTACATCTCCCTTTCTCAGCACAGCTTTCTTAGTTCATTCGTTTGCGAACCTAGTCGTCTGGGTTGCATACTTCTTCGAACGCTTTGCCCCGGTGAATCTTCTTCAACGGTCCGTATCCTGTGAGGTCACTTTTGGTAAAGGTACTAGAGGCCAACGGTTTCTCCTGTTGCGATCCATTGTCCAAACTGACCAAGTACGATCGTGGGTGTTGGAGCTTCTCAAGAATCTTTCCTCTTTTCCGGATATCCTTCACCCATACTCCCTCTCCGCAGACCAGCTCCTTCAAAACTTTCACGCCCTTTCTCTTATCATAATTATTCTTATACCTATCTCTAATTCTCTTATCATCTTCCTTGAACTGACGGATATCCTGCTGCCTAACCTTTTCAAAATCTTTCATTGAGGGAAGGGTGGTTCTTAATTTCCTTCCGTACAACAGCTCAGCTGGGGATAGGCCAGATTCTAGTTTTGTATTCCTGTAGGCCAGTAATCCAAGGTTTGGATCCGCGTTCTTTAGCAGGATGCTTTTTGCAATGGCTACAGCCTTCTCTGCTTCACCATTTGACTGCGGGAAGTGAGGACTACTGGCAGTTGCTGTGAACCCATATTCCTTTGAAAATGTTTTATATTCTTCAGATGTGAACTGAGTGCCTCCATCTGTGCGAACTTCGTAGGGAATACCGTGTCTAGCAAACATGTTTTTCATTTTTGATATCACTGCACTTGAAGTTAACGAGGACAGCTGCACCAACTCTATGAATCTAGAAAAGTAATCTTGTACCACTAGGTACCACTTGTCCTTACATTTAAGGAGATCGGCACCCAGAACACACCATGGCTCTTTTGGTAGTTGTGTAGGAAGCAAGGGCTCATTTCTGTTTTGTCTATGTTCCAGACAAACTAGACAATTTTCCACTTGTGTTTTGACGTCCGTCGAACACCCTGGCCACCACACTGACTCTTGGGCCCGCTGTCTGCACTTGACGACCCCTAGATGACCCTGGTGAATTTTAGCCAAAATTTCACGTCTCATGGCTCGGGGAATGAAAATTCTTCGTCCCTTTAATATCAAGCCCTCCACAAAAACAAGTTCATTTCTGTATTTCCAAAATACCGAATGTTTGTTCCAAGTATTGTTGACAATTGTGTTCTTCAAAGTTTGACATTCTAGATCGGACTGCTGTGCTAGCCTTATCTGCTGTATTCGCTGGTCCGAACATGGCAAGGCTTCTACTATGCTCTGAATGAATGTATTCTCATCGTATTCCCCATCAAATTCCAGTTCATGAACTGAACGACCTTCTGTACTTGGCAACCGGGATAAACAGTCTGCTGTTATATTATCCTTACCAGGTAGATAAACGACTTCATAATCAAAAATCTGCAGCCGCATGCGGAATCTTTGAAGCCTCGCAGACAAATCTGATATTGGTTTCGTCCCCAGTATTTCAACGAGCGGTTTGTGGTCAGTATATAGCTGGAATCTCCGACCCAGGATCAGATGGGAAAATTTTTCACAAGCCCATGTAAGGCTGAGAGCTTCTTTTTCTATTTGAGCGTACCGACTTTCTGTTGGTTTCCAATCACTACCATCCAACTGTTCAATCATAGCCCCAAGGCCATATGAAGATGCATCCGCCGTCACTCGAGTATCAGCATCGGTTCTGTAGCTCACTAGAACTCTTGTACTCTGAGTAGCATCTTTCAGTTTATTGAAAGCTTCGACTTGAGGCGCTGTCCAAGTCCAAGCCATACCTTTCTTTAGCAGACATCTGAGTGGGGCTGTTATATCGACTAAGTTGGGGACGAATTTCATAATATAGTTCATCATTCCCAAGAACTGTCGCAATTCAGATACATTCTCTGGAGCTTTCATTTCTAATATGGCCTTCGTCTTTTCTGGGTCAGGTTTCAATCCTTCATCTGAGATAAGATGTCCTAAGAAAACCACTTTTTTCAATCCGAAGACGCATTTGTTTCTGTTTAGAGTGACCCCATTCTCTTCCAATCTTTTAATTACTTGTACTAATCTCTCATCATGTTGTTCCTCCGTTCTACCTACAACTAATATGTCATCTGCTTGATTGACAACTCCTTGAAAATCTGATAAAATCTGGCTAATTCTTTTCTGGAATACCTCCGGTCCAGAACAGATACCAAACGGCAAACGCTTGAAAAAGTACCTCCCGAACGGAGTTATGAAAGTAGTCAATTTGTAGTAATTCTCGTCCAGAGGAATCTGCCAAAACCCATTTGCACAATCGAGTTTACTAAAAAATTGTCCTCCTTCTAATTTTGCCAACGATTCTTCAACTGATGGAAGCAAGAGTTGTTCCCTCTTCACAAACTGATTGAGTTTGGTGTAGTCCACGCAAATCCTTATTCGTCCACCTTTTCTGGGAACCACTACAATTGGTGCACACCAATCAGTGGGTTCAGTGATGGGCTCGATAACCCTTTCACTAACCATCCTGTCGAGTTCTTCTTTGACTTTGTTATGCAGAGAAACTGCAACTCGGCGGGGCGACATTACCGCATATGGTCGGATATTTTCTTGAAGCTCAATTTTGTATGAATCCTTCATAGTTCCCATTCCCACAAATACCTTTGGGAACAATTTTGAAACGCCATCCCCATCCACCAGACTAACATTGAAGGAAAGGAGTCCTAGTTTAATTAAAGCATTCCGACTCAATAGAGGGGTGTTTTGGTTGGGGAGTACATAAATATCTTCCAACCACTCACTTCGTTTATGCGTGATTTTTGCTGAACAAAAACCATCTACCACTAATTTAGTATGTCCCGGTCCAAAAAGAATCTTTTCGGTCTCTAGGACTCGTAGACCAAGGGTATCAGCCATTTGCCTTCCCATCACTGTAACGTCTGCTCCAGAATCCATTTTAAACAGTATCTCCTGCCCGTTGATAGCCACTTGAACTGTAGGGCAAGAGTGCAATCCGGATTTCAATGACAACTCACCCAAGTAGTTCGACTCAGGTTCATCGCAAACCTGGATTTCCTTTACAGAATTACCTCCAGGGCAAAAGAAAGCGTAGTGTCCTCGATTTTTACATTTGAGGCATTTCTCATAGAATGCAGGGCACTGTCGAGGACCATGAATTTTCCCACATCTTTTACATTTGAATGTTCTGGGGGGACTGCGGACAGACAATCCTTTGGACTTAACTGCATTAACCTCTTCATTGGGATATTTATCATTTGAATTTTCTCTAACGACAAGCTGCTGTTTGGCTACAGATTCTGACTGACGAACCCTATTGATAGCTTTTTGAAGCGTAAGATTTTTGTCCATCTGAAGGTTCTCCGATAGTTTTGCATCCCTTACTCCAATAACTATTAAATCCCTTATCAAACTATCCTTCAGTAGCCCAAATTCACAGGTTTCTGCTAGCTTGTGTAAGTCGTTGATGAACCCATCAACTGGCTCGCTGGGTTCTTGCCTCCTTTTCAAGAATTTAGCCCTCTCGTAGACAATATTTTTCTCTAGAGACAAATACTGGTCAAAATATCTAACTATGTCATCATATTCTTGGGCGTCCTCGTTTTCAAGTTCAAAAGTTCTATAAATATTTTCTCCTTCTTGCCCTAAGGTATACAGGAGCATACTAATCTGCTGAAGGTCCGGTTTAAGGTACAATTCCGAGGCTAAGCGGTACCTTTCGAATCTTCTGATCCACCTTGACCAATTCTCCGGGTATTTAAAATCAAATGCTTCTGGGATGTGGACTAACACAACTAACTGGGATGTAGACTAACACTACCACCCGCGCAAGTTTCCTTAGGGCCAGTTGAACGGGGTGGCCATTTCCGCAAATTATCAAACTCTTGTTTAAGCTGCCGGTTGGGTGGAAACTCCCTCGATTCCTTGAGATTTGACCCGCTTGGAGGAAAGGTGAAGAATTGATTGAGTGGTCGAGCTGACGATTGAATTGGCGACACATTAGGCGTACAAATAGGTTCCCTTTGAAATGAACGATTATCGTGAAGCTGTTGTTCTTGTTCTTCGAATCTATCCATCATATCTAATGCATTCATAGCATCAGCCAAAGCTTTTCTTATTTTACCCCTGGTTAGCAGACCTTCCTTTACTTCTGTGCCACCCTTTACATCTTCCTGAGTCACCGTCTTTCTGCTTTCGTTCTTCTTTTTCTTGCTTCTCGTCATCCTCTTGATTCTTATATGTAGACCACACCTGACACCATGCACTAGCACTAAATACTAAACTATAAATATAGAACAGCACAAGTGAGATTCAAACATCAAGTAAGTTTTATAATTTCTATCCCTGACATAAACAAACATTATAACAGCTGGTCACTCAGCAACGTAAGAATAATAATAAATGTCTGGGTCAGCCTAACACTACAGATTCCTCTCAATAATTTCGTCACATAATTTAGTCCTTTTCGTCCAAAAGTTAAAAATAGAGTTTCCCTAGTTCTACATCAGTAAAAACGGCTGTATCGGAGATGTTTCATACCAAGAACGACCCTCTTAAGATCTGGCGCCAACCAATCGACTGCTTACCATGCATATAAGCCTCATACTTGCCTTGCATTTTATATAATTACGATAAAACGTTGTCCATTCCTCCACAGATCATAGAAGCCCCATAATTTTACTTCCACTGCATAACATGTCTGAGGCGGAAACACCAGGAACCAGTAGGAATTAATTTTCTGATACTACACATATTAATTTTTCAAGGACACACAACACACTCAAACAAAACTCAAATCCGAAGGATAGCAGATAACACGTAGCAAGCAACAAATCGATTTGCTCTTTTCAAAAATGACTTCTTGGCATGAGCGATACAAGAAACAATCTGAACACGTTGGTTATATTGGCAAGTGACACGCCCACCCAGACCCTTTAACCAGAGATCAGCTCAAAATAGATTAAAACTTCAGAAAAAAGCTAAAAGTCCAAAATGTTTTTCGATTCGCAGGATGTTATTTAGAACGAATAATTATATTGTCATAAATATGGTAGTTAACAATTTCTTTGCACTCAGAGTGCACAAATTCCTAAACAATTTAATAACTACAATTTGTTGCTAAAATTGATAGATATCTAAGGCCAGTTGAAACCAGCCAACCAACTATGATCTGACTCCAACCAACCATAAAAGGTCTAGACATTTTGAAAAACTCCAAATCCTCATATCATTCACGTGAAATGAGAGTTTTTAAGTGTAAAAAAAAAACTTAATGTGAATTACCATAAAAATTCGAACCACTCTGGACAAGGTTGTGACATTTTTACATTCAGAACTCACATCTCATTTGAACGTATACTGCGTTCTATGTACCTACTAGTGAAGTGATGGTACCTAAATGCTAAATTTTATGTCTTGAATATCTCACAAGTCTACCTATTGGTAGTGGAAGCATTGTTTCCACTTTAGAGAGATTTAAAAGTTGTGGTCTCCCCTAAAATTAAACGGCTGATGTTTTTCTGCAGTGGTAAAATTTCCACTCGAATTTAACGTTTTATGCTATTCTGAACAGCTTTCGTTCCGTATCTTTCTCTCTCTATCTCTGTGTGTGTATGTCCACAAATCCTTGTAACATGCTTAATTTCCACTATATTCAACCGGTTCTTATGCAATATTCATGGTATGTGAAGATGGTCCCCTATGAGTTTCGTTGTTCCCAAATTAATTCTTCACTCGGCGCATGCGCAAACATGAATTCCATCAACCATCATTTCCTCACGCCCCCGTTGTCCGATCTCGGTCAAATTTGAAGGATAGGTGGGAGATGTTAATTAGAGCATTCCCTAGCAATTTCAACATAATCCTATCATCAGTAGCTATTGCGCATACGTGAATATGTATTCCTTTTTAAACGAGCCAAATTTAAACAGGTTTATCTGGATGATTGAGATAGAAACATTTTCTGCACTGCGATTTAGAAGGTTGGTATTTAACCTGAATAGAAACTACGGGAATATGTCTGTTTTTTCTCCGTAGTCTAGAAAAACATCGTGGGTGATGCGGCCGGAACTCGAAAAAGAAGTAGTCACTTTCAACGGGATAACAAGAAGAAGAAGTCGAAGTCGGCGGGAGACAATTTTTGACGAATTTGGAGCTCGGGGAAGGAACCGGTTTAGGGAGGAGCCGCTGCAGTGGCAAACGGTCTGCCACTCAACACTGCGTTTGTTTTCTGAAAGGCGATTCGCATTTCCGACTGTTGAGAAAATTGTTGTTTCGTCTATTTCTCAGTGAATGTCCGTGATATGTCAGAGTATGCTGAAGCAATTTAGTATGTAGGTAGTCCGCATTTCGAAGGACAAGTCAGTGTTGAAACGAAGAGCACAATGCTGAATACCTTTCCAAAGCCAGGACCGATTTGTGACGAGACTGTTTTGCTCCCTAACCACGGAAGGTTGGGAAAGAATGCATTCGTGCAACGAATGGGAAATTTTTGAATCTTCAAAATAAAAATTTCCAATTGTTCTTTCGTTTACATCTTGCTGAACGATTCTGGTTCTTCGTTCATCTGTCTGGCTGCATGTCTGTATGTTGTCAGTACTTGTTCAGGGCAAAATCTTATTATGATTACATTCCGATATTTTTTAAATTTTCTGGGGTTGTGCATATTAGTCCCTAGATCATCTCCTATTGTTTGTTTAATCTGGGGCCAATAGGAGCATATGCGCATGCACATACCTTAAATTACTTAAAACAATTTCTTACGATCTAGCGGTCCTAATTTGAGGTAGTTGAAGGATAGACTCAAAGAGATTTCCTCGAATTTCACTGCAATTAGCAGAAAATCAACTATGACGACTAGCTATGCTTTTTTCACCTACAGATAAATGTGCGAGCGTACGCGCAAGTATTTGCAAACGTGAATTTCTTGGGACGCTAATTTCACAGAATCTAAGGACCCAATTGGCTCAATATTGATAGAGAGTTGCAAGATGAATCCCAATAATTTCATTAAAATTATTGCTGTAAGTTTCTGAAAGACGACTTGCTTAAGAAAATTGATGCGTCAATTTATCAATGAATATCCGTGATATTGCAAAGCTTGCTGAAGCCCCTTAGTTTCTACATATTTCTGAGGATGTAAACCAGTGTTGAAGTGAAGAGAGCAATTCTGAATACCTTTCCAAAACCTAAAACGATTTGTGGCGAGACAGTTTCGCCAAAGGTCAGGAAAAAACGTAGTGCTCGTGCGGGAAATTGATAGAAATTTCATCTTCAGAAATCAAAATTTCCACTTGCTATGTGATTTCGCTTAAAGCTACTCATTCCCTAGCCTCCTTGAGTGGAAAGGGGTTCGCCGTACAGAAGCGTGAAAATTACTTGGACGTGAGACCTTTACCTGGGCGGTCACCCATCCAAGTACTCACCACGCTCGACGTTACTTAACTTCGCTAATCACACGAGAAACGGTTCATTGCAACGCCTAACCCGTATGGCCTTTTGCTAGTACACATCTCCATACCATCATTGAAATTCCGAAATCCATTCACTCTTTCACGTAGTTTGAAAAAGGCATTTTAAGCCGCAATATAAAAATTAATTTCTTGTTGCACATTCTTGTGGTTATAAAAAAGTTGTAAACATACATATTGGACCCATTAAAATATCCCATTTCCTACAAAACTCATTAAAAAGAGCCCATTTATCCAAAAATATCGTTTTGAAACTGAGTAGTTGGAGCCTCGCGTTCGCGATTCCGCGTTTTGAGGTCACGAGAGCAATAAAACTAACGAAACTCGTAACGGGCCTTCGCTATCTGCTTTTATCTTTTGTAGTTTCACTAACGTAATTTCCGTTTTTCTGAATCTATCCTTTCACTTTCGACTATATCCTGATTGAAATTGTACTCAAAAGACAAGAAGGTTAATTGAAGATTTTAATAAGGATGATAATTTTATTAATATGAAACTTCTGCATAAACTTATCGTGAGAGAGTGCGTCAAATTAAGTCAAATTTTGATTTATTTCTAATATTCTACTTCCATAATCGATCAAGATCAATATAATTCTTTAACACACAGCATTTTCCAGTGAATGGAACTCATCTCAACTGGGATTGAGATTTCAATAACACCAGTTGAGGTAACGTCGAATCCCCAACACTGCAAATTCTGGTGACTTAATTTTGTTCGCATTTGAAAGGAGATACTGAATGATTCGATGGAAACAAAAATTGATAATTTTAAAATGATGATTTTAGCCCATCATTACTCAAGTGATCAATCAATGATGTAGACAGGTAGGTACCAAATGTGCATCATTCCCAGTGATTATCAAATTAACTTTCAATTAGAAATCTACACAATTAAGGTCTCGCCTAAAAATTAAAAATTATATAAAAAAGGGCAAAAAAATATCAAAATCAAAGATGGATTTAAAACAAAGAATACCCAAAGGATGTAATGGTTTGATCATCTTCTTTGGCATCTTAATTAACAAACAATGACCTTTGAAATATGCGGATCTGAACGTCGAATGTTTTTGACGGGCAGAAAAATTGTTGAAACTATTAGCTGTTTCCTATAAATTCTATTTTAGGAATTTTTCAGGTTTGTGGTTGAAAATATTAGCTGTTTCCTAAAAGTTCTATGATTAGGTGGATGATGTAAAATTTGCAAGAACATTTTTTACATGCTTGGTTATTGAAATCAGTGCATTAAGTTGGTAGATGGCTACTTTTTGACACAAAACTTTTTTCCCTGAATCGAAACTAGTTTTCCTGAATTCTCCTCCTCCCATGGAGAATCGCTTTCTATCATATAATTTTATAGTCAAATGCTTATAAATACAAATTGTAACCGTGCGAAGGAACTAAAATTGATATTGGTGTTCTAACTAGATAAAAATTGAAAGTTTTGCCAAAATATCAAGAATCACACAAAAAAAAAAAAATCCAGTCATGCAGTATGATCGTATGAGCGAATTTCCCTAAGTTATCATATTATATTATAAGTTTAATTGTTTTGAACTTTGAGCTTTTTGAGTGAAAAGAAACTGCTAACTATTATTTTTATGGCAAAAAACTTATTCTAAATAGTGATTGGCAATTCAGAAGGAGCTTTTAGATTTATTGCTTTTATGATTGCACAGAAATTTTTTATGAAATTTAAGCACATTTTACAGCATAATTTCAGCAAAATTTCAGCACAAGTTTTTTAATGTTCTATTTTATATTTGATAAACTTTATTTCAGCAACATTCTGCTAAACATTATGGATTTAACAATTTTTAGCCGTTTTCAGCCATTTTCTGGCACAAGAACGGAATTTTTATCTCAGCCCTGAGGAGAGTTATCGTCGTGAATGACATATATATATATATATATATATATATATATATATATATATATATATATATATATATATATGCGCAAACTTCAGGAACAGTTTCAGAATGCCTCAAAACGGATTTCAATAGAGACATTTCTCAAAAATTTTCAATTTAAAATGTTCCTAGCCATTGCAATATCTTCATTTTCTATGATAATTCGCTAAAAGATTAAGTTCATCGCACGAAAATGTACACGAATTATAATCAAGATGCAAATAGAGAAAAAAACTAGAAACTTAGAAATTGCTGCTGAAAAACTTATTGAGTCGACATCATATATCACTCCGTAAGAAGTTATGTCAATTTGAGTGTAGAAAATTCTGTGATGAAAATTTCAGGTAAAAATACGATTAAAAATTGCCTAAATAAATTATGCTTGTATTTTCCCCATTCAAAAAAATCAATTTAAGGAAAATTCGTCAAAAAAAAAAAAAAGTTGAGACAGGTTTATGACAAATCAACATTCCAATAACTACTGTTGTAACTAAGCACTTACGTTTAAGAACTTTTAGGTACCTATGTCTATGCTCTCTTGGTATAATTTTGTTAAAATTTGAGCTCATAAGCCAAAAACTTATCTTTTGGGATCTTTTGTTGAATTTATCGTTGTGTGCGAGGTGTGTGTGTGGTGGGGGTGGGGGGGTGTGAAAGAGAGAGAATTATTTTAAATTTCGACTTCGGAGTTGAATATAATCTGGAAATAAACGCATTATTTACATTTTATGAAAAAATTTGAAATTCGCGATTACCTTTAAATTGTTTCAAAAAATTACATTTTATTACCATATTCGGAACTTTCATTTTTATATAGGTATTTTGGAGTAACTGCAATATGTCCATTTCCTAGGAAAATACGTTAAATGGCAAAGGTAACATACTAATAATAAAAATTACAAAACTTTATATTTACGTAATGTGATTTAGTTTCAACAATCAGTTTGACTATTAAAAATATTGGCAAGCCAAAATGTTCAATTTACCTCTTTTTTTCAAGTTTTTAATTTATCGTTAGAATGGAGATTAAAATACTATTTTCTACCATACTGTACAGCTACAAATATGATATCAAGATACTGATATTATATTGGAGGCTGATTAGGAACTAATTTCAAATAATGAGGCAGGTATCAAACCTTGATATGGTTATCAGTAAAAACGATCCGAAATAATATCACTCAGTAACATTTATCATCGATTGCTATTAAAGGTGATCTGAAATACTATATACCTAAAATACAAAAAGCATCAAAATATCATCGTAAATGATTTATTTTGTAAATTTCACCTATTCTTCAAGTGTATAATAAATATAGTTGCGTTCTTTTCTTCCATATATCATCTTTGTACAAACTCATATATTGCCTAATGTATCGCTAATTACCAAATTGATTACGATTTTGAGATTTCAAGTATGAAAAGACCCATACCTTTCGGCGGTGTCCGTCGTCGAATAATATTTTTTTTAACAAAATTTCTGAGTGAAATTCCGATGAAAAAGTTTCAGTCGTGATCATATGAACGATGATATTATGGTACATTGTTTTGAAAATTTGAGCGCTTTGAGTGCAAAAAATTGTTAACTTCCAATTTTGTACAACAATAACAACAACAAAAAATTCGTTTTGAATAATATTCAAATTCATTTCATTTCAAAACATTTTGGATTTTTTGGTTTTTTTTAGTTTCTATCCATTTTTTAGCAAATAATAACGAAATAAGGACATTTTTCAGCATAATTTTCCTAACGTTCTGGTTCATCGTTGATAAATTTGTTTTACCATTATTTTGCTAAAAACAATAATAAAATGAATAACAATTGTTGGCCTATCGTAGCCATTTTTGTGATTTTGGGCAAACTTTTTGAAGTTAGAGCAATTTATTGTGCTCAAAAAGTGCTTGTCAATAAAATCATCCATCCATTTGGAAAGCTTGATTTTTTGGCGCGAGAAATGGATTTTTATCTCAATCCTATGGGACGTCTGGAATTACATTAATAATGTGGACATATACTCAGATGAACAAGTTTTAAACTCTGGGATTCGTTTCAGAATGTCTCAAAATTGGAATTTTCGAAAATCCTAATTTGAAAATTTTTGTAGTCATTGCAATAGCTTCATGTTTTGAGAAAATTCACTTAAAAAAATTATAATAATAAAAAACAAAATTTTCAACCGTTTTTTTTTTTTTTTTTTTTTTACACAGTTTCAAAATTTGATTAATTTATGATAGGTACCCAGAGTGCTTTCCAAATCATCCTGTTTTTTCGGAATGCTCGACATTTGGTAAAATAACGAACTATTTATCTCAACCGTAAAGATATCGACTAGAATGGCACACTTACAGCATATATATCTCTGTGAAAAATATTAAAAACTAGGAAACGCTTCAGTATGACTTAACATTGAGAAAACTTTAAAAACTGTTATGTTATTGCAATTGCAATTGTTTCATTTTCTTCCAAAATTCCCTGAAAGTGAATTTCAGAACGCGATAATATACCTACAAACTTATTCTTAAACAATGTCTTTTGAATGTTCATATTTCGATACTCCAAATATCCCTGGTCAAAAATGATACCTAGCTCAACATATTTCTTGATAACAACAAAAGAAGTATAGGAATATTTTATTACAAAATCTCAACTGGGCAGGTTGAGAAAATGTATGAGCTGGTAGCTTATTAGGGCTGGGATATGCTCGAAAACCATGTGTTTTATGCTCGATAGATATGTTTGAAAAACCCATTATATGCTCGATAGATATGCTCCAAAAACCCATTAACTGCGGGTAAATATGCAGAATATACTCGAAAATAGCGTTAAAATCTATAGAAAGGAAAGTGAAACGAAAAAACCAATAACTTATTTTTATATTCGAGCCTCATTTTATAATTGTATGTGATACACTGCGATATACTCGCACACAATTTTCAAGCATTATACAGGGTAGAAGCGAATGTTAAGTTTTTGTGTTAGTCTGCATAAAAAATGTAGTAAAATGCCGCCAACTGCATATTTTTATCTCAATCTATAGGTACTCGATATGATTTTTTGTAAAGGTTTTTTTCAGGAAAACCTTTTTTTCCCCTTTTAAACTCAAATTCCCCCACTTTGCCTCTATAATTTTAACTTTTGACCTCATTTTTGTATTCAGCGTTGAATTTCGTACAAGAATAGTGTACTTGGGTTCTCAAAAAGTACCGCGGTTTTATGCATTTATATGCTCGATAAATTTAAATTAGGTTGGTACCAGAGAGATGAAAATACCACCAAAAGGCTTCTTTCAGTGTGTACTATTCAGGAAAAAAATATGCAAATATGCTCGAATCCCAGCCCTAATGATTATCATTCAAATTCAATTTCTGCGTCGATTAATTGATTCGTTGCATCGATTAATTGATTGATGATTGCGTACTTACTGGAAGGTGATGTGTCATCCGGTGAGCCGGACACGGATCCGTCCAGGTTGAGCTGGAGGTAGGCGTTCGCCATGTACATCCGAATTTTCCGGGACGAGCCGGCGATGTGCGCCAGGTGCGGGGGGGCGCTCGCCCCCAGCACCACAGCAGCCGCTGCTGACACCAGTAAAATCAGCCGGGGTCCCGCTCCAGGTAAGAACATGGCCATTCAAACCATCCTTATTTGCCCTGCCTTCTACCCTCACTGACCCCCCATTTTCCGAAAGTTTTCTCCCGAGGTTGAGACCTCGGAAACGAAAAGGCCCTCTTTACTCCCGGAGTCACAATTTTATATTCGTTTTCGATACACCAATTAGAAAAACCACTGCGATCATGTTAGAGAAGAAACGTAGTGTGAACGATCAAAATTTGATTTGTCGTCCGAATTTATATAAAATTCACTCTTATGATGTTTCAATTTCGTGACAAATTTTTTGTTTTCTTCGAAAAATCTTCAGAATTGAAACATTATGGTGGACAATATGGGTGAAATTGGTCGGATTTCGGTTTAATTTTCAGAGAGGCGCGGGGCCGTAGGACCGATCACGTGACTTGCCGGCATCGTGACGACGTGTCGGGGTTTTTATCGTCGGGACGTCGGTCGGGTTGGCGGAAGCGAACACGACGGCGGCGGGATGATCACTGGCCGGAGCGGCGATCTCCGAGGGGGCTCTTGGGACCGCGAACACCCCCCTCCCCCCTCCTGCCCGGCAGCCGAGCCGCACTCCCCCTCCCGGGGCACCCCGTCGTCGCCAGATCTCTTATTTCGTCTCTTATTCCCTCCCCCCACTCCACTCTTGTTTTCATGCAACTCCCCCACTTTTCAAAACACCTTAAAAAACTGCCAACTCGCGAAAAAAAAGGGGAGAAAAATTCATTCACGAGAGCCTGAAAAGTTATATTTGGAGGTCAAGTTCATATTGGAATGATGAAAGTAAGTGAAAATTCCGTGCTTTTCAGCTAGCGAGTTCATTAGTGAAATGTAGTAATGAAGGAAAGCAGTGTCACTTAAAATTCCCTAAAGTGTAAATTTTGAGATGATCTTTAATGATCTGGGCCACAAACGTTCCTCACCAGCCTGAAGCAGAACAAACTCCTCCCCGGTACCCCAAAGTCACCAGATCTCTTATTTCGTCTCCTATCCCCCCCCCCCCCCCTGGCGTTGTTTTTTATAAACCCTCCCAAACCACATAAAACAGCCGATTTGGGAAAAAAACTCGTAAAATTCATCCATGAGAGGCTAAATGGCGATATTACGAGGTCAAATTCATAATGGATTGAAGCATGAGTTGTATTCTGCGGTTTTCATTATAACTAGAGACGAGATTTTACATATTTTGCATATCCAGTTTTTAGGCTCTGAATGTTCGTAGGAATCCCTTTTGGTTCCCTAATTTACATGAATATCTATCAGACCCCTCGTACCATCTAAATCTCGCCTGCCTCAACCATTATGTGAAAGGTGGCAAGTAGGAATGTCCTGTAAATCCCCTAACAATGCCTGGGCCAAGGCCAAAAATTAATTAGGGACACTGACCTGGGAAACATCTGCCCTCAAATTCCTGCCTAGTGTATCATGAGAAGTGGAAAGATCTTTCTCCGTGCTGAAGAACGTTTTAACCGACAAAAGACGGAACTCAACATTGGAAAACCTGGAAAAAATGTTGGTAATTGTATGCAGTGGGACGTAAAAATGTATTATTCTCACGAAGTCGATTGTATGTAGTTTCATGTGTGTATTAAAACGAATTACATATTTCACGCCGTATTTCATGCCATGTATTATTTTCATTGTATAATGAAACTCAAATATGAAATGAAACAGTGACTTGCCTTGACTTATTTATCCATAGAAAAACATTATAAAAACACATTTTCCGGCGCCGAGACAATAAAATCGTAAACTTTTATTTTCATTATGGTAAAAAAAAGAGAATATTTTCACCCTTGAAAAAGAATATATTCGCATAGAAAGAATATATTGAAGAATATATTGGCCTTAAAAAACGCATAAACGAATGCATAAACAGGCTCGAATTTTAGCATATCGATCTCGTCTCTAATTATAACACACCTTTCGGTACACCCTGAAAAGAAATTTAAAAATTATGATATTTCAGAAATGATCTCTGAAGAGGCAATTGGACTAAAAAGACTAAAAAAAACACCTCCCTTCCGCGAAATAGCAGAGCCACCTCCAACTCCAGGGGACCCCATAGTCACCAGATCTCTTATTTTGTCTCTTATTCCCTCCATCATTCCACTCTTGTTTTCGTACCACCCCCACCCCCCCCCCCCCCCCCCCCCTTCCTTCCAAACCACTTTAAAAACTGCCAACTCGTGAAAAAAGGCGGAAAAATGCATTCATGAGAGCCGAAATTAACAGTTATTAAGACTCAAGTTCATAATGGAATGGAGGGTGAGTTAGAAATGGTGAATGCCTTCATATAACCACAATACATCATCGAAGAAGCGCCGGAGCAAAAGAACGTATGCTCAGCCATCTTTCTGGACGTGTCTCAAGCATTCGTCAAAGTCTGGCACGAAGGCCTGAATTACAAATATATTGGCTCGGCCATTATTTCAACGCTTTTTTCTAAAGCCACATAGAAATGGCAGAAGAACTTTTCGAAATACGTCACTTAAGGATTTTACGTATGAAAAAAGTCCAGTCATGCAGCATGACCCCATGAGCGAATTTTTGAAGAATATTACCGATTTTTACAACCAGCAAACGGCATTATTTCGATTTTTGACTGATTTTTCAACTTTGAAATTTTTGAAAACTTGATACATATTCTTATAGGAAATTTTACGCTGATTCCGAATATACCACATGTTAGTATGCTGAAAAAATTATTTCGCACGACAAATCGCAAAAAACAGGCTATTTTGAAATTTTTGACTACATTTTTGAAAATTTCAACCCGAAGATGTAATCCGATCAAGCTGGCCAACGAACTTGAACTTTCGTTTTGTGTCCTTAACATTTTAAAATTTATTTGAAGTTTCTAGCACAATTCTACGGACAGTTATAGTCTGGAATGACACATATATACATACATATATGTACATATATATATATATATATATGTATGTATACATACATACATATATACATACATACATACATAATACATACATAAAAAAATGCGTTAAACTTCAGAATATGATTCAGAATAGCCTGAAACGGATTTCTGCATAATTTTTTTTCAAAAATTCACATTCTACAAATTTTGAGGCGAGAGCAATAGCTTAATTTTCTTCAAAAATTCGCTAAAAGAGGAAGATGCTACCTTATCAGTATGTTGAGCTGCTTGAATCCTACCTAGCAGACTGGTGCTTTCGCATCAAACAGACCCAGTGAAAATAAATACTGGTGTGCTGCAAGGAAGTGTATTAGGCCCACACCTGTACCTTCTGTACACCAGCGACTTACCAGAAGTTGAACATAACACCACATCAACATTTGCAGACGACACTGCTGTCCTGGCAGTTGGTGACAGCAATAATGAATCAATGTCTAAACTCAATAAGTCCATCTCCAAAATCAGTCTTTGGACAACAAAATGGAGGATCAAATTGAATGAGGCCAAGTCGGTGCACGTTGATTTTACCAACCGGAAGATTAACTACATCCCTACTTTCCTCAACAACGTGGCAATTCCCTACGCGAATGAAGCCAAATACCTGGGCATGACGCTAGACGCCAAGCTCAGGTGGAAGGAACATGTCAAAAAGAAGAAGACTGAGCTCGCATTGAAAGTTATAAGGATCGCGCGGGTTGGCTGATCGGCCAACGATCCACCATGACCATTGGTAACAAGCTGCTTCTTTACAATCAAGGACTCAAGCCAGTTTGGGTGTATGGAGCGCAGTTGTGGGGCTGCACTGCACCAACCAATAGACAGACCATTCAACGTTTCTAGAACTCTGTATTACAATGTATCACTGATGCGCCGTGGTACTTCCGAAATGAGGCACTCCACCGTGAACTTCAAGTTGACAGTGTGGATGAGGTGATCCAAAAGCGAGCAACGGCTCATCTTGTCAGACTAAAAGATCGTGTGAATGAGGAAGCTGTAAAGCTCCTGGACGTGTAAGATCTAACTGGACGCCTTAACCGTTTGAAACCGCATGAGCTTGTGTAAGAAGTGAATGTGATATGTTCGAGAGACAAGGACAAAGTTATGCATCTTAGGTCCTGAATGGTGTATTGTAGTAATATAAGTCAGATTTATATTGTTAATGAAATTACTCGGTGCAATAAAAACTTTTTTTTTTTTTTAATACAACTATAACATCATAGTAAGTATCAAAATAAATTACAATGTTTCTTAAGGTTCCCTTAATATAGATACTTTAGTCCAACACCAGCCTATTATTGATGATAATGTCACCCGAATATTTAAAATTAATGCCAATTTTGAGATGATCTCTGATGAGGCCCAAGGCCTTCAAACAACAACAAATCTTGTAAACCAACAGGCAGGATCACTCTCCACCTCCTGATAGTAACAAGATTTCTTATTTATCCCCCCACCCCCACTCCCGAACCCCTTAAAAAAATTGACCACTCTTGAAAAATGGAACCTTAAAAAAATACACTGCCAAGGAAATGGCACACGAGTTTCCTCGTGACCGTCACAGTACGTCACCATTAAATTCCAGAAAACTAGAAACGACCGGTTCTGGCATCAGGGAATTAATAAGGTAGGAAATTGGAAGCTGAATGGTACATATAATAAATGAAATTAATAAGGAAAATTTTGATTTTAATATGGGACCATCCAGGATGTAGTCCGCATGTTCCCTGAAAATTTCGTCTAAATCGGATCAAAACTGAAGGAGTTTTAAATTGATTTACAGGATTTCATTAATATTTTGATCTAAATTCATGATTAAAACAACCTTGGGGATATTTTTGGCAACTTTGAGCATGATGGACCACCCGATTTGTTCATTTTCTAAACATACCTGAAAATCCGTTCACAATTGCCTGAGTTATGACCGAAACAAGATAATTTTGTTTGCGCCTGCGCAGAGGCTACCGTTGATTCGATCATGACGGAACTGATAGGGGACCATGTAGAGCTATACCCGCACGATCCCTAAAAATTTGAAGAAAATCGCATCAAAATTGTGGAAATTACGGCTGTTGCAAGGGCCGTAACAAGAATATATCGTTCACGCATGCGCAGAGCGTACCGCTAATACAATTATGATGATTGTCTTATGGGACCTCAAGGGACTTTACCCACACCATCCTTCTTAAATCGAGGGTTGGAAATACCAGCAATGTACTCCTAAATCAAGAGGTTGAAGCACTAGCATTGCCCGCCTGAAGGCCATTTCACACTTGACACGAGCATGACAGGAAACAGCCACGGGACTCTGCACTGATTTTTAAAAAATTTTAAAATTTGTTTGAAGTTTCTAGCACAATTCTACGGACAGATATATACATACATATATACATACATACATATATATATACATATATATACATACATACATACATATATACATACATACATACATACATACATAAAAAAATGCGTTAAACTTCAGAATATGATTCAGAATAGCCTGAAACGGATTTCTGCATAATTTTTTTTTCAAAAATTCACATTCTACAAATTTTGAGGCGAGAGCAATAGCTTAATTTTCTTCAAAAATTCGCTAAAATCAATTGCTGTTTGTTAGCCTCACTAAAACCCTAGAACGGCTGGACCGATTCGGCTAAGTTTGATCTTATATTATTCGTGGAAGTCCAGAGAAGGTTTAAAATGTTTAAAATTTCAAGTTTGCCCCATAGGGGGTGTTTTAGGGAAGGAGGAGGGGGAATGGGGTATCTATGCTATCACTGAACAAACTGGGGATTTGATTGTGGAGTAAGTTTGGATTACTCCAATTCAAGTCAAAAACAACGTTTTTCCAAATTTTTCAAATCTGACCCACATTGGGGGGAGGGGTGGGGGGATTTAAAGCGTTTCGAACGTCACTGAACCAACTGGGGTTCTGAGTTGTCTAATATGTTTGGAGTATTCTAACTTGAATCACAGGCTACTTGAAAATTTTCAAATCTAACCCATAGAAGGGGGTGTTTTAGGGAAGGGGGGGTGGAATGGAGTATATATGTCATCACTAAACAAACTGGAGATTTGATTGTCGAAAATGTTTGGATTACTCTAATTCAAGTCAAAGACGACTTGTTACAAATATTTTTGAAATCTGACCCAGCGGTGAGGAGAGAGGAGGGGGGATGTTACGTTTTGAACGACACTGAACCAACTGGGGATCTGCGTGGGCGAATCTATCAGAATTACTTTAACTTGGGTCACAGGCTATTTGTTAATGTTCAAGTCAACCTGTGCAACGCACGGGTGAACCAGCTAGTTACTATTATAATCAAATGAAACTAAGTATTCCGCAAGGTTTCCCAAATTCAGATCCGTTACTTCTATTCAGAAAAAACTGAACTGTCTATCGCGAGCTTATCATTGAAGGAAGACACTGTCACGCAAATTCCATTCACATGAGTTTCAATTTTGAGATGATCCACGAAGTGGCTCCTGGGCTGAAATCACCCCTCTTGACATTAATTTTCCAAACCACCTTAAAACTGCCACTCACAAAACAAAAAATTAATCGTGAGAGCCCAATAGTTGTATTTGGAGGTCAAGTTCAAGATTATGGTTTCAAGATTAAAGTGTGTACCTACTCAGCTGGTGCGGAAAAGACAAATTTGATACTTCTATCTATAAGAAATTTAACACACTAAAACTACCGCGTAGGTCAAAACGTTTTGATCACAATAAATCAGTGGAATTTCACTGTTTACTCCAGATCTTACAATGATTAATAGTGTTGTTGAACTTGTTTTGATTACGAGACTGCAAGGCAGCGGAAGCTTCGTTTTCACTTTCGAAATGAAAAAAAATGTTTTGCTCCAAAATCAAAATTTCCACTCGCATTTTGCGTTTCAGAGCCTCCTGAACAAATTTGGTTCCGTGTCTGTCTGTCTGTCCGTCCACATTTCCTTGTAACAGCCATAACTTCCACAATTTTGATCCGATTTTAACCAAATTTTCAGGGATCGTGTGGGTTAAGCTTATGAGCTGTTGAGTCATGAGCCCCTATCAACTTCATCATAATCGAATCAACGGGAGCTTCTGCGCAGGCGCTAACGTGAATTCCTTGTGACGGTCATAACTCGATCAATGTTGAACGGATTTTGGTCATATTTTCAGGGATGATGTGGATAAGGTCCCTTGAGATCCCATAAGACAATCATCATAATTGCATTAGCGGTACGCTCTGTGCATGCGTGAACGAAATATTCTTGTTACGGTCCTTGCAACAGCCGTAATTTCCACAATTTTGATGCGATTTTCTTCAAATTTTTAGGGATCGTGAGGGTATAGCTCTACATGGTCCCTTATCAGTTCCGTCATGATCGAATCAACGGTAGCCTCTGCGCAGGCGTTTCCGGAATTTAATGGTGACGTACTGTAAAGGTCACGAGGAAGCTCATGTACCATTTCCTTGGCAGTGTATCTTCTCAATGTTCTAGCGCTTAGGGAGATCGAACGAATAAACGCACAGCGATCCGGGTGGTTTCTTTCGATTCTTTGGAATTATATCAATGTCAGAAGAAAAAACACTGTAAATTGTTACACAACTGTATTAGATAGGTAGCTCTTCTACGCTGATCAATGTTCTGCAACTATCAAAAGAAGTCTATTATGCATTATCTAAATACAACAGCATACTTAGGCGTAGACACCTACGGACGAGAAATTAGTTGAATAAAACTCCTACACTTTACAAGTCCTTCTTTAATCAAATGGAGTTGTATTGAGCTGTATTGAACCACCAACTGAAATTTAATGTGATAAAATAAATCACATGCCTACGCTTCACAAGTCCCATCTATAGGCGACAAAAAGTATAATAAACTCGATTTCTTGAAGTGACATTGTTAATTATAATAATTCATATAAAATTTCCACCATGGTATAATAAATAATCCATAAATATCTTCATGTAATTTCCATTTGGATTATATCAACTGATACTATACTGATCGTCTTAGTTTATTAGGCAATTTTTTACAATGTTCCGATTTTACATGTGACGTCGTAAAATATCGAAAGTATAGTTGTGTTAAACTTCGCAGTAGTTTCGTAGTTTAGTTTCTCCTATACCATTTTGGATGGGAACTGACGTCCTTGGAGTCATAGTTATCGCTATGCTTCTTGAATCTTGTAATGAGTTCACCGTGGTCGCGAATAAATGGCACGAACTGACCGTGGCACCGCTCACGTAAGCCAGGCCCGTAAAATTATTCTTAGTGCCTGATAACCGAAATAACGTCAGGCGGTGAACGTGAATGTCTGCACATTGCACCTTGTTGGCATTCTCTACGTTACGGATAGCGTAATACAACGCAATCCGCCTTCCTCCGCAGTAGGTACTTGTATTGTTCCATTCTTAACAGGTTAGGATAGATGGGTACCTACATCGTATTGATATCAGGGACGGTTCGCGCGTCATTCGACTGGGTGGGCTCGTCGTTCGGCGGGCCCCCACGCGTAGGTACACTGTATGACGATATATGCGCATATCAAATACCTAATGTATCTGTATTAACACTATTATATACATACATTATTGGTATGGAAAAAATGTCTGCCAAGTTGGGTGGGTAGTATAGCTTCCTCACATATTGTAACATGGACGAATAGAATTAGTTGAAGAACAAAGTACGAGTCGAAATGATAAGTCGTCGTTATAACGTCGTCGTCGCCGTCACAGACTGCAATGAAATTTATAGGGGAACGTCCAAGAGCTAAACCGCACAATCCTTGAAAATGTCATGAAAATCGGTCTATCAGTTTCGGTGTTTTGACAGTGTCGATCAATTTTAGTTTTGCGCATGCGCTATAGTTATTACTCCATCAATCGCAATATAATTCATAGGGCATTTTCCTGGAACATATACCCATCAACTCCCCGAGTTTGGACGAAATCGGACCAATAGATGATAAGAAATCGACGTAATAATAAATTAACATTCGCGCATGTACAGAAACAGATTTATGTGATGGCAATGAAATTTATAGGGGACTGTCTAGAAGCTATCTCGCACAATCCCTGAAAATGTCATCAAAACCGTTCAATGAGACTCGGAGTTTTGCCTTTGTCAATCGATATTAGTTTCGTGCATGCGCAATGGTTATTACTCTACCAATCGCGATATGCAGGGCATTTTTCTAGAACATATACCTATCCAAATACCTACCGAGTTTGATGGGAATCGTACCAACAGATGATGAAAAATCGATCTTATGATAAATTCACGTTTGCGGATGCGTACAGGCTACGGTTGATTCGACGGCATTAAAAATATAGGGGAACGTCTAGGAGCTAACCCGCACAGTCCCTAAAAAATTTATTGGAATCGGATTAAAACTTGGTATAGTTTTGGGTGTTACAAGGATTTACCACAGACAGACAGACACACAGACAGACAGACATCAGAAAGACACGGAACATAAATTGATCAGTAAGCTCTGAAACGCAAAAAGACATTTTGATTTTGGAGGACGAAAATGTCCCGCATAACCATCGGTTTTGCAAGTATGTGTCCATATATTTTTACAGTTTAGAATAGGTATAGGAGTATGTAGAACCATAAATCAAATTTTTGTATTTATGGTTTGTTTCCAGGGTATGCAGGGGGCAACAATTCTCAACCGATTTTCGTGATTCTTATTTGGTTCCATCAAGAACTCGATATAGTTTTGGAAGGTATGTCAGGAGTTTTAAATTTCATCATGGGAGGGACTGAATGGAGGGGGTAATACTGATAAATCGTGGTGTTTCAACAATTCTCGTCTAATTTTCGTGATTCTTTTTTGTTCAACTATGAATTCGGTCTAGTTTTGGGTCGCATATCAGGAATTTCAAATTTAATTATAAAAGGGGGTGAATGGATGGAGTAATAGTAATAAATCATGATGTTTAACTAATATCGTCAGATTTTCATGATTCTTTTTTTGTTCAACTAGGAATTCGGGTCTAGTTGTGGAATGTATATCAAGAGTTTCAAATTTCATCATGGAAGAGGATGAATGGAGGGAGTTATAGTAATAAATCATGATGTTTTAACTATTCCCGTCAGATTTTCGTAATCATTTTAAAATTCAATTATCAATTCGGTCTTGATTTGGAAACTGTCAGGAGTTTCAAATTTCATACTTATGATTGGAATTCGCTGTCGGTGGAGGGAGTTAATGGGGGGAGGGGGGTAAGATCGAGCAGTAATGATATTTATGTTTTTTCTGTTATTTCAACTCTCACAACAGTTACATAAAATCCATTCATAGGGACGTCCCTGTAATGCATGCATCACTCACCAATATGTTTCATGTCTCAAACCTCAATTCTAAAAAAAGGTCTGGCATTTATCCTATAGGAAATTTGTTGATCCTCTGATCGGTATCCTGAAATATAAAATTATACAGCGAATTGAGGGAGTTATGACCGATTTAGTGACGTAATGTCAAAATCACGAAAAAACTTTAAAATTGAAAAACTCGTCTTTTAAGAGAGTAAAAAAAATTGTTATTAGACAGAAGTTGTTGCAAATTAGTTGTATAATCGACTCCCCCTGTAGATTGGTAAACCTGATTTGTGTACGCCCTGTATAAATTAAAGGAAAATTATGAAACATACAAGTGAACAGGTATCCTCATTCATCGATGGATTTCGATTGTTCAAATCTGGCTCCGAAGTTACAGAATCTGGGCAACGGTAGCCTCACCTGCCTAAAGGTAGACTAGTTCTAAATTCGTGATCTTTAGTTTGATTGCTAAAGCTTCCATGATAACCAGAGTGCACATTACAACCAAACAATCCGAGGCTACATCAGCCGAAAACGTCACGATGAGCTCAAAAGTTATCCTTCAGTGCAGCGATAGGAAAATAAATGTTATGAGTGTTATCAGAATGGATGAAGGAGAACGTAGTTTTATCATAACAATGTTTATACAAACTGTTGCTTGGGAAAATACACCAACACTTACAAGGCGACTCCGAGGGATCAATTACCCTCGGGAAATAGTCACTGCAATAAAAGAAAAACGCAAGGCCAGAAAACGATGGCAAGTAACTAGAGTACCCAGCCATAAATCAGAATGGTACAAGGCAGAAAGTGAACTGAGGTCTTTGACACAGGAGATCAATGAAGAAACCCAAGAGCACTATATCATGGGACTCACAAGTCATCGTGATACTGATTACTCACTCTGGAAGGCTACCAAATATCTTAAAAGACCAATAATACAAGCTTCACCCATAAAAAATTCCGATGGGAGTTGGGCTAAGAGTAATCAAGACAAAGCAGCGATTTTTGCTGATTACCTAGCAAACATAGTCACTCCAAACATTGCTATGACAGATGAACTGACTCTAGAGGTCGCAAATGGTATTGATCAAGATGTCGACATTCCACCCGTTACTATCAAAGAGATTAAGCTCATAATCGATAAGGAAATCAGTCCAAAAAAGGCTCCTGGCTACGACCTTATCACTGGTCAGATCCTTAAGCATCTCCCGCGTAAAGCCATTGCAAAAATAACCATGATTATTAATGCAATTATAAAACACCGTTGCATTCCTCAGTTGTGGAAGATTGCCGAGGTCATAATGATTCCTAAACCTGGAAAGCCTCCCACGGAGCCAAGTTCGTACAGACCAATCTCACTTCTACCAGTATTATCAAAATTATTTGAAAAACTAATCCACAAGCGACTAGTACCCATAATCGAAGAACGTAAGCTGTTCCCAAGGCACCAGTTTGGCTTTCGACAGAAACATTCCACTATCGATCAAGTCCATAGAATAACACATATAATTGAACAAGCCCTTGAGGAAAAGAAAGTCTGCTCAGCCGTCTTCCTAGACGTCGCTCAGGCGTTTGACAAAGTTTGGCATGAGGGACTCAACTACAAGCTGCGCAAAAATCTACCAATAAAGTATGCTGAGCTGCTTCAGTCTTATCTCACCAATCGCTATTTCAGAATAAAGCAAGAAGACGCCTACTCAGAGCCAAAGCTAATCAAGGCAGGAGTCCCACAAGGGAGTGTTCTTGGACCGCTCTTGTATGTCCTTTATACCAGTGATCTCCCAGAAATTGGAATGAACACCACAGCCACCTTCGCAGATGATACAGCGATTTTGGCAGTCGAAGAATGTAACACTGAATCCACCAACAAGTTAAATCAATCAATATCCAGCATACAAAAGTGGACAGCAAAATGGAGAATCAAGATAAATGAAACTAAGTCGGTACATGTCGATTTCACCAACAAGAGAATCGAGTATATTCCGGTACATTTCATGGGAAAAGTTATTCCGAATGCTAATGAAGCCAAATACCTAGGCATGACACTGGACGCCAAACTTAGATGGAAAGCCCATGTCAAGAAAAAGAAGGAAAAACTCCTTCTAAAATTCAGAAAAATGCATTGGCTAATGGGGAGACGGTCAAAGTTGTCAATCCAGAACAAGCTAACACTGTATAACCAAGTCCTTAAACCAGTCTGGACTTATGGAGCTCAGCTTTGGGGCTGTACGGCTCAGTCAAATCGAGACATCATCCAAAAATTCCAGAACAATGTGCTAAGAACGGTGGTCAATGCACCATGGTACTTTCGAAACGAACGTCTCCATCATGAGCTTCGGATCGAAACAATAAACGATGCTATAAAGCGACAAGCTGTGAGACACCTACAGCGGTTAAGATGTCACATCAACGAGGAAGCTGTCCAACCCCTTGATACAAGTGATATCATCAGAAGATTGAAGCGTACCAAACCACTCGACCTTGCTTACTTGTGAAGCAGTGAAGTGAAACATCCACCATAATCAACAAAACTCAGTGATGTATCTTAGTTTTGAATTAAAGTCCATATTTTCAAAATAATATTGTTAATAAGTAATAGGTACTTGGTGCAATAAAGAATATTGAAAAAAAAAAAATAAATAAAATAAAAAATAACAATGTCGCCAAAAAAGTGCCAGCCATACAGCATGGTCGAATGAGCGAATTTTCATAAATTATTGTATTATATTATGCTACACTGTTCTGAAATTTAAGTACTTGAGTAGAGTGCTAAGAAATAGTTAACCGCCAATTTTAAGGCAAAAAAAAAAAAAATGTTATTACGAATATAATTGTAGAAAAACTGTGGTTACGAATGTAATCATTAGTGTAATCGTAATCATATCTCTAGGTTCTGTGATTATAATTGTAATTGTAATCATAACTAAAACCCTATGATTCTAATCGAAATAGTAATTATGATTATGATTACGCCCAACTCAGGCTTCGGGCAGAATCTAGAGCATTTTCAATAAAGAACGTTTGTGTTCAACGTCAAATATAACTCTCTCTCTCCCCTCCCTTAAAATATGGTGGTTTAGGTTTCATGATACGTAGATTCCAAATAACGAATTGGGGAGAACAATTTTGAAATTAACAACTACGAATAAATTATTTTTGATTTTTTGTTGCAACCAATGAATAAAAATCATGTATCACGTTTTCACTAGCTGTAATGTTGATAAATAACAAATTTCAGCTTCGTCTATTAGAATAGAAATCACCTCCCGAGCTTCCTGATCAGGGTGGGTCCTCACTTGGTCAATCGTACGCAGCATGCCCGTAGAGGCTCAATAACCAATTTTCAGCCTCCTAGGTCTATTAGGAGGGAAATGAGCTCCCTACCTCACTCAACTGATCTGAGTGGTTCCTCAATTTGCCAATCATATAAAGTAGGGATAAGTCGATTCCCGATACCGATTCTCGATACCACCGATTCTTAGGCATTGGGATCGGTATCGAGAATCGATCGCCTAAAGTCGATACCGATACCGCCCGGTGATGGGCGTTTTATTACACTACGGTACTATTGCAACCATCTAACAACGAAGATGGTTGTACCGTGCAACCGTTGTGTGAAGTTAGCAGTTGCGAAACATGAATTGTCCAAAACACAACTTACAATTATAACTTTGTTTACAAGTAGGCTTGGGTTATTTTGTTTGTGACAACAGAAGCATTAGACAAAGCTATGTTTTCCAAGTATAAAAGCCTAGAGCCAGTGTTATTTGAAAATACCTTACAGTTACAGAGAAATCGTCTGGACCCAGACAGAATTAAAATGTTGGTCTTTTTAAACAAAAACCTTAAGTAGAACAGATGGAGAATAAAGGTTTTATTATCCATGTTTTGTTTTTATTTAAAAATTACCTCATTTTCAAATATATTGGGATCAATTTTTTGTAAGTATAAGTTATATATTGTACAAAAAAATTTGAATATATTACTAGTTCAAGAGGAATTTTTGTTTTTCACCTACAGGTAAGTTAGGTATTATGCGCCGATGGTATGGGTATCGAGAATCGGGAATCGATTTTTTAGGTATCGTTATCGGTATCGGGAATCGATAAATTTTGGTATCGACTCATCTCTAGTATAAAGCATGGCTATAGAGGCTTCATTCTAAATTTCATCCTCTTAGGTCTATTAGGAGAGAAATGAGCTCCCGAGCTCACTTAGCTGATCTATGTAGTCCTCACTTTGTCGATCGTACAGTGCAGGAATATAATAGATGATCAATCCAAAATTTCAGCCTCCTGTTGCAACTCTATTGCCTCCTATTACAAGTCTATCACAAATTCAAAACTGCTGCTTTTGGACTGTATGCCATCAAATTCAATGCAAAGACGTGTCTTATCTCACAAGTGGACGTACCAGGTGTGATTTGGAAAGGTACAGGTACAAGGAGAGTGTGTTTACTAAAGGTGGTTTCAGTTGCACAAATATTTTCAACACCATCATGTGCTGTGGAAATAGGTACGTTTCACAGTCATTTCTTCTTTATTGAACTTCAATGGTCAATAGGTTCAGTTTAAAGTTTTAGCTTCATAGGACAAATAGCTTAGAAATTATGAACCTCAGCAGATTATGGTGGTTCCGCACTATACGAAATTCTAGTCCATCTGTCAAAAGAGGCTCTTTTTCAAATGTCATTTAAATTAAACGGCATAGAAATTAGCCTACGAGCTCAATCAGCAGATGGAGGTTCCGCACGTTAAAATTCTATTCTACCTTCTCATACCGACCCTGTTTCAAATTTCAGCTTCAGATATTAAGTACCATAGAAATCAGCTTTTGGAGCCAATTAGCTCGTCAGTGGTCTATGCATCTACAACTGCTGCCTATGCAAGTATCTACTGCTTACAAGTACCTACTACTCAATAGTACCTACCGTGTAGTGCCTTCTTTTCGCATTATTAGTCCAATTATGGTTACCTAGCAGTGTTAGTTTATATCGTAGTGTAATAAATTAGCTTTCTTTCACTTTTACAGCGGTTCAGGGACCATGAAATGTGAAAAAATTAGAGCATTCCAAAAAGTAGCTAACGATTTTCCTGCTATGAAATAAGGAAGCCACACTTCCCTTGCAACGCATTGGTTGTATGTAGGTATAAAGAACGTATGATATTCTATAAGAACAGCTTATAAAATCAAAAGTGTGCGCCAGATGACGAATCTGGCCCACTGTGCGACGGCAGGTAGCGTCAGGGAACGTATCTCTTTTCTGGACGTGATCTTGGACACGTACGTTCCCGGACTGTTTGCCCCGACCACGTACGTTCTCCGACTCATCGGGAGCTTCGGGTAGCCCGATGACGGCAATAGGGCGGTGGCAATCCCGCGTCTTCGGGACTTCCCGGACTGGGCGCGCTCGCGTCGTGCTCCGCTTCTCCAAGAATTGCGAAGTTTACTTTGACCGGATTCGATACAAAGCAACACGAATTGATCAGTATGCAGATACCTACATCCAAGGTTCAAACGTATGCACGATAAGTTATGTATGCCTAGATGGGTACTGTCTGATTCCATTAAAATAGCTTCGTTCTCAGTGCGCGTTCTGACAGTTCTCGAACTCATTAGAACTGGGACGGAAAATCCCAGGGCGTTCCGGAACTTTTTTTTTTTTTTTTTTTTTTTTTTTTTTTTTTTTTTTTTTTTTTTTTTTTTGACAAGTTTTATTGCGCCAAGTAATAACAACTTATAAGCAATATTCATGTGATAAATTATTATACATTTTCTTAAGATCTAATATACTTCACTTTAGACTTATTGTTCTGATTATTGAGTCACTAGTCTTGACGTTCATTTTATTTCACTTAGTTCATGCGGTTTAGTTCTTTTAAGTCTTCTAAGTAGATCTTCGGTGTCAAGGAGCTGAACGACATCCTCGTTAACATGATCTCTGAGCCTCAAAAGGTGATTGACGGCTTGCTTGCGGATAACCTCATTGACAGATTCAACTTTCAACTCATAGTGTAATCAGTCGTTTCTGAAGTATCTGAATGCATCAACGCAGGTACGCAAAACATTATTCTGAAAGCGCTGAATAATGTTGCGGTTACTTTGTGCAGTACACCCCCACAGTTGCGCACCATACGTCCAGACAGGTTGGAGGACTTGGTTGTACAATATGAGCTTCTTGTGGATAGACAGTTTTGAGTGTCTTCCCATAAGCCAGTACATTTTCCTGAATTTGATAACTAGTTCAGACTTTTTCTTTTTAACATGTGATTTCCACCTCAGTTTGGAATCGAGTGTCATACCAAGATATTTAGCTTCATTGGCATAAGGAATCACCTTGTTGTCAAGGAAGGCTGGCACGTAGTTGATTGTTTTATTTGTGAAATCAACATGTACAGACTTCGCTTCATTCAATCTAATTCTCCATCTTTTTGTCCATTCATGGATGCGGAGGATGGAGTGGTTTAATTTTGTAACTGATTCGATGTTGGTTTCTCCTGTCGCCAAAATTGCGGGTTCCGGAACTTGTGGAACCGCGTTCTGCACTGCTAACATTCTCAGAACGGTAATGGTAGAGGGTGCTGGACTGATAACGGTGGGCTAACTCCTCCGCGAGCCCACGGCTTATTCTAAAATGGTAAACGAACGCTTCTTCGTCGAAGCTAGCCACAATTTCGACGAAAAAAATTCGAGTTTTGTAGATTTGGACGAGATCTAACTACAACTTCAATCTCGTCCTCATCTTCAACAAACCATGAAACTTCACCACCATCGTCGAAACTATCGCTTTCCGAACTTGACGAGCTACTAGTTGACATTTCAACGAAGAAATTCAAACGAAGAACAGCGAACTGCAGAACAAAGCGAAATTTTACAGGGAAAATTATGGGGAACACGCGGCAATCAAAGCCGAAGAGAGCGTATGGTTTACCTACTCCACAAGCTACGAAAAATTGAGGTATGCGCATGCGTTAACTACGTCCTTGCGTTCGAGATCTGACGGTTCCGAAAAAATCGGGGACTGTCAGAACCGTTTGGAACTGGGTTCGGCTCAGCGTTCCGGCACTGCGAACGACAAAACTCGACTGCGCTTGCCCAGAACCGTTCCGAACTGGCAGAACGCACATTGAGAACGGAGATAGTATATATATATATATATGTGTACCCACGAGTTCGTTTATTAAACAGCAATCGCCAAACAAATTATCTTTTAAACCAATCAAGTTTATTTTTCCCCTGATCAAATTCAGTGCTTTTCTAACAAAACAAGTTGGTTAGTACCAAGCATTATACAGCGACGTCCCTACAGTCTGATTTGTAAATCATTTTGCGGGTATTCGAAAACGTCATAAATTTTAAACAAAGAAAGATTCGTGGAAATATGTTGAAAATAGTATGGTTTTGCGGTATTACTAAACTCCCTTTTCTTCACTCAAGCCATCACTATGAAATTTGAATTTACTGGTAATGGTTTCACTGATGGACGAAATATTTGAATAAGCGAACATGAAAAGACTCACGAAAATCGGTTTAGAACAGTATAAATATAGTAGAGTTCATTTCCTCCTCAAAAACAATCCGTTATCACGAAGAAATCCCCGATTTTTCACACATCTAAACCGAAATATCAACAAACAAAAATAAAATTAATGAATACGCAAATAAATAAATAGAAATAGTCCGCCACTATCTGCCTACCGACTGCCTACCTTACTAACCGCCACTTTTTGGAGGATTGCCCAGCCCTCATGGACCTCAGAGTCCAGCATTCACCCCCTCAGTGGGTGGATGGTCTGTCAGGACCAGACAAGGTCCTGTCCCTGTTGGTGTACCTGAAAGCCACTGAGCTTTACAACGAACTGTCATATTCTGATCTGTGATATATTCATTTATTTATGTACATCTAGTCATACCTTTATTTAACCAAGATGTATAGTATTTATTATTATATATTTATCGATAATATTTTGTATTTGTAAGGATCATCTAGTCGTAGTTTAGTTTTTATTACGGAGTATTTTTATCCACTGTAGGGGTTGCAAAGCGGTCATCACTGTATCCCTTGAGGCAGAGTGCAGCGTTTTGCGGCTTATTATTATTATTATTTCTCCCCCTCCGATCTGCCAGTAGAGTCCGTGTTGGTGGCAATCCGTTTAGTGACGGACGGTCAGCATGGCTCCCCTTAGAATCGTACCCGTTGCAGTGTCCTTTCGACACCCCTTTTTGATACCCCGCTAATGACCCTTCCGGTTGAGACGCGGCTTAAATTCTAAAAAAAAATATCAATAAAATAACATGAAACAATTAATTAAACTCTCCCAGTGGCGTAGCTAAGCCATTTCTTATGGAGGGGCAAAAGTCAAGGATCTCATTTTATTTTATCGTTTTAGTATTAATTTATAATACTTGTTGTTGAATATACGAAGACTGTATAATAAACTGCCAAAAGTTCATATGCATGTTCAATGGCTTTTTGTCATGATTTAAATCAAGTGCGCTTTCATATTCACAAACCTACATATTGATTATTAAAGCATAATACTATCTTGAAGAAAATAGTACACAAAATTAACTAATCTGAACATTGAAAACTACGATAAATACGAATAGAGGCCTATTATATATTGTTATACTTGACTTACTGCCTGCAAAATCATATCTGTGGACGTTTCTCCCTTACAGGTTTATCCTCAATTGTTAGGTGTTTCAGCGCAAAAAAACTCTTTTTCTGGACATCACACAATTATATAAGTACGCGAAATAAGATACGAGGCATGAAACCGATAGCGACAAACAAAACAAAATGTAAACAAACTCAAACCACCAATATTCTAGTTACAGGTTAGAATATAAATCTTTTCTATTACATTAATTCAATCACCACTGTAGTCTTCTATTTTTATTGTATTTTTGCTTTATTTTGACTAGGATTCATTACGTAAATGGTATGATATTTACGGTATACCAACAATCAAAAATTGATTAAAGAAATTGATTAGGGAAACTGTTTTGGATCTCAAGCGTTATCAGGTAGGCAGTGAAAAGTAGGGGAAGTTCTAGGGGAATTTTTGTGGATACTGAGCTATGGATATTTTCCTAGGGAAAAATTCGCATATGGGCTAGCCCCAGAAGGTAGTGGGGAACGACTTGATTTCAGTTTGTAGTATCCACATTTCTGTTTCGTTGACTAGGTGTTTTTTATTCCTCTCCGTGGGGCTTTATAATATCCACGTCATTTTGCCCTCACACAAATGAACCTAATAAGAATTTCTTTATTTCTAAGACCGTCTAAAGTTTCAAGGCAAGCAGATTCGTATAATAGTATATTGTTTTTTACGATCTAATTGAAGGTGCTGGTACTGAAAATAGAAGGTTACAATTATTAATTTTAATTGTATCCATAAAACGAAATTCTGCATCCTCTATGATTGATGGAGGGGCTCTGCCCACCCTGCCCCTCCTCAAACTACGCCACTGCCCTCTCCCCACAAGTCACAAAAAAAAAAAAAAAAATTTTTTTTAGTTAGCGTTGGTTTCTTGTTCTTTGTGATCAGCTGTACCATTTTCTTCACTCAATGTCTAGCAAAACCCATCAGATCTCGTCAAAACAATACATTAGATTCTTGTACTTCATCCAAAACCACACGTGTCAAGAGCTGTGAATCACGCAGAAACCATTAGTCCAAGCAACCAATGGGAAGCCAGATACCTAGCCTCACGTGACCCTCCCGTTGCTTCTTGTTTAGCTATCTATGAAGTTCAGCTAGATGTACGTTTATCGGTGAATTTTTACATTATTTCAAGTGATCATTTATGTGAATCGAAATGGGTGATAGTGAAATGGATGGTACAGTGACAGTGAGAGACGGTAATCAAGGTACGAGGAGAAAGGCAAAAACCTGTAGTTCGCGTGAAATTGCTAAAAATTAAGGCATTCGTTTCCATCTGGTTCAAACATATTTATACCATGTAAGCACAACAGAAAAGCTTGCCTACCAGCGCTTCAAAATTAGGCCAGGGGATGCTTTAAATTTCCGCCAGAATATCTATGGATCGTGTGATAAGATCTTATTAATACTCAAAGGATAAGATACCTACTCCACGATCAAATGGTCAGTAGATACAATGTTTTTTTTTTTTTTTTTTTTTTTTTTTTTTTTTTTTTTTTTTTTTTTTTTTTTTTTGCTAGGTATTAGTACCTATTCATAATTATTTGTTTTAATTTTTCCTTCCACGTCTGATTTACTCAAGTTTTATATTCAAGTATTAACTCAAATTGAATTTAATTCCCTTTTTAACAATTGAAAAATTTGGTTCAGCATAAAACGTTTGAAATGGCATATTATCTTTACCCTAGTTTCCACTTTTCCTCTGAACGAGGAACACCAAAACCCCTTAAGTCCTCCATATGTTTTCAACAAAACCCCAAAAGTAAGAAAAGATCAATCAAAACCCCACATGTCCAAACTAAAATTAGGATTTTTTCAACTTTAGTGGCAGTATGATTTGAATCGAGTATACTACTTAGTTTCTACAGTCTCCTACAATACAATGAAGTAAAAATAAGCAAATTAACATGGAATCATGTTTTAGCGATGGATCCCCCGCCGAAAAGTGAGATGAAAGTAGCGCTAATAATTGTGATGATTTCCGCTTACAACCGAGTCGTTGCTAGGGATATGATACTTCGTCGTTTTTCATCCCACAAAATTCGTTGACCATTCGTTCGAAAGCTCTCGATTTATCCAACCATACTATATTAACTACTGCGAAGTGCGTGGCCCACAAGCTGAGTTATGAGCATGGTTATATGAATAATTGTTTACACACAGGTGATCATTCTCAATTATTGATATTGTGAACATGATTGCAACCGCTTGTTAATTTCTGATGATTTCATTGAGCTGGTGTTTCGATTATGTGATTCATAGCAGGTGATCCGAATATTGCGAGAACGGTTTGATTTGTGAAGCGGTGGTTAAATCATTTTAATAGGTAATTTCTATACTTTACACTATAGGAAGCAAGAGCTCAATCGTCGTGATCATTTCTATAATAAAGTGAGAGCAAGGAGCTAAAACATGATTCCATGTTTTTTACATTTTAGCAGTCAGGCTCAAAGTAATAACATCCGGGTCCGGGGGGGAGGAGCCCCTTGCGAGGCCCGAAGGGCCGAGTTTTTCTCTGTAGAATAATATGGAACAGTTTTTCCTTAATTCCCTTGAGGGACTTCTGAACACAACTGACCGATCCCAAATCAGCTGAGTGGCTCTAGAAACCAGTTTTTTCCCTAATGATCCCACGATTCTGAGATTTGGTATGTAGCCCCTTGAGGGACTTCTGAACACAACTGACCAATCCAAGATCAGCTGAGTGGCTCTAGAATCCATTTTTTTCCCTAATGATCCCACGATTCTGAGATTTGGTATGTGGGCCCTTGAGGGACTTCTGAACAATTCCAAGATCAGCTGAGTGGCTCTAGAAACCAGTTTTTTCCCTAATGATCCCACGATTCTGAGATTTGGTATGTAGCCCCTTGAGGGACTTCTGAACACAACTGCCAAGATCAGCTGACTCTAGAATCCAGTTTTTTCCCTAATGGATTCTGACCCTAGGGACTTCTGAACACAACTGACCGATGATCAGCTGAGTGGCTCTAGGTTTTTTCCCAAATGATCCCACGATTCTGAGATTTGGTGCAGGGACTTCTGAACACAACTGACCGATCCCACATCAGCTGAGTGGCTCTTGAATCCAGTGATCCCACGATTCTGAGATTTGGTATGTAGCTCTTCTGAACGCAACTCCGATCCCAGATCAGCTCAAATCCAGTGATCCCACGAATCTGAGATTTGGTATGTAGCCCCTTGAGGGACTTCTGAACACAACTTTACAGATCAGCTGAGTGGCTCTAGAATCCAGTTTTTTCCCTAATGATCCCACGAATCTGAGATATGTAGCCCCTTGAGGGACTTCTGAACACAACTGACCGATCCCAGATCAGCTGAGTGGCTCTAGAATCCAGTTTTTTCCCTAATGATCCCACGATTCTGAGATTTGGTATGTGGGCCCTTGAGACTTCTGAACACAACTGACCGATCCCAGATCAGCTGAGTGGCTCTAGAAACCAGTTTTTTCCCAAATGATCCCACGATTCTGAGATTTGGTATGTAGCCCCTTGAGGGACTTCTGAACACAACTGACCGATCCCACATCAGCTGAGTGGCTCTTGAATAAATGATCCCACGATTCTGAGATTTGGTATGTAGCCCCTTGAGGGACTTCTGAACGCAACTGCCGATCCCAGATCAGCTGAGTGGCTCTAGAATCCAGTTTTTTCCCTAATGATCCCACGAATCTGAGATTTGGTATGTAGCCCCTTGAGGGACTTCTGAACACAACTGACCGATTACAGATCAGCTGAGTGGCTCTAGAATCCAGTTTTTTCCCTAATGATCCCACGAATCTGAGATTTGGTATGTAGCCCCTTGAGGGACTTCTGAACACAACTGACCGATTACAGATCAGCTGAGTGGCTCTAGAATCCAGTTTTTTCCCTAATGATAAGGAAATAATAAGAAAACACACATGAAAATGTCCCAATGTGTTGCAGACTCGTATGCAAGCATTTCTGATGATTTCCGCTTATTTATGTATGTATGTATGTATGTATGTATGTATATATGTATGTATGTATGTATGTATATATGTATGTGTCATTCCAGACGATAACTGTCCGTAGAATTGTGCTAGAAACTTCAAACAAATTTTAAAATGTTAAGGACACAAAACGAAAGTTCAAGTTCGTTGGCCAGCATGATCGGATTACATCTTCGGGTTGAAATTTTCAAAAATGTAGTCAAAAATTTCAAAATAGCCTGTTTTTTATTTTGCTATACGATCACATAGGCTTATTATTGGAAATAATAAACCAAAAAAATCGGACTTCCGCATCGTGAAGCTGAGTTAAAATACTATAAAAATTTTAATTAATTTTAAGTAAATTTTCGAGCATAATTTTGTATATTTTATAGTTAATAAATTTTATTAGAGCAATATTCTACCAAAAAATGTAAATTCAACGATTTTTAGCCATTTTTACCAATTTTTAGTGATTTTTTAAATTTTTTTCATCCAACTTCATCAGCGTTGGGTTTCGTTTTTTTCGCACTTTGGAGACGGTAAGTACATTCTTTGAATGTTGTAGTTTCGTTGTATATCACTGAAATTGTTGTGCCTTTTGTAGTTTTGAGAATAATGCCTACTCTGCCCTTCCCCCAGATTTGTTTCCTGCTGGGGGAAGTGCAGAGGTAAACACGGGGCTAAGTGTGGAGTTCTACACTTACCCCGCTGTGGAAGTTCAAACCCTCTGCAGTTTCCCCACATTTTACTTAACATTCGTGTGGTGAAAACCACCCCCTCTTGTCAACAGCCCTTTTCAGGGCTACCAAAAAGAGGTAGACACAACACAAAAATATTTACAAGACGTCGAGTTATAACTCCGTCAAACAAAATATTTCACCAGAGAGAAAATACGAATTTCTCTCTCAAAAGTGAAATATTAACTAATAACATACAAGGCGACCTCCCTAGACACTTACTGGGCGAGAGAGATGCGACAAGTATCTCGAACCAAGTCGCCTTGAACGAGAAAACTCAAACAGAAAATCAAACGTCCTCTAAAACTAACAAGGACAATTCAAACAAGCCTACTCGCCAATCAGAAACACTGATTACACGAGAGACAATAGGCGAACCAACCAAGAGGCGGCAAGCAACCACCTCTGGTCCAGCAGCCACCCCGGGGAACCCGTCTGAACAACTGACGCAGAGAAAGCACCCGAGGTCCCCGGCTAAACTCAAGGTCGTCGGCTCCGCGACGGACGCTCGTAAGCACCTCGGAGGACCAGCTCAGCTATCATACTCGCAGATACTGAGAAAACAATGTGCGAGCCAATGAGATTACACAGTCGAATTAATGAAATTAAGCGGACCAATCAGGAGGCGGCAGGAGGCGGCCACCTCCCTATAAAGACCCCGCTCGGAGCCCTCCGAAATTCATTCTACTCTCCGCTCTCGACGACGACACCTCGAAGTACGAAGATTTCTACAGGCTCTACGCTGACGAACCTTCTGCATCCCGAGTTCATCTCAAGAACGGCTTCCTACTGCTTTCTACAAGGCCTACCTTCTCTCCACACAGATCTCGCATTGGCATCTACGAGTCCAGTGATTATTCATCCTGCTCATTGCCCAACGTAGTTCATCTGTCAGGACGCCACCCGGTACATCTATCGATATTCTCTTTAGATCGTACGCCCGAGGGACGTTCCGAGCCGTATCACCCGGGTTTCGTAGCACTAGGCTCGTCACCGACCGCCGGGATACGCCGGTAAATTACTCTGCTCATCCGCTCTAATTTACCGTCCAAGGAAGTCTTTTTCAAGACTACAAGGTAGGACCCTGACATACGAGCAAAGGAAAGAAGCTCTGTCAAGCGAGTCCACCTTCCTAAACCCTCTATTTCTGTACATAGAGGCATCGAAACGAGCTAATAACTCGGCTATTTCGATGGAACGTCGGCCGTCTTATTTCCTCATGCAAGGGGAGGCAGACGACGGCAAAGCCGGGCCTCTTAGCCCCCGTAGCGCTACCTACAGGCTACCCGGCCAATCCGCCGGTCCCAGCGACGGCGCAAGGCTCGATCCTCACGACGAGATCGCCTTCTCACCTAACGTATTCGCTAAGGAAACGTTAGATCAAGCCTCGCCTATACAAAAGATCGAGGATACCTTTCAGACCCGCTCTGAAGTCAATCATTACGATTCGACCAAGCTGTCCGAATACCCACGATATTCGACACAAGCCTACCCGGCCGATCCGAGTGTCAAATACACTCCGAATGTACAAAAAACGAAGGATACTTTTCAGTACCTCAACCAATCTCAACATATTCCTCCTACAGATATAAATCTTAGGCCGGAATATTACAAAACGGCTCAGTACCAAACTGATCGAACCCAGCACCCACTATGCGAGCCCAGTGCTCCACGCGGCTGCGACACGAACTATCTCTCAGTTCATCCCGCCGAGCAAGCTGACCTTGACGGATTCGCCCACATTCCTTACAGGAATAACACGGGGACTAACCCGCATAATCAGAATATAAATGTCCCACTTGGTCTACCGACGCCAAGTAAAACATATATAAATCCACTACAATTCGATTTTCAAATTTACATTTATCTTATTCCAGTGTGTAGTTACTTTTAAGCAAGTCCGTAGTAGAGGGTCCTGGATAATAACGTTTCTTTACTTACACCTAACTGCTTGTTTACTTAGCTACATTAGTGAATAACTAAACAAACATAGCTATGTATCCACCCAGAGACTGAGGTAGGTAATGTATGAAACATGATTTTTAATGATCAAATTTCTCCAATTATGACAAGGGAAAGAGAAAAGGACGACTCAGAAGGCCACAAAGTACTCTCCTGAAGATTTGGCAGTAGCTGTCCAGGAGGTGCTAGCTAAGAGAATGACTACCTACTTATCGAGCTTCCCAGGTATATAATATTCCTTACAATACTTTAGATGCTCGTATAAAAGGAAGAAGGTAATTGAAATCCACAACGATGGGACGACCTACTGCAATTTCTTTTGAAGTGGAAAAAACAATCGCTGAAGGGCTTCGGGAAATGGAAAAAATGGGCTTGACTTGTCAAAAAAGATGTTATGAACCTGGTTGGAAAATATGCGCAACAAAACAGCGGCTTTCTGCATTTATGGAGCAACACAGCTTATCAATTAAAAAGCCCCAAAGCGTAGAGATCGCACAAAGGCGTTCTTGTAACCCATTCATTATGAATCCTTATTTTGACTTACTTGCTGAAACAATTAACACATTAGGCCTTCAGGACAAACCTCATTTGATCTACTACCTCGACAAGACTGGATTTTCGAGGGATCCATCGAATCAGAAGAAAGAATCAGAGAGGTAGAAGAAAGTATCAGTGAAGCCGATCAAACACCAGGATAGACGGGGTACGTAGAAGAAGAGACGGTTGAGGAAATCTTTGAAATAAATGTATATGACTGGGTACTGGTGCAATTTTTGGGGGTTGGGGGAAAAATCAGTGGTTTTTTGTAGGTCAAGTTCTAAATTTGAAAGTGGGGACCCCATAGTTAAATATACAAGGAGACTTAGTCTGTGTCTCCAGGGGAATCAAAATTCATATTTCCTTCAGCTGACGACATAAGTTTAGTTAATAAAACTGATGCCATTTGCGTTCTACCTCCATCTTAGGTTGGAAGAAGGGGGGTGAGTAGAGTTTAAAAAATTTCATTTTTCAGGTTTTAATGTGCAACGAGTCTGACTAGTCTGAAGGAATATTTTTTCACAATATTTTTCTCAATAAAAAATGTAATTTTTCGAGTTTTAATGTACAATAAGTTCTTCTCTAGTCTGAAGGAATATTTTTTTACATTTATAAAGTTTATTAATAAAGTTATGAGCAATTTTGAATTTTGCACTTTTTCTGTTTTTCCTGCATCCACGCGTTTTCAAGTATAAAAAATCCCATAACTTGGTCCCTTTTTGTTCGATTTCAAAAATTCAAAAAGAAAAATTAATCTTAGAATCTGTATTTTTACACACTTGCCCCAACGCATCTGTAACTCAAACTACAAGTGGAATCACGGGCTATTCTGCACTTCCCCCAGTTCAGCGGGGGAAGTGTGGAACACAGACAAAATTAATTTGTTTACTCATACCAACTAAATCGTTCAAGGAATAGAAGGAATCACCACAGAACATGAGAAAACAGTTCCCAAGAGTGTGTTACAAAAAAAGAAGTAAAGTCTAACATCAAAAATGAACAGTTCAGAGTTAATCAAAGTTGAACTTTGCAAAATATACTCCACACTTCCCCCGACGCACCTTAGGTACCTTTCTCGAATGCCGGGCTTCTTCCAGGGAGCATCTGCAACGGCGCAAAACTGTTGTAAATGGATTGTAGGCAAATAATTATGGGATGTAACCTACGATTTGAAAGTTTTGTAAAAAACTAATATTAACAGAGTGGCGTTGGTAGGGCGTTGGAAGGGGAAGGGGGAGGGTTAGTGGAACACATGAGATCACATACCTACCTGATGGTATTAACTCTAAAGGGTTATTTCTGTTAGTAGTACGAGTACGTAGGTACCTAAGTGCTCGCCCCATGTAGGTACTCGACTTGCTAGTTTCGATGGACTCCTCCAACGGTATGTACATAATAATTATACCTGATGTTGTTTATTTGTACACATAATCAAAATTAACAAATATACATCCAACTGCACCATATGAAATTATGAAACAGCTAAAAATAATATAAACTAAGCTTCATTAAAGATTTCACTGGGTGATACTCGAAAAATGTTTATCTGTTGCATAACTTCGGACCTTTTAGATATAAAAATATGAGGTAAAACTAATTTTAAAACGGATTTAATACTCTACAACTTGTTATCGGGTAACATTGCCATAAAAGTAAAGGCTCGAAAATTAAATGTTGGTTTGAAAAAGTGAGGGGGAAACTTTTTTCTTGAAATAGCAAGCCATTATCTCGGGAACTATTTCTAATTATCTAAATCCTATTTCTAAGTATCCAAAAAGCGAGAGTGGGGGGGGGGTCGGAGGGGTAGTCTAAAAACATTTTGGATTTTTTCTGATTTTTATTTGCTTAAAACTTAGTATCAGGCACCCCATAAACGTTCTTCTAGTTTCACCTCTATATCTCAAAAATTGTGGGGGAAAAAAATTAGGGGGTTACTTACTTTTCTTGAGAAAAATGCTCAGATTCCATTCTGTTTTGGCTCATGCCGGAGCTTGATATCTCAGTGTTTGAGAAAAAAGAAAGAGAATAGGGTGCGTCCCGTCTCCAATAGGTAGGGGATGCCTACCTAAACATGAGATATAGATATAATATGAACTTAGTTCGACTGATATGGGGTCTTTGACGTCTACAAGAAAAAGTGATCTTTTGAAGTGTGTACATTCCCGAAGAAACAAATTTTCCCGTCTAATTTCTTCCCTTTTGACTGGACTATAATGTCGGAAGCGGTGGTCAGAATGGGGCAATGTGGGCGTGACTTCAAGACGAGTTGGCCACTCCCATATTACTTGAAGGAATTGAACATTCTTTCACCAGGGCGCTATCCATGTATTCCATGATCCACCTACAAACTTCTGATCTTACACCACCACCATTGGCGTGCATTCTTGTTATCATTTCTGATAAGTACTTGCCTCCAAGATTTTACATAACAATTTATTTATATATTATTAGTTATCACTTCACAATTTTCTCGCATTTTAGTGACAGAAATACATGCTCCACACAGTCAATCTTCAGAGCTGCAATTACCTCCATTAGTAACAGGGTAAGCGATGTTGATAGACCTAAACTTCAACTGTGTAGTGTGTACAAGTGTAGGTACATACTTTTTGTTGTATTTAGGAAGGTATCTAAGTAGTATCACAGCTTCGAATAGTATTACCTATAGTAATAGTACATCTAGGAATTTCTTAAGCAGTCGAGGCTTCCAATTACAATACACCAGTTCATGGTATAGGTTTGAGTAGCGCACACATATATTTAGTCGTTAGGTTAGGTACGGTGAGCCGGTTAGCGGCATTTCTCCTTAGTACGCATTAAAAGGTACATTTGCTAACTGGACTCACTGAAAGCTCTAGGATAGGCGTTCATATAATATTCACCGTCCTTATTTGAATTCAGGCAAGTACCGTTCTTTCAGTATTGGGGACGCTGTCCCGTTTCCCGCTAAATAGGGTTGTCAGAAGGGGCTTAGCCCCCCAACCCCCATATAAGCCTTCCATCATTAACGAATTAACGAAAACAAATGCATGATAGCGTTGTATGAAAACTCTTAGGAGTCCCACTGCACAAGTGGAGCTCTCATGTAGATGCATGGAAAGCGTGCCTTCTCATTCGGAAAAGCTGCCTAGAAGGAGGAAGGAAAGAATTTGAGGAGGGCGCCTTAGAGCACAATGTAGGGCCAGTAGGTATAGTTCAGTCCATACTGTATTCTGTGGTTCAGTCCTGAAAACGTGAGGCCATCTCTTCCCATGGTTTTTTCCAGAATTCAGATGTGGACTTCCCATCTTATTGGATAATTATCTGATTTTTTCCAGCTTTCAGATGTGGACTTCCCATCTTGAAAGTAACGTCATTTGTCTGGTCCATTGTGACAAAAAGTGGCACCTACCTATGGTTTGACGACTCAACTACCACTAACAGCTCTCCATATTGTTTATACTCAAAGCTTGAAGCTGGATTCACATGGAGCAGAACGAGCGCAGAAAGCGAAAGGACGGAAAAAACAGTGGAGGGGGCGGCGGAGTTGGAAAGATTGTTCGCATAAAGCGGTCTCCTTGGTGAACGGAATCATAACCTTCCGACTGAAAGCCTCTCTGATCTGAAACCTCACTGAGCTGGCGCAGAGGTCGACGGAACGCGGAAATGGTATAACAATTTCTACCGCCGTCCACTGTCCACCCCATCCGACATCATGGCAGCCACCTTCTTCAACTGTTGTCCCAACAGCCAATCAGATTGCGTTCCGCTTTCCGCGTTCGTTCTGCTCCTTGTGAATCTATCCTTGTGAGCTTGAGACCTAAAGCAACGGGGAATGGTGGGAATTTCGAGAACCCCCCCCCCCCCCCCTCCCCAAAGCCCTTTCTCAGTAGGAACTTTAAATGAACAGCAGTTTCTTTTTCATATGAATAGCCTTACTGAATTGAACAGAGCGAATGAGGCTCACCTATCGCGGGTTGCTGGAACTATATATATGTGTGATGGACCTCTATAAATAGGCACTACTTAGTGGTTCGCTAACCAGGTACCGCTCGAAGTTTGAGGTAATGTACACATTTTTACTACTTAACAGTGATTTTACAGCAATGATGATAAATCTAGCTGTGAACATATTCTGATTCGATTCAGGGACCTACAAATAACTAAAACTACCACCAGTTTAGTATGGTTTTTAGATGTACCATCCCACATTTTTTATGATACTACTGTACTGCATCGGTTACATTTTAGATAATCTAAAGGGTTTCAATCGATTCTATGTGACGGAAACGATTGAAAACAATACCAAACTCGATTTTTGATTATTTGACAATGACTAAGGTCATGTCGACATCTTATTGTCTTCAAGGACAATTTTTAAAGATTTGGGTACTGGTTTCAGTCGATTGTGTGGCTAAAACTATTGAAAATGATACTAAACTCGATTTTAGGTTGATTTGATTACTATCGTCGTTGGATCCTCACCAAAAACTATACTGCTAATTCTGGATGGCTAAAGAGTCTACCCAACAAATTTCAAAGTTGATTGCTCCAAAATTTCGACGTGTAGCGCGGAATATTGGAAAAAGATGAATGTTAGGGAGGTGTTGAAGTGGCCTCTTTATGATTGGAGCTGAACGATACCAGCGCTCCTCACAAAGATTGCATAAGTAGAGGCTGTCTCCCCTTTGATTCAGTCTCTCCGTTATTGGCGCAGTCCAGATGGAAAGTCAACCTGGAGTTTCAGAACTAAAACTGCTGGAGCATGGTGCCGGGTCTTGTACATGAAGATATACAGAAAGTTGTTAACGTACTTTCTTAATGTATAGTTAAGGGAGTACGGGTTGCTTTACTCCACTTTCTGCCATTAGTAATCTGGATACATATGTGGTGGTTGTCGTGATCATAGGGTATCCTGCATCGCCATGTTCTAGTGGTGGTTAATCATATTTTGAGTCAGTTATTTATTACACCCTCAGATTCTGCTCTATTTATCTAATCTCTATCCACTGATGTGATTGATTCAGGGTTTTCTCTCTAGACCTTTTCATCTCTCATCACATACTCATCTAGGTATGTCCAACTCATGATCCATGGTTTTGCAAAACTACGGATTTAGGATATTTTTCTATATTCCAGTTATGAGCATAGCGAACATTCACATAATCAAGCTACTCACATCGCTCATCTATACTTCCCCGTACTTTGTATTTTATTAAGCTTAACTTATCCATATTCGAATTTCACCGCTAGTGTATCTGTTGCTATTGAGTTGAACATGTTATCATTTGTTTCAGCTGCCTATGTCCTCGTTTCGGGCTAATAATAAACATGAGTAAATATTTAAACCGAGTAGTGTACATGTGCACTTTGCACTTAAAATACTCTTGAGTATTAGTCCTACTCATACTCGAAGAATCTTTGTAGATTAAACACCGTGGAAGACTTCTGAAATGACTACTTCACTTATCTTCACATAACATAATATCTTATAATTCTGGAACGTGTTTCGTTGGTGTTACAGAGTCCTCGATAAAATGTTCATATCGCACTCAGTTTCAACTGATCATAAGGATTTGATTCATGATGTGGCCTTTGACCATTATGGGAAACGAATGGCCACTTGCTCTAGTGATCAATTTATCAAGGTGCGTTTACTCATAATTTTAGGAATTGAATTTCAATTATTATATAGAGTGAACACTATTACGTAAGCAAAGCTCAAGCTCACTAGATGCTAGAAAGAAGAAAATGCCTTTTGGCTAATATTACGTTTTCATTTTTAGGTTTGGGAAATGGATTCGGAAAACGTTATTGATGGAGGTTGGAAGTTGAGTGCCACATGGAAGGCCCACAGCGGTTCGGTTTGGAAAGTAACCTGGGCTCACCCAGAATTTGGACAGGTTCTGGCGTCCTGCTCTTTTGATCGAACAGCTACAGTCTGGGAAGAAATAGGTATGTAATATTGATGAAAATAATAATATATTGAGAGATTAAAGTATAAAGACAAGATACACAATGTTGAGCTACTGAACAAAAACATTTATAAATTTTTCCCTTGAGGGAAAAAACAATAGATCATGGATATGTTAAAGTTTTAGACATTACTTTACACTCCGTTGGGATGTTGGGAAAGTAAAAATGGACATTACTTTCCATTCTGTTGGGATGTTGGGAAACTAAAAGTGGGCATTACTTTCCACTCTGCTGGGATGTTGGGAAAGTAAAAGTGGTCATTACTTTCCACTCTGTTGGGATATTGGGAAAGTAAAAATGGACATTACTTTCCACTCTGTTGGGATGTTGTGAAAGTAAAAATGGACATTACTTTCCACTCTGTTGGGATGTTGGGAAAGTAAAAATGGACATTACTTTCCACTCTGTTGGGATGTTGGGAAAGTAAAAGTGGACATTACTTTCCACTCTGTTGGGATGTTGGGAAAGTAAAAACTCCCGCGCTACTTTCGTTCCATGCCAAAACAGAAGTCTAAGTCGGTTGTTGAGGAAGGCGGAATTAGGTACTTTATTGCGGTAGTACCTCATTGATTTCTACCTAGCCTTCACTTTTCGAATTAATAATAATCTAAAGTGCCGGGTCGTCACAAATTTTGGTGTCGTTACGCAAATTTTAGAATGACCCCCAGCCCAAAAACATATCCATGTTAAAATACTCTGAATCGATTGGTTATGACTTTTGGTTTCCAGTGAGTGAACCAAACATATATGCTCAAACGGGTCAGAAACACTGGGCCAAACGGACAACCCTTGTTGACTCGAGGACATCAGTGATGGACATTAAATTCGCTCCGAAGTCGATGGGCCTCCTGCTAGCTACCTGTTCAGCTGATGGCATCATCCGTATCTATGAGGCCCCTGATGTCATGAACTTGGCTCAGTGGACCCTCCAGCAGGAAGTGCCTTGCAAGTACCAAGCTAGCTGCATCTCCTGGAATCCATCCTACACAAGGTACCTATTAATTTTTGTAAACTATACCATTACGTCATCACTCCTTACAACTTCCTCCTCAACATTTTATTCTCCTTGCTATTTTCAGTCTTTGGAGACTTATGATCTCATTGAGATATCTGTTTTGTACGCCAAAATAATAATTTCTTCTCACATTTTTGCAATCCTTAACTTTCTGCACTAATTTGGTTCACACAGTTTCTCGCTACACTCAACACTCAGTTTGCATACTATTTTGATGCCATTGTTCTATAGTTGTGAGGCCATTAAATCGTCCCCAATGAGTTGGATTCCATCGCACTTTGATATGGAAATTCAGGTAGCCACTAAGCATGCAAAATAAACGCAAAACTACAACTCCCAATATATTTTTCAGATTTAAAAATAAATGATTTTGAAATGTCGATGCTTTGATGATAAAAACTATGCACACTATTACACCGTAGTTATTGTATTGATGTTCTTTGCGTGTCCGTTGGGGGTGACAGAATATTGTGGGGTTATACGGAGGGGATTTTCAATTCCGTTCCATCACTATTTTGGACTTGTTTTTAAAATGACAACCCCTGAATTTCACTCATTAATCGAGTTAAAGAGAAACTAAAACGGAGTGCAATTGTATTGTGTTATTTGGAGCAAAACTAGAACTATGTACAGATGACCGTCGGAAACTTTTTATTCATTTTTTAGATTCGATGAACTTGTTTTTCAGCTTGAACTACCAAATTGAGGAAGGTTATATTCTTTTCCATTATTATTGAATAATAAACCATAATTATTCAAAATTGGTATCACTGGTTGTTGGTTCTGAATTATGTCAACAGCGTAATTTTGGCCAATAACATTCACGTGTAGTAAAGATTCTTTCAGGTTTGATAGTAACACGAATATGAAACATAGATGGTCGTACAGTTAAAGGATTAAATTTGTTTGCTGAATTATTTTGACTGTCTTGATTAATGCACGAATGAGAGTAGGTAGATAGGTGTTTTGTAGAAAACTTTCACCTTCCTATTTCCAATATATTGTATTGAGGATGGATCAGTCTGTCATATTACAAAATGGGTTCTGTAAATCTATTTAGATAGCTAGTAATGAACTGTAATTGATGAAAAGGAGAGGAAATCCAGGCAATTACATGTTCCGCAGTTGAGGAAAATTCAATTCCTGTTGATCTTGTGAACTGAAGGAGTCCCGCTTGTTTATATTCTTAAATAAAAGCCAACACCATCAGTACTCTTCTATGATAAGTAATTTTCTTTCTATGATGTCCAAAGCCTTTAAACCTATTTTCATTTAAAAATAGTGCTTACTCCGTAAAACGAACCAAAAAGAAATCTCAACACAGTTTGCCAAAAATATTAACAAACTACAAAACGCTTAACAACTTTTTCACAACTATGAACTATATGTAACAAAATTACATCACACACTCAGTTTTACCAACTAAGACCTAGACATAGAACACACACGCACACACTAGCCTTAACCAAGCAGGACTCACCACTAGCACCAACTTCACAAAATCAGTTTTACCAAGGATGACCAAATGTTCTTAATTAAGTACTTGATTGATCTGATTAAAAATTACCACATTAATCAATCATTGATATGAACAGTACTACTTCTTCAAATAAGTACAACCATTAGACTAAAAGTTTGTCAACCCCATGGGCTGTTCCGATTCATTTTTACGAGGAACTATGCTTATCCATTTGGATGAGGGAGCTGGTGACCCTGAAAGACTGCATTAATATGTGCCTACACAATTTGTAAGCGCCAATTAATATTCCTACTCAAGTACTGAGAAGGTGTTTTATGTGATTGGTTAATTGTCTCCAATACTTAAAACTCCCTTCCAGCTAAACCCCTAACTTAAGAAAACTTCCAAAATTTAGAGGTTTAATCCCCGATTCCCATTAACTCAGCCCCTGACCTCTGTGAAGGAATATCAGGTATCTTGGAATAAATTTAAGGCAGATGTTTGACCTTTATGAAACGTATTTATTCAAAAGTAAATTAATTTAATAAAATCCTATCCCTAGAACCAGGACCTTACATGGATTTATATTAAAACTAACCTTAGATTATTCTTGAAGATGTTGAGTTCTGGAAAATCGGGAGTTCTCCGCCACAGATTTGTCGGATTCTTGAAGATTGGCTAGGTCTCCTTCCAATCGTAGGCGATGGTACTTTCAGTGTGGGGACTTAGCACACTGAAAGGATTCTGACCCGGGTCTGCTATAACTTCTCACGTTTACAAAAGTCTTTCCACGCTAACTTTACAGCTTATACGACCACAATCACAAGTAGACAGGCTGCTTTTATGGCAGGTGTTGACTCTTGGACGATACTGGGTAGAATGATCTTCCTCTGAAGTTCCAAAATCGTCCCGGGGATTTTCCTGCGCATGCTCAGGCGTCAGGGGCGTTAATTTTGACCAGCCCTCCAAGGGATGCCATTTAAATTTGGTTTCCATGGTATCGACGAATGGCGACGATCCAATATTCAAGGGACCGCCCTGGGGAGTGTATTTTCCGTTTTTGGGGAACCAATGACTGACGTCTGAGCGGTGATTGAGAGGGAACTAAAATTTGCTGGGTGGCTTTCCGGCCGGCGTGACCTGGACTTTTCAATGAGGTGGATTTGGGAAATTCGTTCGTTTCCCGGGGCCGTGGGACTGCTGTGGCTTGCAACTTCCCAGGCTTAGAAGGCTGACGATGCTGACGAATTTCCTTATGATTGTGAGCCATATTTGGGCTCACAGACCCTAAGAAGCATTGGAGGAGGTGTGACTAGCGCCTTCCATGGGCCCGCCATATTCGGCACTCAATTATTTCAACCCTAAATTGAAGAAACAGTAAACACCTCCTAGAGCTACCTTATCGAAGTCAAATATTAGCCTCATCTGGTTTGTAGGTTAGAAATCATGTGGCTAACTGCTGATCAGCAGTTGTTCCTTCGGATGTGACGATGAGAGCTCCAGAGATCCCAGAGAGAGCTTGTTTGTGGGTTGCCCTGCACTTAAAAATATCCAACTTCAGTTATTGTTTGATACTGATGGCCAACTTGTCAAAATCAATCCAAAGTTGGATGCTTTGAAATTGAAATCTGTTCCCACAACTTCAGCAAAGAGGCAGACAATTGAAACAGAAGAGAGAATAAATAATCGGATTCTACATTTATAAAGAGTCTACTATGTAATGCTGCCAAGTTAATTAACTAAATTTTAGTTTCTATGGCATCACTTCTGAAACTAGAATAATGTTGTTATGTACTCATAACTATCTTGTAATCATCGTAATGAATACATTTTTAGTTGATTCAGATGCTTATTGGTCCGCTTGTCTTGTATAAGTAGGTACTTTAGTCACACTTGTTGGTCAGTGATCGTCGGAGAAGTGGGTTCCCAATCCTCATGAATTCGCATTTACTTTCAATTTCAATTCCAATCAAGTAGTACTCGAAGGTAGGTACTCAATATTGAAAAATGTGTCATTTAACTTTTCTAGGGAGCGGCGTTGTGTTAAGAAGGCCTTTACGAAGATTCAGAACAGTGACAAAAAAGACGCTGACGAAAGGTATGATGTTTACCCTTGCAGTACAACTAACTAGCGTTTTTCATGAATATGTTTATATTTTTTCGAGTAGTTCCTGATGGAAACGGTTTATTCTTAAGAATATGGCAGTTAGCTAGTGTCACACTCGTGAAAGGATTAATCAATGTCACTGTATGCGTTTGGGAGGAAGAGAATGGATACATTGATATCAGCATTATGCTGTGTTTTATTTTATTTTATTTATTCATTTTTATTTTTTATTTGCAGGACTGACTATGATGGGAGCGAAGAAAACCCAATGAAGTTTCCCTTCCATGTTGATAAGAATGACAAATACATTGTAGTGTGAGTAGTATCATATTATTATTACCTTACTTATATTAATTGTACAGTTTATACGGGGATTGTACGCAATTACCTTGCGCTCAAATGAAAATCAATTGACTTCCCTACAACTCTATAGGTTGGGAAGGGGGGGGGGCAAATCTCGTCGTCGCTGAAATAATTTTGTTTAAGGAAAAAATGGGGTCAAATTGCCCCAAATTTAATGAAGTTTAAAATTGGTAATAGTGACTAAACCACTAGAGTGCATAGTTTGAGAGCTAGAAGCCTAAAACTGAAAAAAGTGGGGGAAAAGTCAGACTATGTGTGAACATAGTAAAGTTTTGATGAAAGTTATGAGACAGGTTTTAAAAAAGTATCAATGCTGCGTTGTTATTTGGTGTGGCTCAGTAGATATTGTTACTCATACTGAGATACTTTTCTTATCCAAACTGGAAATTTGGGGACACGTGTATAAAAGGTAATCAATACGGCCCTGTAAAACAGTATGTGGTAGCCTGCACAGACACCCGGGGACTCCGTAACTTGGGGTTTGGCATTATGAGCATGAAACTACCTCGGCAGGCCAGCTGAGTCCATTTCGGGAAGCGGGATGGTTATGATTTTGTACAGAGTTCGTGGTGGACAGAGCCAAAATGAGTGGTGAAAGGGAAGAAATCAATGAAAAATTAATCAGTGTTGTGCGGGAGTGCAGTTTTTCATTTGAGTTACGTCATCCTGACTATATTTGCTTCAGTATTTAATTCGACAAAAAAAAAAAAACCCTCCCAAACTGAGTGCGCCTATAGAAAACTACGTTTTCTTATTTGGATAGTTTAAATCAATAAAAAACAGTCCTATTATTAAACATTATTATAAATCTGGGTAGAAATGTTAGAGGAAAATAAAAAACCAAATTGAGGACAGGCAAGGGGCCTATTTCATAAAGCAACATGTGACAAGTTGGTCAAGCCGATTTTATGTACAAGTTGTAAAAAATGAGTGTGCAAGTGTTTCATAAAGGTAAAATTGTAGACTTATAATGCACTGTGAAAATGAACAAGTGTACAGGCGAATTTGGACAAGTTACAAGTGTTTCCCTATCATTTTGAACAAGTCACTGTTTTACAGTTGTAAAAAATGGCCGATTTTTAACCTACGTCCGTTCACCTGTAAACTTGTTATTTTCCAGCATTGTGAGTTGACGATTTTTCGGTGTTTAACTTGGGGGAATCATCTTTTGCTGAAGAATATAGACAAGAAAGAAGCATTCAGCCTAGATGAGGCCAATGATTTTTTTGGCCACAAATAAACGCTCATTTCGTGGGTATTTTTTAGTTTAACGGGAGATTTAGGATGCCTTCTGAGACCCTTGAAAGATTCAAATGGTGCGTGACTCTGTGCAATTTTCCCTGATCGGGTATTGAGGATCTCCCCATCATTGAAGAACAAAGTGAACTGTGAAGATCATCTCGAAGTTAGAGATGATATTCCTAACCTAGATGCATTAAGACTTGATGAACTGATCTTGATGAATCATTTCCGCTGAATGAATCATTTCCGCTGAATGAAAGTTGTCTTCCAATCATTAAACCTTGTCATGTACGATAAACAACCTATCGTGTACTTATCAATTATTCGCTGACAAAACTTCAATTTCGGCATTCCGCTTGACGTTGTTCATTTCGTTTGTCCCCACACGCTATTTTTCTTTTCTCCTACACTTGTTGTTTTATGAAATAGGCCCCAGGCCTTGTTATTAACGTTTTTCTTTTAAACGATAACAACAACACATAAATGCGAGGTTTATTACTTTAACACAGGTATCCATTTTCTTTTTTGTCATGTTACTGAGCTGACAGATAGCCGAAGATGCAATTCTTTTTCGTCAGAGCAGCTGCTGGAACTGGACATGACGACCGTGAAGGAGAAAGTCACTCTGGTTTTCTGTCAATTTCGCGTTGTTTGACCCCCCCTAGACAGTCCGCAGTGGACTGTCCCCATGGGCAGCCCGAGCAGGGAGCCCGCGTTCTGTTTGACAGGGCTATTCTCGTAAAATACCCACATTGAAACCCTTTGGCTTGTAGAATATGACAGGCATACCTTTTGATCATTCATTCTTTTCATACCCCCTCATTCACGCGTTTTCCAAGTGGTGATGGAGGGTTGAATTATTGATTGCATGATGCACAATTATGCTTCTTGGCTAGACACTAGGGGAATTCGTGGTCCAATAGTTTCGATTTAGTGCCATTGAAACACGCGTTTCAATAGGTAGTTGAGTTTGACGTTTATTAGAGAGTTCCTAAACAATAAGTCAATTGGAATAAGGCGCTTGGGGATTTCATCATCTGGGGTGAGCCATAGCGTATGCTAACCTGATGAAGTCAAGAGGGTCGAATTAGTGTTTTACCTTGAAGTGACGCTACTCATCTTTGTTACGCTCCAGGAAAATTACTCTCACAGTCGAAGAGGTTTGGTCACCCTGGCCTCCTGGCTCTGATCGTTAGAGTGTTAATTAATAATAATTTCTTGTAGTTGTGACAACGTGAGTTCAAACTCCTGTCGAGGTATCAAATATTTTTAGCCCGTTACAGTGGCACAGTCGAAATAGGACCCGAAAATCATACGAAACAATAATTAATTAAATCCCTCTCGAGCCAAAAGACAGTAAACATCACATTTCCTGTTGTTATGCCTTTCATTTCCTCACTCACTTGAGTCAAAACACACCGTGACAATGACCTCGCTCGACTGCTGACTTGTTCCAGCGAGCATCTGCTGAGCTAGCGGCCTGCAGTTTCACTTAGTTATTCGTCCGACCCCAAACCAGCCGAGACGGCTGGTATTTGACTCCGGGGAAATGTTACGCTCCAGGAAAATAACTCTCACAGTCGAAGAGGTTTGGACACCCTCTGATCGTTAGAGCGTTGCAACTTCGGGAAATTTAATTTCCCGTAGTTGTAACGACGCGAGTTCAAACTCCTGTTGAGGTATCAAAATATTTTTAGCCTGTTACATCTTCAAGTAACGCTGAACCACCAAGGGGATTTTCCCACCAATCCCGAGTGTTCAGTTTCCAGCATTTTAAGTTTCCTAGTTCTTTTCTTATTCACAAAAAGGGTTTGCAATGGCAGATTTTGAAAATTTATGAACAAGAAATCGAATATAACTTTCATGAATCATGAATACCAACAAAAAATGAATATCACTGTTATCGGTGTGTAAGGTTACTTTGCGATAGGGAGGAAGAGATGAGATAGGTTGGTTCGGGATAAAGCGTCTCATGTTTAGGTGATATAAATTTTCTTATAAGAGATGAGGCGCCTCATCTCCTCGCAAATGCGCAGTAGTGTTTTTCGTTCACGATAAGGCGCCTCATCTCTATCTCCCTATCTCTTTAGAAATTCTCTATTGTTTTACATATAGTTGTATCGTGTATTACTTATAACTTGTTAGGAGGTAGCCTGAACCCATTTTACTTTCACCAATTTCCACTAGGGACTCTACTTAGCATTTGGAATTGTGACGTTTCAATTAAGTATGTACCCTAATGACACCATTACTTTTTGATAAATTCGATTGAAGACAATTCGATTTTCGAAATGGGTTATGAATACTCCTAATATGTGCGATTACCTTGGTAGATAGCCCTAGTACGATTCTGGTAGTAGTATTTCAATGCAAGTTTCACTTAGAATCATTGTTACTGTGGGTTTTAACTGCAAAGCAGGGGTAATGAACTGCTATGTTAGGAATTCCCTTAACCTAAAGGGAAATGAAATAAGCATGTACTTCTTAGAATCGTGAAACTTGAACTTTTATATTCCTTTAACCTTTAAGGAGCGATTTTAAAATAATAATCTTATTCGTTTTCCGACACACTCTTAAACCTCAGGGATCTTATATCGTTATGCGTCTTTCAGTCCTGAAGTGCCAATGCTAGCAGTTGGCTCTGATGAGAATACAAGCGCTGCGAGCTCCAGTCGAGTTGTAATTCTTCACTACTCTTCGTACGTGCGACGGTGGCACAAACTTGAGAGCGTTCCCTCTGTGTCAGACCCTGTTCATGATATCACGTTTGCCCCTCGACTAGGCAGGAGCTACGATATCCTAGCTGTGGCAACCAAAGACATCAAACTGTTCACCATATGCCAACTCATGTAAGTACTTGCTGTTTACATTGAAATAAGTCGTTGGTGCCTAGTAGGTAATTTGAATTTAAAATACATTTACTTAATCTCTCCATTCATAACTCAGTTATGAAAAAATATACATTTATTACGATAAAATAATTTTATTTGTGAAGAGTGAGTGGTTGCTGATCTACTGGGTTGATTCCATTTGAACTGGTGGATGCTCTCTCTAGGACGCTCCATCCTCCAAGCCAACCCTCCTAGATGACCAATCAATTCTCTTAGTCGTAGGATTACCACTTGTATTAGAATCATTTCCAGTTTCATACTCACCCACCCTATTACTTGTTTGATTATTGTACTTCTCTTTTCGATTCGTTGATACTAATCAACTTGGACTTCAATTGACCTTTAAATATCCACAGTGGTTAGGGTGCTGGTGATAAACAAAATGACACAAAACACTATGATAAAATAAGGAAAATAATGTGATCCAAAATATTCTATCATTTTTCAGAGGAACCACCGGCACATCACGGTTTGAAGTAACACCATTTGGGACGCTTGAGGACCACAACAGCACAGTCTGGAGAGTCAGCTGGAATTCTGTGGGAAACGTTCTAGCTTCCTCGGGAGACGATGGGTGTGTGCGGATATGGCGCCTGAGTGAGTTACTTATGAAAAATACGCCTTTCTGCCCGTGAATTTTATTTTTCTCTCCAACGTTTCCCCCAGGAACTGGGCCTTCTTCAGAGCGTTTATTCTAACAATCAAATTTGAAAATATCTCGATAAAGTCAATACGTTTATATCAATACAATTTAAAAAGTGAATAATCCCTCAATCATCATCAGTTATATGAAACAAGGTAAAAGAAGGTCCACTGCATAATTGAAGGGGTGTTGTGAAAGACACTAGGGGCATCATGGCACTAGGGGAAATGTAGCCTATAGGGCATTTTTTGCAAGAAAAACTTGTAGAATCAAACCCCCAGTGATTGAGCACACTCAAGTACGACACCAGTATTAGCGAATTTCTGCAGAAAATTCAAGTGCTAAATAAACATTTGGGCGAAACTAGGCGGAAAATGGAGTAGAATGCTACCAACCTTTCTACCGAGATAGGTATGCTTTATTTATTTATTTATTTTTTTCTTTTTAAATTATAAAGCCAAATTTTTTGTCATAAACACATGCATTTCTCCCTTTCAAATCAACTATTCTCCACATTTTTGGAATCAGTATTAAATTGCTTCAATTTTCATATTATACTAGTAAGCTGCAATATCAGCTTTCTGAAGGTTCCCTCAAAGTTGTATTTACTTCTGAAAACAATAATGTGGTGTTTTTGGTGACCAAAAGTAAAAAAAAAAAAAAAAAAATGGCTGCAAGTTTAAAAAAAACTCGAATTTTCAGGTTATGGCATCTTTTTTGGGGGGCCGCTAGAGCTCTCTGAGAATTCCTCGTGGTTTGGTTATGATTGACCAGTGCCCAACTCGAGTGTAAACAGCATTTTTGGGGCTCTGAACTAACAAGGACTGCCGCTAGTAGCGCTAGGAGGTGAAGGACCTAAGGAACATAGTGGTTGACCTGACTTTCCCCTTGTTGATACCTTATGCCACCCCTTTTCGCTATACAATTCGTTCTTCGTACCATCAATCTCATCAATACTGGTCAAAAATGAGAACTATATTATTAATAAATAAATTATTATAATTTTAAAAAAAAACACACAAACAAACAAAAGCCGGCAAAACAAACAAAAAACAACTTGTGTCCATCATGACTGCCCATATAGGCAACAAAAGAAGAGCAATTGGTAAACTCCTTACTTCTGTACGTGATGCACTATACCCCGAATTTCTCATGTAAGGAGTCCCATTGTTTATCTGTTCTTTCTTAGTTACAATGTGGAAGTTCCTCCACTCTCCATCGTTAAGGGGACCCGGCACCCACCCCCCCCCCCCCCCCCTTTATAGACCTCTTTTTATAGGCGTTTTCCTCAGCCCCCCTGCAACCAATTTCGGTGCTTTTTTTTTCTTTTTGTTCTACTTCAGAAATATCTAGCGGCAGTTCAGTTGAAATCAACGATTTGTAAAACCGCTACGTTAATATCTTGGCCCAGATCTCTTCTTCAAATCAAAACCAAAATCAACCGAATAGGGTCAACCGTTCCGAAGAAAAACGCCCGTGAACATGAAAAAACATTACTTTACAGGAGAACAGAAAAACCAACAGCATCCATCTTTTCATGACGTCGCAACGCATTATGCAAATAGAAGCTGTTTTTGCTTTCCCTAGACCTATCTGAAATGAAGTGTTGTATCATGATAGCTTAACTATGTCATCCATGGATAATATAAACATAATACCCATGGTTGTAGCCCAGTCAAATATAGACAAAGAAGAAATTGAGGAAGAGACTTTTATCATTCGACTCTTATCATGTGTCTTACATCTTATGGTTTCTTTGTGATTTTTAGTGGCCCAATTTCGTTTTTACGTTTTCTTTTGATTATTTATTGAAAATAGGATGTTCTACACGAATTTTCAAAAAAATAAAGGACCATTAAACCGTTATTCAAGAATAAAGACGACAGAGCAACCATCTAGCCAGCCTATGCTGCCGGCCTGTACTTGAACAAACAATGTACGCATTTGTAAGCATAAATTTGACTATGTTATTGAATTTAACTGTTCCCTAGATGCTAATACATCGTTTTATGAAAGAAAAAAAATCGATTTTTCTCAAATTTTTTGCTACTGGGTCCCCTTAAGGCACTAAGCTGCCAACAGAGTGCCACTGTGTCTCTATACAGCCTCCCTCTGGGTAACCGGCTAGGCTACCACCAAGTTTGCCCACTGTTATTACCCTTATTCCCTGGGTGTGAACTCAGTTTCTATTTATAGCGCCCTGCTTTTACAATGTTACAGACAAGCAAACCTCTTGGAAATGCGTGGGGACTATCAAAAGTGATGGTCGAAGATTAATACTCCCAGAAGTTATCAACGGTGGTATGTCATTAGCTAAACATTAATAATTTTAATTGTCATACTTCATAAGTTAATAATTCATTCCGTTTGTGTTATTTTCCATTTTTACCGTAAAGCTATGCCAAATTCTATTTTTGAATCGTGTTGTAATTGTCTCAACGAGTATTGTATTTTTTCCTGCAAACATTTTTCAATTAAAACAGTTTCTTTGATTCCGAAAAGATGCTTTTTATTCTACTTACCTACTCTGGTTTCTTGAAATATACGAGGGTCATCCCAAAAGTAAGTTTCCCTATTTTCTTAAAAAAAACCTACAAGTCATAGAAACCTACGGATGGTCTCAAGTTTTTTGTTTGGATGTAGTGGTAGTCCTGTAAAAGTTTCAGGCCGCTGTGTCGGTTTGTTGATAACCTATTCAGTTAGAAACATGGATGCCCCCCTTGCGATTTCGTCCGATTGTGAAGTGCGTTCTGTGATCAAATTCCTGACCAAGGAGGGGGTTACCGCGATTGAAATTCATCGTAGACTTTGTCAAGCATATGGTGACAATGCGATGAGTGTCCAAATGGTCCGAAAGTGGCGAAAAAGTTTCGAGGAAGGACGTGTTTCGGTGCATGACGAGCAGCGTAGTGGACGCCCGTCCAGTTCGACTCGAGAGGAGGCGATTGTGGCCGTTCGCGCAGCACTTGATGAAGATAGACGCCGTACAATTGATGAAATTGTGAATTTTGTTCATCCCAAGTACGAATTAACTCGCTCTGTGGTTGGTCGAATCCTAAAAGAAGATTTAGAGATGTCAAAAGTGTGTGCAAGGTGGGTTCCAAGGCTCTTGTCTGACGAACACAAGCAAAACCGTTCGGAGGCAGCAAACCGCTTTTCTGAGATGCTTGAGGATGAAGGAGACGACATTTACGATCGAATAGTGACTGGGGATGAAACTTGGGTCTTCCACAACACCCCAGAGTCAAAAAGACAGAGTATGGTCTGGAAAAGTCCCCAGAAAAGAGCACCAAAAAAAGCCAAAATTGCGACGTCCGCTGGAAAGATTATGGCCACGGTTTTTTGGGACTCCAAGGGTGTTCTGTTGGTTGACTACCTACCTAAAGGTGAGACCATTAATGCTGCCAGATATTGTGAAGTCTTATAACAACTGAGAAAAAACATTAAAGCCAAAAGACCCGGACTTTTGAAGAGAAAAGTGCTGCTTCTTCATGACAACGCAAGGCCACATTCCGCAAATTTGACCCAGGAATCGCTCAGAAAATTTGATTGGGACGTTTTCCCCCACCCACCGTACTCTCCAGACCTCGCCCCGAGTGATTACCATCTTTTCCCGGCATTGAAAACTTTTTTGGGAGGCCAGCGATTTTCCAGTGACGCAGAAGTCGAGGGCGCCGTCAACGAGTGGCTGCGCGGATTGGACAGAAACTGGTATGCTGTTGGCTTACAAAAACTCGCCACACGGTATGCAAAGTGCCAGGAACGACTCGGCGACTATGTGGAAAAATAGTTCAGGTCTGCAGCTTTCCAACCATGTAAATATTTTAGTCAATAAAGCATTTTTTCGATTTTTTCAAAAATAGGGAAACTTACTTTTGGGATGACCCTCGTATGATATTGGATAATAATTTGTATGCCCTTGTTGAAAGAAAAAAGGCTTGTTCTACATCAATGCACTAATTCGTTTTTCATATTACATTTATTTCGTTCAACAGACGTAAATGATTCAAGTAAATTCGTTCAACAAAAGCTCTCGAGCAGTCAAAACATGAATTAGTGATGCATCCTACTGGGTATGATAACATATTATGTTGTGTTAAGCTTTCAGGATTTGAGAATAAGTCGTGGCAATGTTTGGGGAAATCTTTGATATTAGGCCACTTATTTATCATTCTTTTATTAAATTTGAAACGAAATAGCTTCATTCAAGATTAAAGTGCGTTAAATTTTTATTGGAATTATATCCTTTAAATCACGGATGTTGCCTCAATGATGACAAAGTTTCATCGTGTTATGTACTCCCTTCAACTATCTTGAGATTCCCCAACTCAACTAACCTGAAGTTAATTCTTCAACTTTCTCGATAGTCTATTCAATTAAAAAGAACCAGTGCCCCAATCACAGTTAAATTATATCTTAGTTGTCTTTATATCCCCTGGATGATACATTACAAAATGAAATTAATAAATTAATTCCAAAATGCGTTCACTAAGTACGTCTCATCTTATTTTTGACAAACATTTATACTGGTTTCCTGGGACGTCTGCCCTTGTTTATTTCAACTAGCGATAAGAGTATAGACACAACATTTTTTTTCACATTTTAGGAACTTATCAAGAGAAATATAAATGTATACGATTCCTAATTACCACTTTAGTTCAATATACCTATAAGTATATGTGTATGAAAGAAATAGAGATTTAACAAAATGCCCAAACACTCCCTATTTTGTGACTAACTTTTGGTCTCTTTGAGTCATTGTGGTAAGTTGACGCTGTTCTGTAGGATTTATTCTCATTGTTGTATCAACTTGGCCGGTCATGGAAGCATATTTGCTGAACTCCATTCTTTGCTGAGGTCATATTTATGTTATAGTTTATGTTTAATTCATGTTTTAAAATAGTATGTATGATACAGCACCCAAAGTAGCAGTTCAAATCATTATATTTACCCAATAAACATTGTTTTAATTTTTGTTGAGGATAAATTTGCTGCTAATTCATTTATAATTTGAGTGCTGAATATCAGTCAGGCAATCCTTTAAGCACAAATGCCAAATCTATAAGTGGAATCCCTCCAAACCTTCTGATGACTTGGTGGTAATCACAATAGTAAAGTTTGGAATTGTCCAGTTTTTTTATAGTCTGGTATGGTCTGGTCCAGATTTGTTATAATTTGGTATAGTCTTCTCTTACTGAACCTCTACCCCAGAGCCTTCATTGAAGCTTTATAGGACGTTGTATTCTCAGCTTCGCTCATCACGTCTGAATTGACCTTCTTTTCAGGTTTTCCACCTTATCTCAAATTTCCCTCAGCAATGCAGCATATTGACTACAAAGAGTCTTCATTTATCCTTTCCATTATATTTTCAACTCCAATCTGCAGGTCCTCCATAAGAGTGTGTAATTAGTTTTACCACATCGAGTCCTTGAACGTGTTTTTTTGTTCCACAACATGCAACTAATTCCGAAGTTGCCTGAACAGTCTAGCCCACAGATACACTCCTTTTCCTCCGCAAATATGTTCATTTCCAGAGTTCACCACATCAGTTGTAAGCTATGCTTTTGCAATTGCTAATTGCAGTTGCCAATTGCTAACCAGTCTTTCCAGCACAAATCCTACCACTGTCATCACAACTAATAAAGAAAATTGCACGAATTCTTTGCTCAGATAACGCAACTCTATTTCATTCTCGATCTTTCAACCTACCTATCAAAAACTCAGTCGTGACCAAAATATAAATTGGAACATATAGGTATCAGAACTGGAAGTCCGTTACAGTATTAGTACCTACCTATCATCAACAAAGTTATCGAGCTCTTCAAGGTATAAATCTCTGAAACAAATGCAGAAAAATGCGGGATGCTCGTTTCAAACTTAGTACATGTTTTTCCAATAGCTCTACTTGTTGAAATAGTCCTATAAAATGTGGGAAGGGGAATCCTTAATCAGGACGTCAGGCTTGTTGGAGTGGGTTGTCCGATGGTGCTCGCTGTCTTATTGGACAGTTACCCGGCCATGCGCGGACAGGACTCGGAAGGTCCAGAACCCCACGTGGCAATGCCTCCACTGACAGGCTCACTCCTGTATCTCCAATCCCATTCGCTTTAAGTCTTCTTTGCCCTGCTATCGTTGCCCTCAGAGTTTTTCTCTTCTGTAAAATCAATCGCCAAAATGAATTAGTATGTTACATTTATTTATAATAGTTTTTTTTTAATATCACAATTTCCTAATAACTTGAATAAAATAAATACTGTTGATCTTACTAATATTTGTTTGCATTATTCGAAACTTGAGGTTTCTAACAATACCAAATTCCAAAGACAAGTATTTACAATACATTTGAGTATGGTGAAATTTAACTTCGGTAAGCGTGTTTAATGTGTGTTGCGCTTTTGCACTCCATTTCACACAATACTTGGGTACATGCTAAAATTGTTTTAAAATATAAAACTTGAAAATCAAGTCTTGTGCGCTTTGATTGGGGTCTTTGCTGGTTTGGTGGGTTATTTATGCAACTTGGTGGGTGTATTATGTGTATTTCAGTGAATTCTACTTTTCTATTTGGTGTTTTGATGTGACTGAATTGCTGTGGTGTACATTTGTGAATTGAAGGACTTCAGAAGATTGTGATCTAAGTAGGTTGTATCAGGTCGTATCAGAGTACCCTGCTTGGCTCCGTTTGCTATGATTGAAATGTAAACAATAGCTTTCAGTATTTTGATTGTTACATTTTCAAATTATATCATCAACAAAATTTAAATGCTGTAGTTTTTAAAAATGTACTCCAACTTACCTCTATCACTCCCCTCCATTTATCAGCTGCATGCCGTGCTAGTTCCATCTTCTTTTGCTTCTTTATCTGATGTTTCTTATACGCCATTTCTATGATGATGAGACCGATACCTCCAAGAATACCCACTGCAACCAATATGAACACTCCCGCCATGTTCTTGAGACCCAGCGTGTTGGGAGTCTTCTCATACTGTTCGCATTGCTGCAGGTTCCCTTGTAGTATCCATTTGTTGTCCAAGCTCTCCATTATACCACCTGTGAGCAGGAATAACGTAACACTTAATTAGATGTGAAAGTATGATTTTGTTTATTTTAGGTTATTGAGTGCTCGCATGATTATGATGATGTTGATTTCGTACTAATTTTACTGCAAGATTTTAAGTAGTTTATGAGACGCATCAATTAGGTATGTTGTATTTGTTGTGGGTTTCAGATGTTTGTTCGGAAAGGGCAACATTATGTTTTTTGTATCTTACTTTCATGAAAGTCCAAAATAGCCAAGGTAACAGCATCCGCCCAAGGCGAACCTTTCTGTAATCCTATTCCATATCCACTTCTTCCAAAAAGTTCCCCCGCTGTCACCAACTCACAGTCTTGGGCAGCCTCAAAATCTAAACGTGAGCTATCCCAAATAAACGCCATCAGCTTCCTAAAATGGGAAATGATTTAGTCATATTATTGCAAATCTTTACAAATGTTAATTGTAATGGCATTTGTTGAATTACACATTACCACCATTCTATCAGTTGAACTCTCATAAGTTTCTGTTGGAACAACATTGAACAAAAGCCATCAAACTAGAAACTAGAAATTAACTGACAAGGGTGCATACGGTTTTTTATCTACTAATTAGTGGGTGAATTCAAACCTCCAAACGACTCCAATACGTACCCAATTTTGACGTCTCTAATAGCTTCCTCTGCGGTGTCGTAATTATTAGCTTCCATTGTTCTATACATATTGGACAGCTCCACTTGTCTTCTGAAGTACATGTCCACAGCTGAGCCCTTCACAGTAGCGCATGTCAGGTTGTCCATCGTGTTACGAAGCTGAAGGGTAAATAAACCTCATTAGAGAGAATACATAGTTACAATACTCTCAAAAGAGTATCCTACCTGTAGTTGTCAGGTATAAAATTTGGGCTGATAATAATATTAATAAAATGGTCACTGAGAATTCAATGAGTAGATGTTGAAGTTATTATCTAGAGTAGACTCTCTCTTAACCTGCCTTTGGATTAACCGGCAACCCTTTTAGCGCATTTTCAAAGAACAAACGAGCTATTTAGATGGCTTCAAAATTTTAAATGTGGGGGCGAAAGGAGCTACAAATCCGTTTCATAATCAAAGAACACAGTCCAAGATTTTAACGTCGTGTATATATGTATTTCGAGGGTGTATTTACAAGCGATAACTCCCTTAAAATACGGCGTAAAAAATTCGTTCCATCGCAGACAAATTCGTAATGGCAGAAGACAGGTCGAGTTAGTTAGCTAGCCCGGTCGCTCCGGAATTTCAGGTTCAAATTTATAATTTAATGTCCCAAAAAATGCTAAAAAATCGGTTTTTGTCATTAAAGTACCTATGTATGTGGGATGTCACAGTCTAAGTATTTTTTCATTTTCTATTGGGACCACTCCCATATCTTCAAGATTCACAATAAGTGAGAAAAATCGATTTTTAGGTGAAACATTCCCATAATTGACCAAATTTTGACAATAGGGCATGCGGGGTGTAACAGTCGGAGTATTTTTTAGTGCTGAGATGATTGCGACCACTCCCAGTTTTCTAAGATTCATAATTAGTGAGAAAAATCGATTTTTAGGTGAAACATGCCCATAATTTACCAAGTTTTGACAATAGGGCATGCGGGGTGTTACAAGTCAAAGTATTTTTTAGCGCTGAGTCAACTGCGACTACTCCCAGATCTCCAAGATTCATATATAAGATTTTTATATCCAGACTTCTGGAGAGTAATTTTGATCAGATTGATAGAAACCATTACTATTTACTATTGTACTTACTCTAGCGTCATTGATGCCAGACAGCTTCGTCTTTGGTCGTTCCAACACCAGGAAGGCTGCCAAGTTGGCAGTGTACGAGGCGACAATGATCATAGCGAATCCAGCCCAAACCATACCCAACACTCTCGCGGAAAAACTTCTGGGAGTTCCTAAAGAACAGAGCCAGCTTTTCTAATTTTCGCTTATTTCCCATTACAACTTCAAATATAAGTAAATTAATTTTGAGGGTTTCTTACCTTCTCCGATGCCGCTGTTGAGGAGTACCCCCCAGGCGAACCATATTGCGCTTGAGAGGTTCAGAGCGTCCTCCTCAGTTCCATCGGAATTAGCGAGCTTGAAACGACCGAATGGAGAAAATCTATCGAGAAGATAGAGAACCAGCGCCACCACGTGAACGGAGACCATCACCAGGATCCAGAGGGTGTTGGAAAAGGGCTGCAAGAACGACACCAACGTCGACGACCTTGACGGCTGAAAACATCGAAAAAACTAGTTGATACATCTGCCTTATAGTATCTACTATGGATCAGAGGTTCTTAACTCAACTGACACTGGGACCCTCTTGTCGGGAGTTTTGAGACTTGCAACCCACGAGTTTTATACGTAAATGATAGTCGTGAAATTACGGATCACCCTTTCTATATTCGTTATTAATAGAGTTAGAAAAAACTTCGAGCGGTAAGCCCCTTAATTTTGGTTTATTATTTCCAATAATAAGCCTATGTGATCGTATAGCAAAAAATTTTTATAACCCCCCCTCAAACTTTGTCACTTTACGTTTCAAGGTGCGTAGAATCCAAATTTGAAATGTCCGTCCGCCGTTCGCCGTCCGCCGTCCGGGCCATAAAAGGCCTAAGAATTGACTTAAAAAACCCGTCCTTTCGCACATAGACTCCATTTGGGGTCTAGTTGGTCCTAACGTTTAACCATCCCGATCGCTTTACTCGCATAGATGCTATGGGCCAAAAACGGGCGAAAAAGTGTCATTTCAAGGTTTTGTTAGACTTACGCACGCACGCACGCCTGGCACGCTTGGCAGGGGGTCACGGTGGGTGGTGAGGGGGGTGAGCGGGGGGTGGAGTGAGAGGAGGCGCCGCGGCACCTTGTGGTGGGTACGGCGTTCCTTCGAGGCATGAATATATGTTTTTTTCTAGGTCATATTTGTGTGTTAATACCAATGCTACGCATATTTAATAACATGTCCTCTCGACTTTTCGTATGTGGTTAGATAATGATATTATTAAGGCAATAACTATTTGAATAGATAGGAGCTCAAATCGAGAAATATAAACATGCGTATATAATTATAGAAGTATAGGTTGTGGCAACTCGAAATAGGACACGCCGAGGAGTCTGGACGGGCCTTATGACGTACGCAAGCCAACTAAAACTACGATCATACTCAATTGAAAAAATAATAAACCTTTGTGGAATAATTTGCAGCGTTTTTTTTCGTATATTTCAAGTTGTATAGAAATTGGAGATTTATGAGTGAAAAGAAAATGTTAGCTATTAATTTTATGAAAAAAAAAAAAAAAAAAAGTATTCTAAATGATACTCTTCTATTCAAAAAGAGATTTTGTATTTTAGGCTATTTTTTGCAATTTTATAGATTTTTTAAAACAAAATTTAATGAAGTTCAAGTTTTTAGCATAATTTCGTACATAAATTTTTGAATGTTCTATTTCATAGTTGATAAACTTGAAATGAAATGAAATGAAAATGAAATGAAATCGTTTATTTGTAAAAGCCTTCCGGCGATACAAAAGTTCGTGCAGGCAGCGAAAATACAAGAATTAGATATAGTTGATAAACTTTATTTGAACAATGTTATGCTTAAAAAAAAAAAAAAAAAAAAAAAAAAATCAATTTACTTGGTAATAAATTGTTTTGTTTATCAACTATATTAAAAAGGTAAAATTGTAAGGTTCCGCTGCTGTAATGGATTGAACCCATTTGTGAGGTCCGAAGCTCCGAGTTCCGATACTAAGTATACTATAAGCGGCGTTTAATAATTATTGACCAGAGATCTACGTAGAAGGGCTGTCTAATACATAAATAATAAACCTTTGTGTAATAATTTGCAGCGTTTTTAACAACTGCGCGCAATCAACACCCGCTTTGTTTTTTCAAATGTGAATCCGTATTTTTCATCGCGGATTCGGATTTGAAGTGAAAGTTTATGAAAAAATTACCCATCACTCGATTTTTTTGAGTGCGCAAAAATGGAAGCAATTCCACTCTTAAAGTGAGTAAATTTTAGGAATACTGAGTTCTGAAGATATTCTTTTTGCCACATCTGATACATGATTGTGAGGTATTTTTTCACGATGAACCACGTAGCCTTGTTCATTTATTGGTATTTGCAACACCAACTTGGGAAAATGCCGACAAAAAAAAAAACGAAGTTTTAATACCTACGCTCTTTGGTGTGTGAAAATGAGTGAGAAAAAGTGCAATTCCGGCCATTTTGCTTTCTGCAACATGCAAAATGTATATTCCAATTTTTTTAAATCCGTAAGACACCTAATCAGCGGATCCACTAGTTTTAATAACTGACTGCTAATTTTTCGCCATTTTAATTTTATTCTCTTAAGGAACCACTGACTTACATTAACCACATTTAGTTTCGGTAGATAAGTACTTGGTGATGTTCATCATTAGAGTGAAATGCACATTTTTGCAATCATTTTCTTGGAACATTATTAATTAGTGATTAATTGTCTAATTAGGAATCAGCGTTTTTAGATTTTGCTAATCTCGAGCGATTTCAAATAGATTTCGTCTCCTAGTTGAGGCTTCAATCTAGAATGCCGTCCGTAACGTTATTAACACTACCATAATCTAAACATTAAAGCGAGAATTCGTACTAGAGACAAAAAATTTTCCTTGGTGATAATTAAAGCATGTAGCATGAGAGGGTGCCAAAAGAGGCCTGGAGAATTACGTAGGTTCTTACCTACTTTATAGTAACCCGTTTCCTACTGTGAAGCTAGCCTAACATCTTTTCTCGTCTTCGGAAATAATTTGGTGGAACACCATTTGCTTCTCATTGCCATATGACAATGTCGCTGTGGTAGGTACATAGCAGTTACTGACTTTTTCAAATTTGACAATTCAACCTGCATCTGTAACATTGATTACAAAAACGGGTACCGAAATCACTCGCCTTTTTCTCCAATATTGTGATTCCTTGGTATTTGAAAGGCTTGCTGAACTCGATGAACTCAGCCCGCTCGGGGTTGATCGTAAGTGGTGCCACAATCATGTCTGCACGTTCCGTGACCAGCTCTCCTATGAGCCCCGTCCATTCCTTCTTACCCCCTGAAAAACGTTGGTACAAATTATCAGATAAAATTCATACAGTCGGTAGATTCCATTTCTGTTTCAGAAATAGATGTAGGTATCCCACTAATCTATTGAGTGTACATTATGTATATACGAGTATGTGGGTTCGTACCACCTATTATTGGTCATTGCTCTCCGATCCCATAGCAACTGCTGTAAAGGTACAATATCCCAGTCGTACAGCAGTGCCTTATTCTATTGAATTGTATTTTCTTGTGTGAATATACAGGTTTTTAAAACGATTGATGATCAATTTTTTCAGAACACTGGACATATTTTTGTTCACAATGTTTTTAACGATTAGATACCCATGTAAAATCTAAAATGGAAACTTTTTCTAAATAATAGGTTTTTAGTTATAACACCAAGAGTATTTTAATGAAGATTTACTTAGTCTTGAATCTAAATGTAATAAGATTCAAATTCTCACCTGTTGCGTTTTTGATCACGTAGTTCCCAAATTGACCATCAGGAGACAGGGCCAAGTCGAATGTGAAGTTTATAGTTTTGGCAAGCTCCTTCAGTAAATCCATGCAAAATCCTTTGCAGCAATACAGTTGACCCTCTGCGAAAAATGAATAAATAAATAATGAAAAAAGTTCAGAATCAACGTTGTTCATAATAGTATAAAACGTAAAATGCGAGTGGAAATTTTGATTTTGGAGACAACAACTTTTTCTTCCCCCAAACGTGAAAACAATGCAACCGCTACCTACTTATAGGTAGACTCGTAAGCAAAAATAGTTTGGTTTAGTGACTTAGTGAAAATAGACGTACGATTATAATTATGAAGATTTCGTGGGTTGATAATTTTTATGTAAGTTAGAAGAGAAAGGAGTCTGCGTGTTTTCTTCCAACTTCTATAAAAATAAACTTATAGGTGCGAAAATTTTAAATGAATTTGTCAATCCCTCCGTTCTACTCTTTCCCATCGTCATTATTCCAGTCAATCCTACACATTATCATGTTTACCATAGGCCTTATTCTTGAATCCACTACGATATTTTATAACCACCCCTATTTTTAAAATGATAGGTACCATTACTAAGTATCCCATCCTTATATTACCTATTAAAATATAACGAAGGGAATGTCCCACCATCTATGTTATAGTCGAATATATAATTATGGGTTGAACCGGGCTGAAACGTCAGCTTCTCTTGGTTCCCCCCATTGATTTGGAGTAGATTAAATTTTGCCATCGATAAAACCAACCGTTTTGGCCGAAAACCCGTCCTTTCTCGTATTCATGGCCAGTTGAGATATCACTAAACGGGATAATTATCACAATATCAGGCCGAAATCCAATTTACCTACGTGCGATTCGGTTCTGGCTGATTTTACAACCTTAAAAGGGTGATAATAATATGGAGGTTCACATTAATCGGAGTGTATCTTTACATTATTACAACCTGAAACCCACGTTTTTGTCCCTAAGAGTGATTAGGAACTATGTATATTTCCTTAACTTAGGTTCAGACTGAAATGAAAATTAAATGAAATTTATTTATTTCCTCTTGATACTACAATTTATACCGAATATAATAACAATCTTCAATGGTATCTAAATTGGAAAAATACATAATAAATAAAATTAATATACCTGCATGGTGTGATAAAATATAATAACAATCTTCAATGGTATCTAAATTGGAAAAATACATAATAAATAAAATTAATATACCTGCATGGAGTGATAAAAAATAATCAGTTCTATGTCCACTTATTGAGGAACAATGTATGCCTAAAAGCTAAGCTTGCGCTGGCATACATGAGCCAAATTCAGCAATCTGATGTAGAACCGCGCATTACTACAGCAAGATCTAAGAAAACTCAAGGACCTTCTCAGCAAAATTGAAGTCATTGATTTTTTTATTTTTCCCCCCCCCCCCCCCCCCGAACCATGCTTGCATAATCAGTGAACGATTTACGCTTACCTTCGGGGTTGGTGTTATTGAAATGCGGGCAAACGATTTCATCTGCCGCACACTGCTCTTCCTCTTTGAGCTGTCGCACATAAACGAAGGGCTTTTCCTCGATCGTCAAGACTTTGAGGTGCGTTGGAAGTATGAACCCTTCTGGTTTGCTTTTGGACTTTCCTGGCCAAACTATTTTGTGATCCATGATTTTAAGTCGCATTCGGTCGGTATCCTATGGGCAATTCGTTTCAAAAGAGCATTAGTACCTACTTATAAAACATAAAATCAGTAGTCAATATAAGATGCGTAGTATATCACCGTAGACTGTAAACTTTTATTTTAAAAACCATGGATGGTAAAAGGTTGATACTAGCCACAGTAGGTGGCTCATACTTATTCAACATTCATTCTGAGCTCCATTGATTGGCTGCATAAAATTCTGGCATCAACCGATAAATAAAATCAACTTTATTTATCCTTTTACGAATTTGGTTTCAACAAAACATTCATTTCCGATTTTTTACAAATTGAAAGCTGCTAACTCACGCTATTATAAAGGTAGTTCCCGACAGAGATGTGTTTCCCTTGACTCTGCTGTACGTTGATGACGTCATACTCGGCATTTATACGATCGCCATTATCATCGAATGCCACTTTCCCCGTCGAGCCTCTCAGTAAAACTTGTTTCCTAATGAACCTGCAACAGAAATAAACTACCTGCTGGTATTCTTAACTAGGAAAAAAAATTTCTATAAACGTTTCTTATGTGCTAAGAAAACGTTATGAACAAGTGACTTAGATCGATTTGGGTGGAAATTCGGAAAGTCATAAAATACCTCGTTAAAAACTTTGCTCATGCTCACTTATCAACCATTATTCTGAATGAGATTAGGTACATTGACTGAAACCTGCACACCTCAAAAGAATTAAGGAATCACTTTTCCTTGTAGATGACAAAAACCCCAAATCAATCGGACAAAGTTCACATTATATTCTCATTAATATTTGTTTTTTCTTTATCGCATACACTTCGTGGTCCCAATGATATCAAACTTCTACTGGAGCCAAAACAGAATGAATAGCGCTTCTTCATGGTTCATCAGCTCCGATCCGAGAACGAACCTAATAAGATATCGCGATTCTGGCTTCACCATCGTATTAAGCACTAACAAATCTTTAAATGAGGCCTCACTCGGCGAAAAAAAAAAAAAAAAAAAAAAAATTGTTTTCTAGTAGTAGTAAAGAATATTTTTGGATTTTTATTTTTTCTGATTTTTATTTGCTTAAAACTTTGTACCAGGCATCCCAAAAACACTTTCCAAGTTTCATTTCGATATCTCAAAGATTGTGGAAAAAAGTTACGGGGATAGGGGTTTCCTACTTCTTTTGAGGAAAATTCTCAGATCACATTCTCTTTTGGCTCAAGCTTGAGCTTGGTACCTCTAGTCGTGCATTCCATCTCCACTAGGTACCTAATCATTAGATACCTACTATGTGAACTGTGTCCAAATGATCTGGGGTCATTACGTCCTCAAGGAAAAGTCATCCCTTAATTCGTTTGAGGTGTTTAGTTGCTACTATTCACATTTTTCCCGAAAGTTTAATTAAATTCCGCGTGTCCAACATCAAATGTGGGTCGGCTCGTATTTTGTCATACGTCCCAATGGGCCTTTACTTACCCAGAGAAGAATCAAAAAGGTAAAAAATTGCTAAAAATGGCTTTTACGAAACAAATGTCCCTGCGTGATAGAACCAGAAACTCAAATGAGTGTTTTTATATAAGAAAAATATGAGACAGGTTGGCGAATGGGAGTTCTCAAATATTAACCCCTTGAAGGGGGAAAAACCCCGACCCAGATAGACGCTCATATACTGAGGCGACAAAATCAGGTCACAGAATCACTACTGATACAATTTCTTTAAAAAAACAACATTTACGTTTTAGGTGCTACTCCTAACTTGAGAAACATTTTGTGTTACATACACAGCATCTCCGAAAATTTAAGTGCCTACCCACTTGGATACCAACGTAGTTAATACTTTGTATACTATACCTATTGAAAACGATATTTTCTCCATTTTCGTTCTTATAGGTAATAATCTAAAGAGTACCTATTTTCTTATGATTTTTCTATTTACACATTAAGTACTAGATAGTTTAATATTCGTTCCGCTAGTCCAACCTAATCATTATTGTCTCACTTCTATGGATACACGTTCTTACTTATAACTTTCATTTTAGTCATAGGTACATCTAAACTGTTGTAATAATAATATAACATACTCGAATAGAGATTTGCCAGTTTCCCAAATCGATCCAGAGTTATCACAGTCCTTAGGTGCTTCGGTGATATTTCTCGTGTTGTTCATATCTCTCAATGCCGATGCCAAAACGTAACTGAAATTAAAATGGACTGATCAAGTTACAAATCTACAATATATACGATAATAGAGTTGAATTGTTGAGACTATCAAAGAAAATGGAAAACAATATTGTCCTAAAAAAATATTTATATATCGTCCTAATACACCAAGTTATGCGAATTCCTTCTTATGATAACCCAGGAAGTGTTGTTTTTTTAAATCCCTGAAGATATAAAGTAGGTAATTACCGAATGAGTTTTATACGCATTTATCCCAGTAAATTTTCCAAGTTTTCTTAGCAATGATTAAAATTTGTTTTTCTCATGTTTATTTGAACTAACGAAATGTTGAGGCGTTCATACAAATCCTAGATATGGACGTTAATCCTAGATATGGTACGACTTACACTCATTACACCAGTAATAACATAGTACGTGCTTACACAATTTGGTCAAACTTTCAGCCAATTGGAGTTCTCAGTAGATTAAACATGCCGACTAATATCAAATTACTGGTGGCAATGAATCTATATTAATTAATTATCTATACCTACCTACCCTTACTCTTGGCTTAGATTGGTTATGGTATCAGCTATTCAACTAACGCGGTACCTACATATGTCCACTTAAAAGTAAAATAGAAAACCAACAATTTGGATGCTATGGAATCAGAACAACTTCTTCATATCAAGACTCAAGGTGTTGAATTCGTTAAATAATGTTTCGTATTACCTTTTTTTCTCACTTGGCTGGGTTCTCGCATTAACGGCTGGAGTGAAATACGCTTAGGGTGCGTTCCAACATAGGGGGTTAATCTAGAGTCGGGAGTTATACCTCAAAAATGACAATGACATATCTGGAGTAGTTCCTGATCCTCCATTGTGGAAAGGGCCCTTAGGTACCAACAAATTTCAAATTATCATTAGTGGGATCTATCTATTGAATACACGTTTATTTACATTTCAAGCCCCAGATTGTTGTATCAGCGTGTTTGGTGTTTCTCGCTCGGGGAACCATGTTTGAAAGCAACAATCGTTGGTAAAACTTCAATTGAATTAGGTATAATAATATATAAGAATTCAGAGCAGTATCTGGGGAAAAGGAAAACAAATATAGCAAAACAATATTGGTTGGCTGTTGGTTAAATTTGCTAGAGCTCTTCTGGGCACTCAGTGTACATATATATTCAGGAGGCTTAGCAATAAGGAAACGTAGTGAATTGGTGAGACAATAGTTGTTCGCTAATGTAATGAGGATGACGAGTGAAAGCCAGCTTTGTCCTGGCATTGCAATTAAATTATTGTGTTATAATTCATCACACGGCCACTGAGTTCGTGATCGCTAGCATTGGCTGTCTGATGATCTGGTCAAGTTACGATCTGATGCGGTTCGAATGTAAGTTAAAAGGATAAAAATAATAGTCAAAAATATTTTACATGCTATCCATGATGTGGGCTTTTTCATTGGTGGCATGTACCAGCTTGAGGCCGATTGTGCCGATGGGCACGTTGACGCAGTCCAAAGCTTGTTCTGTGACGATCCACACGTAGCCAACGTCCGTCATATTCATAGCAGCTGCGTCACGGTAGATAACCCCAGCATCTCTCTTGCTGAAATCAACCATCGCAGTTATTTTATTAAAGTAAATTGAAATATTTCTAATTTCATGGGAAATAACGATCATTAGGTTGACTTTATCTAGTCTGCTTCTATGAACAAATGGGACTGGAATTCTTCATTCATATTAATCTTTACGAAGCAGAGAAACGAATGTGCGAGGCATAGTGTTTGTGGGAGGTAGGTACGTATTTGCTAAAATAAGTATCAACTCTTATTGTGAAAATGAGGTTACTTGGCATATAGAAGGAAAACTCGAGACTGAGCATATTTCATCTCTTGAAGGTTTGACGTGTAGTTATCTAAGCCTGGCTCAAATTCAATCACTGACTCGACCTGGAAGAAGAAAAGCATGGTTTAACATAGTAATTTATAGTATTCCGCTTATAAAATTTATGGGTTTATCAATAGCTAACAGCGAATGGTAAATAGCCGTTTTTCAAATGATGTTCAACTTATTTTTAAATAAAACTTTAAATTTTGAATGAAAAGCCTTCCTTAGGGCAAGAACTTTGACAGGAAAAATTATCGTCACCAAGGGAACAAATCAAAACTGGTGGAACATATAGTAAAAATTGTCTTGTAAACCACGACGATCGTATCAGTTGATGTGATTGCAATGAAATTCTAACTTCTCGAAATCAAGTTAATTATAACGTTCGTAGCCTATAGATGGACGAGTGAAGCGTAGGTAGGTAAGTGATTAATTTAATATCATTAACCTTTTCAGCTGGTGAGGGCAATCTAATAAAGAAATAATAAACCGTTGTGTAATAATTTGCAGCGTGTCTAGTTTTAAAGCCAGCAAGATTAGGTCGCTGCAATATAGGTAGTATGACCTAATGTACCGATGAATCAACATTTTTAATATGGTTCGTAGTTATCAAGCATCCCCTTTTATAAGTAGTTTCAAGTACTATGTAGGTGTATTTGGATTGGTCGATATGTAATTTTGTAAATTTACCTGGACTTTTATTTCCACGTCATCTTCGTGACTCTGTGAGGTCTGGAAGCGGCCCAAAATGGCTCTTCCGTCAGTGTCCGAGCTGTGGATGAATATGATTTTCATGTAATTGAAATGTTTGAGAAGTTCCACCCAGACGTCAGCCTGGTGCGAATATGGAGGAACTGTCCGCAGGAACGACACGTGAATGTTCTGGAAAAATACGAAAAATCCCAAACAAATTGATAATAATAATAGCGAGCCAAGGCATTGCAGAAATTAAAATCAGAGTATGATGGTTACTTTATCTGAGAATGCAGAATCTCTTGATGAAATTCCGATGACGGGAATGTGATAGAACCCCGAAGTGTAAGAGACGGCTGCTGGTGACAAGTCACCAGTGAGAGGATGAGAAACAACTACAGCATACACCTACAAAAAATAGAAAAATATGAACTCAAAATTAGTATTCGATGAATTCATCACGTTAATCAAGGATCAAAGTTCATCAAAAAAGAATGGTCAGAAATTTTGATGAAATTAGAATCTGCCCAATACAGTTGCTGATTACTTGCTAATGAATACCGTTCAAGTTGGCCTTTAGTATTTATAGTAGATTTTGGGAATTACCCACTCCATTTAGGTTAGGTACCTCCACCGAGAATGAATTTGGAACTTCCAAGGTTTGTTTCACAACTGGATAAAATCTGGATTGATAAAAAAAAATGATGATAAATGAAATTTCAAAAGACAGTAATAAAAAATAAAATAAATAACCAATACTGAATTGTGAAAGCATGACAATTCATCACTATAACCCCTCCATTCACCCCCTTTCTTAATGACATTAATACTCCCGACAAACTATGCTCGAAATTGGACCGAATTGTTAATTGAACAACAAAATAATTATTATAATAAAATAAAATAAATGAATAATAATAATTACCCCATCTACCACTCATGAAATCGGCAAATCATAAATTTTCATGATTCGTTGCTCAACTAAACAAAATTGAGATATGAAAAATAGGAAACACGAAAATCGGTTGAAAATTGTAGCCTGGGTAAAGTCGACAAAATTATGGAAATAAATACGCTTTTTCGGCTTACCACCTCAATTTTCATCCTTTCGTAATGAAATTCAAAATTTCCGAGGTTATTTTTTTTATTTGCACAACTAGAATGATAGAGAGATCGAGCAAAGAAAGAATCTCGAAAACTGGTTGAGAATTGTGGCCTGGGCAGGGTCGAAAAAATTTGTTATACACACACACACATTCACAATACCACGTATGGTTTTTTCTCGGAATCGGCTTTAGAATGGTCAGAAGCGGATTCGTAATCGGTTATTTTTTTCACAAACTTGGGTTGCCAACCCCCCCCCCCCCCCCCCCCCCCCCTGAATCAATTCTAATCGGTCGTCCCTCTTATATACGAAGCCTTGCCTACATAGTCTTGCTTCAGAGCGACGTCTTAAAACCGTGGTAAAGTGCCAATATATAATCATTTGACTTGTGCATTTGGGGACAGTCAATGAATTTTTGGATTTGTTAGACATTGGGAAAGGATAATTAGGGACGTCTGAGGACGGTTGGGGGCGGCTCTTGCCATAGCCATCGGGACACAATTCAACAATAGAGATGGCTTCATCAATCTTGGAAACAACTACCTACCAGCCCTCAAAAATAAGAAGCGATTCCTGAAAAGAAGACATGTCAAAAGAATGACTGACTGTGAAATTATTTTCCAATTTCTTTATTTTTCTGATTCATATGGTCAAAAGTTGGATACGAGTATAACTCGTGATGTACCTACCAATGAAATTATTTTTGGCTGAATTTTAAATTTTCAAGCGTCTCATTTTTAAGTTTTTCATCATATTCCCTCTTTTTTTCAACCAATCAATATTTTCCCATACACAAGAGTGATACCTAGATCTTCTTATTTACGTTAATTAAACCAGTTGAAGCGAGAAACGAAATCAAAAACATTCATTTAAGCATTGATATGTGAAACAGAGAGGAAAAGAGTGACATTTCATGTTCGGGTTAAAATATTAGACGGGTGTGCCAAGACTGAAGATGCCAATATTTTTGGTCGAAACTTTCACACAATATTTTTCTTATGAAACCGCCGCTTTTGGCACCTAGCTGCAGACGAAATTTACTACGACCCGCTCTACTGTAGAACCTACATGAAAGTGCTGATATTTTACTTACTCGGTGGGCGATGAGTGATTTGCACACATTTATAGCTGTTCTAATGGGGTTGGTATCAATCAGTATAGCTGTAGCGTAGTAAGTCACTCCCCGAGGAACATAAGAACTGTCAAAATTCAAGTGCTGTAAAAAATAAAATGGCGTGGCTTGTAATTATAGCGATGGAGAAAATTATTCATCTATCAAGTAGTAACATTTTAGATTATATCAAAAAAATAGAATGTTATATAGTCGCAATAATTATTGCTAGTACAAAAATATTCAACATCAAAAACAGTATGAGAAAAAACATGTAAAAGAGTAGGTACCGTAAAACCGGGTAACTTGAAACACTTTCGACTTCCAACAGCTGTAATCAGAGAACGGAAGCAGCCAAAACTTTTATGGTTATAGTCTTAAAAAGCTGTTCGGAAAACACAACAATGATTTATTTTCGTTCCCAAATTTATAATTTTTTGTGTTTTTTGTCACAAGGCATCTGTAGATTGGAAGTCTCGAAACAGATTGATATAACTTCCTTGTTTCGAGATATATTTACTCTAAAGTGACTTGAAACAGTTCCCAGAGTTAAAAAACATATTTTCTGTTTTTTGACTTGAATGTGGGACAAGAATGGGGAACTGTAATGTATTGGAATTTCATAATTTCGCCCTCACATTCGTAATCAGCGCACTTGAAAACCCATTAATGACAATTTTCAGCTCAAAAAACCGCTTATTTTGGCCAATAAGCGGGTAGGAAGATCACGCGACGTAGTAGTGCAAGAGGGCTGAGGGTTTCCCCCAGGCGAGCGGGGGTCGTGACGTCATTGTCCAAAAGAATTTCGAGTCGTATTCCTGGTCAGATACCCATCGTATAGCACCTTTTTGGAAAGCTCTCGCTTAGATCTACATGATGAGCAAATAAAAAATAACCATGAAAATTCCCCATTGACTTAGAAACCGGAAAAATGAACAAGCATTTAAATTAAATTCAGTTCTTAAGCAGTTAAATGTTCTCTTCTTTCGACAAAGGCAGACTTTTTTCGTGACCTGGTCAATTTTATGCCGGCAACATCAGGAATATTGGATGGGTGAACATTTTCGAAGCTCGGGGACTCTAATTCATAACTCATCACAAAGTTCACATACATTTTCAGGGTTCAAATTTAGGCTACCTTAGGATACTTGAGGTGACATGAAACAAGAAGTGTTAGAGTTTCAAGGCACCCTCAAATTATCTACTCTTACAAATGAATTATTTAAAAAATAAACTTACTACGCTTTTAGAGTTGAACAAGTGTAGCACCTTGAAATCTAAAAATGTGCATAAGTATTCACAGCTGAAACCACGAGGACCTCAGCCAGGACCATCCAGGAGGAGCAAAGTGCACAGCAACACCGAAGTGTACCCTGTGCGAAGAAATTGGAGAGCCCTCGGACCATATGGCAGGGAAAAAAGGATGTAGCGCCCATCGGAAGGCTCTCGATCTAGAGAGAGCCACGGGTAAGGCAACAAAAAGAACATGAGGGTCCTCCAAATAAACCTAAATAGGAGCAGGACGGCCAGCTCCCTAAAGGACCAGGTAGCCCAAGAAAAGATGGTTGACCTCATGCTTATCAGCGAGCAGTACAACTATGGCGACAAGGGCTCCAGCTGGTTTGCAGACTTATCTGCCACAGCTGCCATATGGGTGGTGAACCGGGCTGCAGTTCCTGTAGAGGCGAAAGGTGCAGGGCAGGGGTTCTCCTGGATCAGAAGTAAAGGCGTGACCTACATCAGCTGTTACCTCACGCCTAATGAGCCTATAGCCGACTTTGAGGCTAAACTGGCGAGTATAGAGGATGAGGCCCAAAATGCAAGAGGAGAGGTTCTAATTGCAGGGGACTTCAACGCGAAAGCAATTGAGTGGGGGGAACCTGCACCGGACAGTAGAGGACGCAGGGTTATGGACATGGCAGCAAGACTTGGGCTAGTTGTCGTCAACCAGGGGAATGTGCCAACTTTTCGTAGGGCGGGGTACACTGGTACCATACCGGATATCACGTTGGCCTCGGAAAGACTCGCTGGACAGATACGGGACTGGCAAGTACTGGAGGACTATTCTGCCAGTGATCACCAGTACATTCAGTACACAATAGGAGAAAGTGAGCCTAGCCAGAGGACCATCCCCCCCCTCCCACGCTGGAACGTAGAAAAACTTGACGGAGCCCTCTTTGACACCATGATACACATAGGCAGGGGTGCCATTGAGGCAATCAAACGTAGAGCAGGGGGCGGACCCATTGCAATGTTACTCGTGACAGCGACCATGGGGCTATTGGCCAGGGCCTGCGAGTGCTCTATGCCAAAGAAGAGACCAGTGTGGGACCGCCGCCCTGCCTATTGGTGGAACGAGCAGATAGCGGAAATGCGGCGAAGCTGTTTCAGGCACAGGAGGCTAGCCCAACGGGCCAGACGTAATTCTCCAGACTTCCAGCTTAAGACGGAGCAGTACAGGAGGGCGAAACGAGCTTTGAAGATCGCCATAGCAAGGAGCAAGGAACAAAAGTGGAAGGATCTCTGCGAGGATGTCGAGAATGACCCCTGGGGTTTGGGATATAAGCTGGTGCTCAAAAAAATCCGGGGAGTCGACTCATCCTCCCAAATGTCAACTGCAGTCAAGGAGAGGATTGTTGAGGAGCTTTTTCCTGCGCATGATCTGGAGGAGGGCACACCAGTTAGGGTACCGGCAGAAGAGATACCCCTTTTCTCCAAGGAGCAATTGCGGAAGGCAGCGAACTCTATGCGCAACAAAAAAGCGCCAGGGCCAGACAGGATCCCAGTAGAGATCCTGAAGATCACTGCTCAAACCCATCCAGATATGCTCCTGGATATGTATAATGCGTGTCTGGTTGAGGGTATCTTTCCTGAGCAGTGGAAGGTGGCTAACCTGGTTTTGATAGGAAAAGGGAAGGGTGACCCGAGCACAGCATCAGCCCACAGGCCTCTCTGTATGCTCGACACTGCCGGTAAATTATATGAGAAACTTCTTAAGCGAAGGACGCTGGATGCAGTCGCAGAGGCAGGAGGACTATCGCCGAGACAGTACGGTTTCACCACGGGGAGATCCACTGTGGACGCTGTGAATGAAGTGGTTGAGGCGGCAAAGGCAGTGAGGACGGGCAATCACAGGTCACGGGACCTTTGCATGGCGGTCACTCTGGATGTCAGGAATGCCTTCAACTCGGCGAGATGGAGTGACATACTGAGGGCGCTTCGGGAGGTTTTTTGTATACCGGCGTACCTCTACAGAGTCTTACAAGACTATCTGTCAGAGCGGTGGGTCATTTTTGACACCCTGGAAGGGAAGCGCAGGAAGCGGATTACCTCAGGAGCGGCTCAGGGATCAGTCCTCGGAGCCGACCTGTGGAATATTAATTATGACGGAATCCTACGCATTGAAATGCCAGAAGGAGTGTTTCTCATTGGATACGCAGATGATGTAGTCATTGTGATAACCGCTCGCACGGAGGAGTCTCTGCAGTACAAGCTGAACCAAGCGATGAGAAGAGTTACGGAATGGATGGTGTCTAGATCTCTGTCCCTGGCCATACAAAAGACAGAGATCGTACTCCTTACGAGAAAACGCATGGAGAGGGGTGTCACAATGTATGTTGGAGATCAGCCCATCGTGGCATCGGAAGCGGTGAAGTATTTGGGGGTCATGCTTGATTGCAAGCTAAGCTTCTGGACCCACATATCTAAGGCGGCGGATAAGGCAGCAAAGGTGGTGGGGAACCTGAGCCGCCTCATGGCCAACATCGGGGGCCCTAGTCCAGTGAAGAGAAGGCTCCTGATGCGAGCGGCCGAGGCTGTTATGTTGTACGGAGCTGAAGTATGGGCTGAAGCACTCCGCTTCCAAAAGTACAGGCAGAGGATGGAGGCTGTGCAGAGGCGTGGAGCCCTACGAATATGCAGCGCCTATAGGACTGTGTCGGGAGCTGCTGCCCAGGTCATCGCTGGGGTCATCCCGATCGATATATTGGCCGAGGAGCGGCAACGAATATATCGCCGAAAGGGGGAAAATGCACCGCACACCGTCAGAAAGGAGGAGCGCGACCAATCGCTACAAGCCTGGCAGAGACGATGGGACCAGGAGACCAAAGGTAGATGGACAGCCACCCTGATCAGCGATGTCAGACAGTGGATAGAGAGGAAGCACGAAGAAACGGGATACTACCTGACACAGTTTCTGACGGGGCACGGTTACTACCGCGCATTCCTGAAGAAAATTGGGAAGGCGACGGAGGCCAGGTGTGTGTATTGCCATACAGCCGATGAGGACGCAAGGCATACCTTCTTCGAGTGCCATAAATGGGAGCACCTCAGACAAGAGGTGATCGAAGTGGTGGGCGACATAAGCCCAGAGACAGTTGTCTCCACGATGCTCAGGAGCAGCGGGAACTGGAGTGCCATCACCACATTTGTCACGGCAGTTCTTAAACAAAAGGAGTTGAACCGAGAATGGGAGGAAGAAAGGAGCCATTGAAGCGAAGAACAAGCGGAAGGAAGACAGGAGAGGCCTTTAAAGGCTAGAAAAGGACTGTCCCGAAGTAATACCTAACGGGAGTTCCGGGACAGTTCTATAAAAAGAAGAGAGGAAGGGTGTTTTAGTCGGTATGCCGCAAAAGGCGGAGAATCCGACACGAAGGGTGACTTATATCACTGTCAGTTTATAAAAAATTTCACCAACCTCATTAAAAAAAAAAAAAAAAAAAAAAAAAACTCTTACAATGAATTATTTTAAAAATAAACTTACAACGCTTTTAGAGCTGAACAAGTGTAGCACCTTGAAATTTACAAATGTACATGAGTACCTACCCAAGCTGAAACCCAATCATTTACAACCCAACCATAGCAGGAGGTACAACCCTTATTACTGTTTTGGAATAAAAGTTTGTCATTTTCTTTACATGCAATACACAAATAATTATTGAAAAAGTTCCAGTCATGCAGCATGACCGTATGAGCGAATTTTCGTAGATTATCGTATTATATTATGTTACTGTTCTGAAATTTGAGCACTTCGAGTACAAAGAAATTGTTAACCACCAATTTTATGGCAGATAAACTCGTTCTAAATCATATTCTACGAACAAAAACTGATTTTAGATGTTTAGCAATTTTTCAGTATTTCAATCATTTTTTTAGCAAATAATAATGAAATTTATGTAAATTTTTCACCATAGTTTTGTGAATAAATTTTTTAATGTTTAGTTCATCGTCAATTAACTTTTTTGACTAAAATTCGGATAATGATATAAATTTAATAATTTTTAGGCGTTTTCAGTCATTCGTAGTGATTTTTTTAGAACATTTTTTGAATTCTGACCAATTTAATGTGCTCAAAAAGTGTTGGCCAACGAACTCATCCTTTCGTTTGGAAAGCTTGATTTTTTGGCGCAAGAACGGAATTTTTATTTATTTTTTTTTCGAAATTTTTTATTTTAAAATTTCCGAGCCATTGCAATAGCATGATTTTCTACGAAAATTCGCAATAATCCACACTTATTCACAAAATGAAAATATACTTCCACGCAAACTTTCCCAACTACACCCGAAATAGCAGGGTGATAAGGAACCCAATATCATTATTACTGTTTCGAACAAAAACCAAATGTCCCTCAAACGTTTCAAGTCACTCAGCCGTTTCATGTATCCCTGTTTCACGATACCTTCTATGGTCTATAATAGTGCAGTTCGAACGCCTAAGTTAACGACTTATTTGTTCTGGCTTACTTTTATGATTTCCTCAAAGTCGTGAAAACTTTTGTTGTTGCTCAAAACGCCGCCGATGTTAAAATACGTCGGGTTGATGGTCGACCCGCCGAGGACAGTTGATGCCAGGCATGAGATGATTAGAAGAGTCCACATCCCTGGGCCCACCAAGATCCTCGAGTATGTGCCTCTTGGGCTATGAGTCCTTCAAGCAGGAATCTCTGCCCAAGGTATCCCCTACACCTGTAAGAAGGGAAATCTGGGTTGGAGATGAGGATGGCTCAACACATCGACAATAATGAAATAGCATCTTGAGGCGATAACGAGTTTTGGTTCATCAACAGTGTAAGGTCCCTGGCGAAGCAATACTTTTGCGTTAATGTAAATTTACCAGTCAAGAGAACTAAGTCATGTGTATTCGATTGCGGTTTATTCAGCAAACTTTTGAGATTTTTTCTCTCCGAATTTATTTTTTAGAAACAACTGAGCTAAGCCCATCAAGTTAATTTACTTCAGTTACAATTATTGAACAGTGTTAGAGTAGAGAGCATAGCTCAATGACAAATACTCAAAAAAATCACTTTCATCCAACATTTGTGTCACATTACGACGTCACAAGATCGAGAGGCTTAGTTTTGTCAAGACGTCGGATGACGTTGATGTTGTCTAGTAGACGTCGAGCTTTTGGGTTCATGCGTTCATGAAGCCAATGTTCGTGATTAGTAGCAAAGTTTTAAATAATTTCACTGACTGTTTCCATCTTATGTTTCCAAAGAAAGTCGTCATTTCTTGCGTGTCAAGAAGCGTAGACAATACTCTAGCTCCTTGTTCTGAAATGTTCTTGCTGTTGGTATTTTTCGTACGGCCCCAGAGGTGGATGCTTTACGTCCATACAGGCCTCGGAATTTGCTTGTATATAAGCAAGTTGCTGTGTATGGATAGTTCGGAATGTCAGCCGAACATCCAATATATATATAGGTTTGTATCAAGAATCATTCTGGGGCCCGGAGCAGGGGGACCTACCTTGCGGGGCACCAGCCCTTATTTACTTGAGTGTGGAATACTCTCCATCTACTCTCCGCTCTCTCCGTCTTTCTGCGAAGTACAGTTTCAGAATTATATAAAACTAGCCAGTAAGCCGTGAATTTCGCCGACCCGCCTGTACGGGTTCGGTTCGTAGACTGCTGAAATTACCATATCCAAACTGTGTTCGTAACTACATGCCAAATTACAGCATGAAAGTAGCAACATCAGGCCCCGACTGATCAGGAAAGAGCCCATAAGTTCAATCGTTTCTTATTGTCCCAAAAAGTCACCCTATAAATTTCAACTTCTTAGAGTGAACAAAAAAGAATTTAGCTCACTCAGCTGATCAGAAAAGAGACCATGATTTCAATTGTCTCTTAATGACCCAGAGAGTCTCCCTGTCAAATTTCAACTTCCTAGAGTGAACGCAGAGAATTGCAATAGTCTCTTAATGTCTCTGAAAGTCGCCAGGAAAACATGATCTTTGTCCGTCCAAAAATAGACTTTCGACATTTATGATCAAACCGTAAGGTGAAAAACGGTCAAACACCTGTAGCAAGTGGTGCTAATGTTGTTCAGGATCTGCTGATGCCACTAGAACCTCATCAAGGCAGATTAGCTGTTCGCATTAACTGAAAACTCAGAAGTGGTTTGTGAATTAGAAGAGAATGTAGAAACGAAACTAGATAATCCAATTATAAATCCTAATCTCAATCTGTTGGAAAAGCAGATTATAATTTTGAGTGACCTAATTTTTGCAGTACAAGCTCAGGTTAATCCACAGCAAGATTACAGAGAGAAGAGATCAGAAATCGCCAGATATGGCAGGTTGGTGCCTATTCCATAGGAATTTCAAAAGGAAGGCATTCAAATGTTTGTCATCAAGCACGTATATTTTAAAAAAAAAACCTTAGGAGGGCTTTCCATCAGGATGCAACCGAACAAAGTGCCAAACACTCCAACTCCACATCAATGATCAGAATAAGGGTATAGGTTTTCTTTTGGACGCTAGAGCGGATATTCTAGTACTGCCGAAGAGATATTTGAAAAAAAAAACATATTTCATAAGTATGAAACCAAGCACTATGATTAATTAAAAGCAGTGGACACGACTACAGAAATCATCTTGGGTGGATATTGAGGGAGACTCAACATGTTGATAATACAGGAACATCATCTTGCAATAATGAGTACTGAGTACTAACTTACTTCAACTCGCTTTGAAAGGGCCGTCACGGTTGAGGTGTTTTTTCTTGGCTGTTTCACGTATCGGAGAAGTTTAGCAACAAAGAACCGCAGTTCACTAGGGCGGGTTTGAGTTTGGCCCTCAGCATCCGTCGCTGAGGGAAGATATTGATTAAAAGCCTCCCGTCTTGCCCCACCCACTGTTACATCCCTACCCCAATGTAGCTACTGACTCACTAACCTAAATTCTCAGCTATAAAAACACAAAATTTAAGATTCTTTTCCTATTAGAATGACACATTTAGAAGACTAGATCATAAATTTTAGTTATTGTAATTTCATTATAATTTATCCCACGATGTTAACATTTGAAGAGTAGTCCATCTTTGACTGATTGTTAATAATGACAAAGTCCAGAATCAACCTGAATTACATGCTAAACTCTTTACATGTTTATAATTTTAAAACCTACTTTTAAACCAGAAACACTGCTTACAGATAATTGGTAATCAAAATAGGTCGGTAATTTATAGTAATTTGGCCCAGGACAATTAATTACCACAGACTTAAATGACAAACAAATAGGTGTGGTACCGAAGTGATTCTTAAAGCTATAGTTAAATGCGCCAAAATCAAGTTTTGATTTTGAATTGGAAAAATAACAAATTATCAAGCAAAAAACTTAAGAAGTACCTGTTCTGAGTAGTTCTGAAGTAGTGCGGAATATAGTTACAAGCAGAGTGGTCAAATGGAGTCATTTATTTCCTGGTTTATTACACTGATGTTTCGCTTCGCGTTTGGGAATGTTTATTTAGTGGGATGACTGACAAGGCGGACGCCGCTGGCGAGCAGACGACGCTCCAGGACATTGTTGATCAAACTAAGCAAGAGTTATTGCAACATCGCATAACAACAAGAGCCTTCGCTGACCCCAATGTAAGTGATGCTTTTAATCATCTGTACTCTATTATAACTGACTTATGCGATTACCTCAGTCAAGCTAACGATCATATTGTTAAATTAAATGAAAATCAAAAGGAAAAACAAAGGACATCGGAATTAACTCAACCCAACGTCCCTACATCCTACAGTACGGACGAAGACGAATTGTCTCGAGAAACTGACTGGATCTTAAAAAGGGCCCGCAAAAAGCGTAAGGCTCGGCGTTCTCCGGAGGTTGAATGGCCTACCAACACGACTAAGACTGACAAGGACGTAACCAAGGTAACCAAGGTAGAAACGATTAAGCCTAAAAAGGACCCTCCTCCACCACCCATAAATGTTGTAGGGCTAAAGAGCTACGCAGCCCTCAAAGATATGTTACTGAATATCCCTAGAGAGCAATACAAGGTCACTGCTCTCAATAATAACGTTTGGAAAATAAACGTAGATACAAGAACCAATTGGAAACTGATTACAGACAAACTACGTTCAGATAAAAAACAGTGGTTCACATATCAAGACAAAGCAGACAGACCTATTAAGGTCATGGTTAGAGGATTACATGAAACATGTGAGAAAACTGACATTATTGGAGACCTTAAGGAGCAAGGTCTTGCCATCCTGGATGTTACCAACATTCTCAAGAAAGAGAAAAGGAAAAATGACAGTGGTGAAATTGTAACCATTCATAAACCTCTTCCTCTCTTTATGTTAACCTTCGACAAAAATGAGGATGTAAATAAAATCTATAGTATTAAGGCCATTCTCAACATAATTGTGAAGATTGAGCCGGTGAAAAAAACTTCTAAACTCATTCCCCAATGTAAGAATTGCCAGTCATACATGCATACCCAATCCTACTGCGGGAAGGAATCTGCTTGTGTGAAATGTGCTGGAAAGCATAAAACTTCTGAATGTACCCTGAACAAAGCGGACTCCCCCAAATGTGTCAACTGCAAAGGGAATCATCCAGCAAATTATCGAGGATGCGAGGTAGCTAAGGAGCTACAAAGAATGAGAAACAAAATTACTAAACCCCAACTGAAAGAACAGACCAAGCGTGATGCTTCAGTTGAGAGGAATTTTAATAGGCGGAAATCGCTTACTTCAACCATTACAGGAGCAACTACTTCAAAGGTTTCATATGCTACCGTCGCTAAAAAAGAGGTTAATGTGCCGAACACAGAAAAAATGCTGGCACAGATACTGGAAAGACTGGATGAACAAAAACATACCAATAAACAGTTATTTGAAAGAATAACTAAGCTAGAAAAAGGACTTACTAGCCATGGACTGATTTAATGGGACCGACTTTAAGAATAGCAACATGGAATGCGAACGGATTGCTAAATCACATTAAGGAAGTCGAATTATTTCTCCACTCCAACAAGATAGACATCTTACTTATTTCTGAAACCCATTTCACTCGGACGTCATACATCAAAATAAGAGGATACACGTGTTATCATACGTTACACCCAAGTAATAAAGCTAGAGGAGGTTCGGCAATTCTCATTAAAGCTAACATCACTCACCATGAAGAACCAAAAATCGAAGAGGAAAAAATGCAGGTAACTTCGGTCAAGGTACAACTCAATAATAAAAGCTTTAGTATAGCCGCAATATACTGTCCCCCCAGGTTTAACTTAAAGAAAGATGATTATACGGTCCTTCTTAAATCGCTTGGTAACAACTTTATAATAGGAGGTGACTACAATGCCAAAAATACCTTCTGGGGTTCGCGATTAACCACGGCTAAAGGTAAAGAGTTGTATGAAGCAGCAGCTTCTTTCAAGTGCGACTTCCTCTCAACTGGAAGGCCTACATACTGGCCCACGGATGCTAACAAAACCCCAGACCTAATAGACTTCTTTATAAGCAAAGGTATCTCAAGTGGTTACATAAATCTAGAGGACAGCGATGACCTACCCTCTGACCACTCGCCTGTCATAATAACAATCAGTGAAAAAGTAATCATTAGTGAAAATTCTCCGAGTTTATTCAATAGAAATACTTGCTGGTCCTGTTTCCGGCAGCAATTGGAAACATCGATCGACCTTAAAGTTCCTCTGAAAACCCCTAAACAACTGGAAGACGAACTCGACTTATTCATCAATAACATACAACAAGCAGCCTGGTTATGTACCCCAATAAACCAAAACTGTAACTATGACACTAATTCGAAATCATATCCGTTAGAAGTAAGGGATCTCCTGTGCGCCAAACGTAAAGCCAGAAGGAAATGGAAGAATAACAGAACCCCTGAAAACAAAACTATTCTTAATAGACTCGGTAACAAACTTAAATATCTTATTAGATCAATAGATAACCAATCAGTTGAACATTTTTTGAGTAACCTAACAGCAGAGAAAGACACCGAATACTCCCTCTACAAGGTAACCAAAAATATAAATAGACCTAAAGTTCATTCTCCTCCAATCAAAAAGGATGACGGGACATGGGCCAGAAGTAACCGAGAGAAAGCTCAACTTTTTGCAGATCATCTCTATGAAACTTTTCAACCTCTTCCAGTGCAGACACCTGAAGAAAACGCAACACTGATAGAAAAAACGGATGAGCTTGATATTCGGCCCGTTACGTTAAAAGAACTCAAAGATGAAATTAAGGGCAACATTAATCCTAAAAAGACCCCAGGCTATGACCTGATAACCGGTCGAATTGTGAAAGAGCTCCCTGAAAAGGCTATAACAAAACTACTTCATATCATCAACGCCACGTTCAGGTTACGACATGTACCTTCCCAGTGGAAAGTAGCGGAAGTCATAATGATCTCCAAACCAGGAAAATCACCAAATGAGAAGACGGGGTACCGACCCATATCCCTCCTCCCTGTCTTATCAAAACTGTTCGAAAAATTGTTGCTCAAACGGCTTAAACCAATTATTGAAGACAGAAAATTGATACCAGACCACCAATTCGGTTTCAGGCAACGCCACTCTACGCTAGATCAAGTTCATAGAATCACTAACATAATAGAAAAGGCTCTAGAAGGTAAAAAAATATGTGCCAGTATCTTCCTGGACGTGGCCCAGGCATTTGACAAGGTCTGGCACAAGGGACTTGAGTATAAACTGCACAGGGATCTCCCAAAACAGTTTTACTTACTCCTAAAATCCTACCTAGCGAACAGACACTTCAGGGTAAAGCAGGGTGACCAGTACTCTGTCTTGAAGCCTATAAAAGCAGGGGTACCGCAAGGCAGTGTCCTGGGCCCAGTACTTTACCTGCTGTACACACGAGATCTTCCACAACAGGAAAACACAACTGTAGCTACTTTTGCAGATGATACTGCCATCCTCTCTGTTGGAGATGACGCTGAAACTGCAACTCGCAATCTACAGACGTCCACTAACAAGGTTGTCAATTGGACCAAGATGTGGAGAATGAAACTAAATGAAACAAAGTCAGTGCATATCAACTTTACTAATAGAAAAATCATAGCCCCAGAAGTTGAGATCAACTCAAATAAAATTCCATACTCTGACACTGTAAAATACTTAGGGATGCACCTTGATTCCAAACTTAACTGGAAATATCACATTGAAAAAAAGAATCAGGAACTAAAAATCAAGTTCAGAAAGATGTACTGGTTGATGGGAAGGAACTCCCATCTCTCACTACACAATAAATTACTCATATACAAACAGATACTGCGCCCTATCTGGACCTATGGGATTCAGCTTTGGGGTTGTGCGAAAAAATCAAATATTAAAACAATCCAAACCCGACAAAATATAATACTGAGAAGTATAGTTCAGGCCCCCTGGTTCATGCGGAATGATGATATTCATCGAGACTTGAGGGTTTATTTCCTGAATCAAAAGTGAAGCTTTCTGATGGTCCGAGTCACCAACGTAGCTCTCGGATCAGCTGATTGTGAAGGAGAGCTTAAATTAGCTCAATCAATTACAAAGCTCCCTGATTGGCTGATTGAAAGTCACCTATGGATACTCTGTTCACCTAAAGCCCGAGGCTGATCTATAGGATCCAAGACTTGTTGAGAGAGATCGTCTCTCACGACCACATTCCTCGCAAAGTTTTCTAGATCTCACAAAATTCATCATTAGCTTGTGTATCATGATAAACCATTAGCTTCCAGTTTTAAAATACTTTTTTTCTTCAGATTTTCTTTTGAAAATCAATATCAAACTCTGAGATGCCACTAACCAAATTTGGAGTAATTCGGATATTTTTTATGTACTGTAAAGGGTGGGTTAAAAAGTGTCCCAGTGGTTGTGTTTGGCCCCAAATCGTGTCCCAGTTGTACGGGAATGATATCCCGCTGCTATAGCAGACACGTTGCTATAGATTTTGGTTTTATAACAATCAATTACTCTTCCTGTAGAGTTGTATTTAAGTTCACAATAACACGCTTGTTCATGAATTCTTTGTTCATCCTCTGACAAGTGTAAAACTCGGTTACAACGAAGTTGGAGAGATCTGCACGTTTTAAACGATTCAGTGTGAAAAAATACGTAGAAACCGATCCTATACTCGTAGTTTTATTGAGGGTAATTTCTCACAAAAAAACCCACCCTCGATTCCATTGAAAAAACCACGTTTTTCTTCATTAAAAACATAATTTTCTCCCCTAATAGCGAGGTAAAAGTAAAATTGACTATACCGTTGTAAAGAGCATTGAACGAAGCCGTGTTCATGAGGTATGCCAGTTTCCAGGATTTTTCATTTAATTATTATTATTGTTATTTATTTATTAGTTATTATTTATTTTATTTTTTTGAAGTGAAGTAACTTTTCAAATATTTTCTGAAATTTTATTTTTTCTCTGTTTCGACGGCTTGATGATGGATGACTAGTGACGACGGACTCCTCCGAAAGGTATGTAAATGATTATTCTATTTTTTCAAATTCGGCTATGTTTCGGCTAAGTACATCATGCCTATTTGGAATTAACTTTAATGTTGATTCCGAAAATGTAGTCAAAAGTTAAAATTAAATTAAGTGGAGAAATTTGAGTTTAAAAAGAAAAATATACTCAGTTTTCCTTAAAAAAAAAAAAAAAAATCAAAATTCATATCTTGAGAACGGATTGAGATAGAAATATGCTATTCGCGACAATTTACTCCATTTTAGGTTTAGCTTTACTCCAAAAATGTTTTGTGGTTCAGCCCGTATGTTTCACAGATTTCATTTTGAAATTATTTAATTCAAAAATTCTGTTTCTACATTTTGTCTTTAGAGTCATTTTGACGTTGGAGTTCAAAAGTTTCTTTTCTACATTTTGTCTTTAGAGTCATTTTGACGCTGGAGTTCAAAAGTTTCTTTTCTACATTTTGTCTTTAGCGTCATTTTGACGTTGGAGTTAATTTAATTTCAAAATAATTATTATATAAATACATGGTCAATGACCAAGCCCTCAATTGTCACATAACCTGATGTTCCGGGCCTCGCACGCACTGCACTGGTTCGTATAATGTTGTTTTGATATTTTGCATGATTTGTTGGGTACCTACATTTCTCAACAATTGAATAATAAGGACAATAGAAGCGATACCGGAGTCACTTTTGGTAACTCTAATAAAAATCTACTGTGAATATTCAAAATCTGATTTTTGCGTTTGACTTTCTTTCTAGCAGGATATCAAATTATCTTCACAGATATGATTACGAAGGTTTATAATCTATAGATAACTGGAATATACTTAGGTAGATACCTAGTCATTATATAGTTCTTGGATAAGTTACCTACTCGATCTTCTGTTGATGGATCGCGGTTTTCTGGATGAGAACGTGCATTTTGGATACAAACAAATAGTGCTCCCTTACATATATATTTTTTCAGTAAAATAAGTCAGGGAATCTTCCTTCCAATTCCGCAAACAGAGGTGGCTGTTTCTCAGTTAGTTCCCCAGATTCAGCGTTTATGATATTTCGAACAATTTCTTGGTTCTTTTCGTATTCCTGCATTGAAAGTTTAAAAACGTTGAAACAAAACTATTTCAACCAAACATTGGGTATGTGAATAAAACTGAGAAAATACTAATACAGTATAGCCCCGAACATCCGCGGAATCGGGTGGCAAGGGTAGGTACCGTGGATAACCCAAATAAAGACTAAAAATGAGGTGAAAACACGAAAAAATATTTCAACTGTGTTCTATTGTAAAAAAAAAAACAAGATAAGTAAAACTTTTAAGATAAGTACAGGATAGAAGAAACCTTTTCTCTACATCTAAATCACTATAATAAAGAACAGTAAACAAAAAACAAGATTAAGGTTCGTAGGTAATTTAACAAATTTTTTGTGGCACTCGCAGATAATCCACCCCGCGGATCATCCGCTCGCGGATGATCGGGGCTCTACAGTATTCAGGTTTTTTTTTTTTTTTTTAACTAAATGCTATGAAGTAAGAAAATAGAAATAACAAAACCTTATGCAAATCTAACCTGTACAAGCAAATGCTACAGAAAGTAGCACAAAACCTTTTGCTAGAATCCGCCTGGATAATGTTAGAAATCAGGTGAATAAAATCGACCTTTAGCTTACTTTCTCAAGCATTTGCTAGATATTTTTGCGTTCTACTCAGAGGTAGCTTGATAGTGGAAGTTCTTGCGTTTTTAGAAGAGTTTTACCTTTTGTGAAGTGAAGTAATCATTGCAAGAGTTAGGTATGACCAAAATTGTGCAATCACGTCAGAGGAAACTGTATTTTGGTTGGCAAATCAATTTCGGAAACGACTTCAAGAAGCCAACATCGCCTAGTTAACCTCTATGCTCCTCGAAGTGGACTCGAAAAAAGTTTCAGTCATGCAGCATGATCGTATGAGCGAATTTTCGCAAATAACCGATTGTTATGTTATATTGTATTGAAATTTGAGCACTTCGAGTGCAAAGGAATTGTTAGTCATATATTTTGTGGCAAATAAAACTCGTTCTAAAATAATACTCTGCGATTCGATAAATATTTAATATTTCTAGTTTTTTTCACTTTTTATCGATTTTTCAGTATATAATAATGGAATTCAAGTACATTTTTTTGCATAATTTTGTTCATAATTATTTGTCTTTTGACAAAAATTTTGCAAAACAATACAAACGTAAGGATTCATAGTAGTGGTGTGCCGTTCTTATTAATTTTTTGAGCAAATTTTTTCAACATTGAGTAATTTAATATGCATCAAAAAGTGCTGGCCAATGAACTCATCCTTTCATTAGGAAAGCTTGATTTTTGGCGAAAGAACGGAATTTTTATTTCAATTCCATGGAGAGTTATGTATATATATATATGTACACCCAACACCCTGTTTCAGTTTCTCTAAGAGAAACTATTTATAGCGTTAAGCTCTAGGATTCGTGAAACGGATTTCAATTAAGAAAATTTTCGAACATTTGTATTTTAAAATTTTAAATAGCCATTGCAATAGCTTCATTTTCTACAAAAATTTGCTGAAAGAGGAGGAGAGATTTCAAGTAGAAGTAAAACATTATTGTTATACGATTTTTCGGGGACCCAGGTTTCTACGTGGGAATTGTCAAAGCATCTTTGGCAAAGGTTCTTGATGAGAGGTTGTCGAGAAACGTGGAAACCGTAGAGGAGCTGGAAAGACCGTTGCCTCGCAACTATCAACGTGCATCATGGTAACGCACGGGTAATTTCAAGTAGATGCTAGTTTCCTGCGGACTTTACATAACCCCCCCCCCCCCCCTAAAAAAACCCTGAATGTTATACGCGACGCATTCAAAATTAATATAAAAAATATTGGTATTCAATATGTATGATTCCCAAAGGACAGGGTGGCGTGCCACGCCTCGGATAGGGGACCATCTACACCATGACCCGCAAACTCCCTGAAAATGTCAACGAAGTTGGACGAAAGCTGTGGAAATGAATCTTGTTACAAGGATTTTCAAACAAAAGACAGACACACACACAAACAGACAAGAACGAAGGTCGTTCAGAATGGTTTTAAACGTACAATGCGAGTAGAAATTTTGATTTTGTAGACAAAAAATGTTTCATCTCCCAAAAGTGATAACAATGCTTCCTCTATCTATTGGTAGACCCGGAAGCAAAAACGTATTTTCATTAAAATTTGACCGTTTGGTTCTCTTTTCAAAAGTTGCGTACCTACTTAATGGAACATCCTATACGTTGATTGTTTTTCTCGCTTACTGGATTCTCCATCGATCGAGCTATATCTTCCAGTGTGCATGTAGCATAACGTCTCCGAGCTTCAGCCAGTTTAGCTGCTTTGATCTTCTTTGTTTCTTCTGTCGGTGTAGCAAGAATCTTCTTCATCGCTTCTACACTCAGATCTTCTGGTACAGGAACCTGATGTGAAGCAAATAAATTTTCATTTGTACCAACATTCACTGAACATTTCAACAATTCAAAATTTGTGTAGCACATCCTTGTTGATACAATGTTTAAATCTTCTCTATGACCTCCGGTTAATATCTTATATTTACAATTAAGGTGCTGAAATTGTGTACGGGAAAACGTTGCATCTTGTTAAAAACACTCCTTTCATGCTCATCAATGGGGGAGGAGGTTATGTGTGTCTATGCAGTGTGACTTATGGCCGTTCTTGAAACTCAATGTTGAATTTAACTGTTCAATACCATTAAATAATTTTATATTTTTGTAATTAAAATGTGGAAATCGAAGGCCCCCTACACTAACAACATAATTATATTCATCCGTTAACCTGTTAATTCCCCCTTAATAGGATCATAAACTTTTTACGGACGAGTTAACTAATAACGCGTGTTTGTGAAAGAAAAATCGCTTAATGTCAGATTAAGCTCAAGCACAATGCCGGTTAACGCTAATTTTTGATTAACTCAAAAGGTGAAAGTGGCCCTAAGTCCTATTTAATCGTTGGTCAAGTCTCAAAAGGGACCTTTTATCTGCTAAGATGATTTGTATCAATGAAAGATTTCACTGATGGAATCGTTACTTTGATATCATGTCACCAACGACATTTTTCTGCATTCTTATTTCCAATCTCACCTCAATGCAATGAAAAAATTATTTAAAATACTAGATTTTCAACGAAATTTTAGGTAAAAAAGAATGAAAATTTCAAAATAGCAAACATTGTTCTGACACAGCAACGAATATGTTCCTACCTTCATGATTACACTGTCTTCAAAGAAACTTGCAACGGTATCAGGGTCATTTTTGGAGTCTCCCTGAAAAAGTGCCCAAACGATATATTCACACTACTTAATCTTAATTAATTTCTTAGGATAAACAGTATCTATGAGACTGAATTTGATAAGATTTTGTTTATTTGAGAGGCGCCAGAAATACTAATGAATTGATCGTAAGCGTAGAGCTATTATTCTAATCCATGAGGAGTGACCGTAGTCCAAGAAAATCGTACTATGATTTTTTAAGATACAAATTTTGAGAATAGATCATCAATATTGCAATTACCTCGCTCCATATTGAAACTTTCAGCTTTTCTTTCCTATGGAAATGAGAAATGCCAAGTTAGTAATCCATCCACAAGGTATAGAATATGGCAATAATTTTATAAATTCACAAGGAGAGATTGACTATAAGAAGAACTAGGATAACTGTAAATATTACGATCTTCTACTAGTCCTATTTTTTAAAGTGACTTTCATTTTCCCTTGAATCGAATAGCTTTTTTTGCCAGCCCTAAGGCTCTCTAAACAAAAACTTTCCAAACGTAACTGAATTGGCTTATAACCTAGAAATAATATCAACACTAATAAAGGTATTATACGGAAAATAATGATAAATAAAGATAATTTTGATTTTACAAATGAACTGAATCAAATCTACTGTAGGCACAGAAAATTTAGTTCATGCAGACAAGTAGCTTGTGGTCTTCGTTTTCATTTATCACCTAATTCCTGAAAACCATAGTAATCTTAGTGAAATTCAGCCAGGGAAAACCCTGAATTTAAAAATAATAACCCCGGGTTTTGATTTTTCTCCCACTTTTTATTTTACTGTAATGTGTAACGTATCTTTATTCGGGCAGTTCAGATTATAACAAACTTTATAAAAAAAGGCCTTCTGTCCTTAAATTGGTTTTTTAAAAATTAAACTACAACGTTTCTCACCAGGAACTGTGGCTTCTTCGGGGAGAGTAATATTCAAAAGTGTAAAATATCTACTTACTTATAGTTTTCTTTTTTTACTTACTAATATTCATCTCATATGTTACACTTAAATATATTTAGACATTCAAAAGAGTAAAATATCAAAAGATATTTTACACTTTTGAATATTAATCCCTGAAGAAGCTCCCGTTCCTGGGGAGAAACGTTAGATTTTAATTTAAAAAAGCAATTTAAGGACAGAAGGTCTTTTTTATAAAGCTTGTTGTAATGCGTAATCTCAAATTAAAATAAGTATCTCTTAACAATCATACATGAAGAAACTGTCTAAATCAGAGAAATTGAAAACAAAAATCACAATTTGAATTTGAGTTGCAATGGGGTTGCGCATAGCCGAGTACCATGTTACAGGCACTGCATATTGACCGAGTTTATATTCAGAACAGGTGTTTTGGCTGATTGTACAAAGATTTCACACTTTTCCATCTTCCTTTCTAGAATTGCAATAACATGCCGTCTAAGTACTGTGTTACAGACCCACATATTGAGTGAGTCTCATAGAACAATATTTTGGCTGATTATACAAAATTTCTCCCCTTTCCATCTGCCTTTGAAGAATTGTAATAACCGTCTTATAGCTTCCGAGTCTACTTTTGGTAGAGGAAGCATTGTTTTCACTTTGGGGAGATAAAATTTTGTTTGTCTCCTAGATCGAAATTTCCACTTGCACTATACGTTGTAGACCATTATAGTAAACTTTTGTTCCGTGTCTGTCTGTCTTTCGTGTGCCCGCAAATTCTTGTAACAAGCTTAATTTCCGCGGTTGTCATCCGATTTTGATGACATTTTCAGAGAATTTAGTGAATTTTTAGAATTAGAGTGTAGACAGGTCCCCTGTCAGTTTCATTGATCCCAAATAAATAATTCACTCTGCAAAAGTAAATTCCATCAAACATCATTTTCTCACGCCCTAGTCGTCTGATCTCGCTCAAATTTACAGGATAGTTGGGAGAGGATGATTTTATCATCACATATCAGTTTCAATCTGATCGTATCAAGAGTAGCTCCTGTGCATGCGCTAATGTGAAATCCTTGTAACAAGCTGAATTTCCACAGTTTTCGTCCAATTATGATAACATTCTCAGGCAGTATGCGGTTTAGAATACGTATGCTCCCCTATCAGTTTCATTGTTTCCAAATACATATATTTTCACCCAGCGCATGTGCAAACGTAAATTCCATTAATCATCATCTTCTCACTCTCTAATCGTCTGAAAACATACTCCATCTTAGTTTACCATCATCCTCAACCATAGGAGCCAGCTATGGAATCATAAGATAATTTAAAACGTTTCAATGATCTATACTTTCATGGTACGGATACGAGAAATCTATAGATCAATGAACATGGCACCCAACATGGCTTGAATGTACCGCAACATATGCCACTCCCCCAAATTTATATTTCAATGTAAATCTATTTATATTCTAAGGATCTTCTAACAGTACGACATAAATACATGCGCACGTAAATACAAGTGCATTTACCTGATTTTTATAGATACGGGCTATCCACTATACCAGTAAGTACATATTTACGGATGGAGAACGATTGTTCTTACAATTCATTAATGATGGGTTCTATGGTGTTCGTGGCTAGGGATTCGCTGCTTTTCAGCCGACAGTTGATGCTGTGTGTTTCCAAAAGGCAACACGATGGGTAAAGTCCTATTCTGAGCTTTGACGCATCCATCACTATTTCTGGAGAGTGAAAACGTCGGTGCTCGACAAGCTGGAAAGTTATAACATGAATGAAATTAAAATCCCAATTCGTATAACGTGGCTTCCTAGGGGAATATTCGTGTGGCTTCCAAAGTCTACGTTTGTTTTCATGTTTACCCCTAGGGAGCTCAGAACGGATCCTTTCCGACCCAAGTGTTCCTTGAAACCAAAGTATTTCCAAGTTTTTTTTTTTTTTTTTTTTTTTTTTAAATTCATTTATTGGTTATATACAATTTGTACATGTACCAGAACTAGGTATAGAATGTGTATGTTGGTGAATAGGTGAGATGGGGATATGAATGGGTATATCTTGAATTGTTGTCTGCATGGTTCTTTTTTTTGTTTGTTTTTGTTTGGTTTTGTTTATGGTGCTGTATGCTCTGAAAAATTCCTAATGAGTTGCTTGTTACCTCCTGTATCAAAATTGTTACTTTATGTGTTTGGTGTTATCCCTTTGTTACAGCTTGCTGTGGTCCTGTAGTTCTATTTTCTGTATATTTTTCCGCGTGAAGAGGTCCTCGCCTCCGTGTTCGGCCGGTCAGGGCCGGAGGGCCCCGACCGGCCCGGACCCACCCACCATGACGGCTCCCGGGGCCACCTGCCCATTTCTGAACAGACGGCCCTTAACGGATGTTGTGGAGACTCTCCACACATCCTGGAGAACTAATCGTCAAGGGGGCCGCCCCCGGACCGGCCGGAACCCCCGACCCCTCCCAGCTGTTTTCTCTTCCTTTTCTTCCTTCTTTCTTCTTTTCCGAAACGCTTTGAATTGCTTGAGCAACTATGAGACTTCAGTAGATACTTTTCGAAAAGGTTAACTCAAATATCTATCACACATTTTTCCAAAAATTCAACTAAAGAAGATATAACAAACGAATTCAGAGAGTAAACTATGCTGTCAAAATTGAACGGTCGAGTTAAATTTTCAAGAGAATCAAAAAATAACTTTCTTCTTCCATTATATTTCCGACAAGACATAATGATGTGCTCTAAATTTTCATATTCTCCACATGTGGTGCAGAGCGGAGAGGAGACAGCTTTGATTCGGTGCAGATATGCGTTACATAAGCCTACATTCATTCGAAGTCTTTCCAGTTTTTTGATTATTCTCCTGCCATAATTTTGCTGTATCTTCCAGAAAGGTTTAGTTAAAACATTCGTTACGTTTTTGAAGTACCGATTGGAGGATGACCTTGAGTTTTGAATATATATCTTTTGCCACTCTGATCGTGCTACTTTTGCTACATCTATTACACAATCTTCTTTTGTCACTGGGAGGTTGAGTCTTGGACCTTCGAGAGCCATGTACCTTGCTAGAGCATCTGCCTTTTCATTTCCTTGAATCCCCGAGTGACCTCTTGACCATGCAAACACTACTTGTTTTCCAGATGATCGGAGTTTTCCCACTTGAGTGAGAATATTTCCTGCTATCCGATTAAGTTTCCTGGTCTTGAATGCTCCTTCTAATGATTTTATTGCACTCTGGCTGTCGAAATTACAAGTTATTATTTCCAAGTTAGTCGATCATCTCTTCGCATGGTATACTTCTAATTCTCTCTTCCCTTTCTTGCAGTCGTAGTTTTGTGTACCTCCTACTAGCAGAAGGAGGTGACTCATTCCTGGCCAATCTGACCCGAAGTGAGAACAGATGTAACTTTTTGCAACTTAAGTAGATCCTACGTGATAGCTGTTGTACGCAAGTCAAAATTTATCTAATACATTCAGATTTTAGTTGTCATCAATGAAAATATTAATTACTATTATATTCTGCTTCCGAATCTATACAGGGTGTCACAGCTGGTGTCGGTAACAGGCCAGGAACCGATGTTGGTACTTATTCCTGATCGAATGTTCCTCATATAGATTTTTTTAAACACTTTATTTTCGAGTTATTTAAATGCCGAGATTTTTTTCTTATTTTCTACCCTAAGAAATAAAAACCCATAACTCCCTCAATTTACATGCAAATTCAAAACTGGTTACACCTTTGGAAAAAGCGTAAAGTTTCCTATCTCCCTGACAAAAACCCCATTTTTAGCGAATTTAAAAAAAAAAAAAAAAAAAAAAAAAAAGAGCCATTTAGATGGTTTAAAAATGTAAGAAGTGGAAGGGAGGGGGAGGGGACTCCCACAAATCCGTTTCATTCATATAAGAGCACAATCCTATATTTTAACGTCGTAAATATATAAGTGGAAAAGGAGGGTTACTATATATCTAAAAAGTGGAAGGGAGAGGGCGGGGACCCCCTACGAATCCGTTTCATACATCAAAGAGCACAATCCTAAATTTTAACGTCGTAATATACATATAAAAGTGGAAAAGGAGGGATATATACGGGGATCCCGTAAGGTGATTGCAAAAAATGCAGATTTACCCTGTCCCAAAATTTAGGTACTAACAGTTTGATAACAATACTCATGGCCACAGGAACAGCGATCTAGCATTGCAGCTCTTTATTCCGTGGAACTATAAAACTCTTTCATTAACATTTGCTTCATTGAAACAGATTTCTGCAATTTCGTCACGAGTGATTTACATAGTTCATACCACTCATGATGCCATGCAACAAGAAATACCTCGATTTTCTCACTACCGGGACGTGTATATTTTGTGTACAGTCTAATGTTATCCAAGACTGGGTTTTGACATGTTTGATGTCTTCAGGATGGCCAGTGATTTGAATTTTTGCAGGACCGCAGCTTTTGCAAGGCCGAGAGACGAGCAAACGTAGTCATCATAATCGTAATATGTGGGTAGTTAATAACATGTGGAGGAGAGACTCTCAGATAATTATCTAATTTTAAATAATTGAAGTTTTCATTATCATCTGTGCGAGTGGCGTGCCGCGGTGGAGCGAATTATTTCGTTGCTACCTATTCAACCTATGAAGCTGGAATTTTGTAGGGATGAAACATGATCCGTTTTTGAAAATCTGAATCACAAATTGATTTGTTTCAATGAAATTATATGATGTAGTACTTAAATTAGAATGATTATCAAAGTAAAGGGTTATTGCCTGAGATACATGGAGATCCAGTGTTTTACGCAATATCCTGTTTTTTTACAGGAAGTGTTGCCTGATTCCGTTTTACGTAACTGATTTATGTATTGAATTTTCCGCTTACTTCTCTACCGTAGTCGGCCAACCGAGGTAGCGCAGTTATGTCTGCGGAAGCAATGAAGAGTCCGAGAGTTGATATCAACAATTTGGCACGATCCGATGAGCTCATTTCTTTTTTGAGTGCGGCCTCCTGAAAATTTATTTTATGATACTCATACGATACCTGATGGGAACCTGTTAAGTATAGGATTTTAGAACGTCTTAAAGTAGATACCATCTAATTAGTCTTACCTCCTGGCTATGCTGCTGAAGAACGCATGACTTACGAAAATAACATTTTTGTAGGAATCCAATTGCCAATACTACTATTTTGCAAACAATTTTTCACTTTTAGGAAATTTTCGTTGAAAATAAAGCTATTGCAATGGCTCCAAAAAATTTAAAATCAAAATTTTCATAATTTAAATCCGTTTTGAGACAATGTGAAACTTGTTATTGAAGAGTTAAACTTGAATGGCAAAAATGAGGCTTTACGCAGAAAATGCACAAAAACCGTTAGTGGTTTTGAAAATTAGAGATTTTCACGAACATTTTAAAAAATCTATCTGGAACCTCGTGGAACCAACAATATTCTGTTGCTGTCAAGTAGTAGATATAAGTAGTGCAGTATAAGTAGTAGAAAGATACAGTGGGATACACTTGGGGTTTTCACCAATCCGATTAAATTGTCTTGTCACTATTTTACACGATACTGTAGTTCTTAATTGTCTTTATAACGTCCATTGTAAAGGCTTTCTTCACCTTCATCTGAACATCGGAACACTGCAACTGAATGATGAAGAAGATTTCGACAAGAAAGCTAGAAACACTTTTTGTTCAAACACGATCCCCCCCCACACACACACACATACACACAGGACAGGTGAAACGGTGTAAAGGTGAAAAAATACTCGCACGTTTTTGATCTACTATGTTGTGAACATAAAGTGCTGTAAAAAATCTCGATGTTTCTACTTGAACTTTTTCCACCTAGATCGGGAAATTGGCCACATTGCGTCTTAGAGAAAGTGTAAAATACTAATAATCAACCATGATCTCATCGTGGTACCTACAAGGTTGGTAGACTTTACAAGGTTAGTTGAATTTATTAAAATTGAACTTATGTTATGTACATCTTACTTTTTGTGGAGTATCAATTATTAGGAATAAATTGAATTAGAGTGGGAGTTGGATTGGTATTACCACATACCTGAAAGAGATACAAGCATGCTATGTAATTGAGTATCGTGATGGGATCCTGGTAAGCGCCCATGCTCAGTAATGTTTTATTAATTGTCTTGATATGAGTCGGCTTTATTTTTTGAGACGCTGAAAAGGCCTTCAACATCGCTGCGTATATTTCCATGTCGTAAGATCTTATCAATAACATATTGGGCCTGCAGTAAGGTTTGTTTCTGAGCTTTACGTGGTACCTGCGAGCGGAAGGAGTTTATTTCGATATTACAATGGCTAAGAATAATAGACAAAAGGTGCGAGGAGTCTCTTCACCTTTCAATGTGAAAGTAGCTCGATTATTTATTAGGTATTCAGAAGCAAAATCTACGAAGACCCATAGTTGGCTGGAATCTGTATCAACTCCCTGATGAGCCACCGGAATACAATTAAGTTTCTTTGATTTTTAAAGTTAAGTAGGAATTTAATAAAACATGTGATTATAAATAACTCTGACAGTAAATTTCTCTCGATATTTATATAATAATGCAGAATGCCGCAGTCCGTACTTACATTGTATTTCGGAAGTATGGAGTTAGTGCCATACCACAACTTTTAACGTTATTCTAACCCTCTGCACTCTTGCAGGTTCTACAGAGTTTATCAAACGATAAATGAATGTGATTGGGGGACTAATGCACCGCCAGAATCCAAGACATTCTTGTAGCTTGGCGAGTTCAGCAAAGTAGATGGTGAGTTCTGTTGTTTTTCAAAAACCTCATACTTTGTTTGAAACACAAGTAACGGAGGAAGTTGATACGTGGCAGACGATCGGCCTTCATTTGGCATAAATTAATCCACCAATTCTGGAGTAATGATGAATGCTGATTCAGATAATCTAACCTGCACTCTCTCCACCACATCCTTATGAAGGAAACTCAGAATTTAGGGAAATAATTATATTGCCGGGTTATTTATCATAGCGTGCAAACCCAGTTTTATATGCCTCCAAAATTTTGGAGTTTCTATCTTTTGTTGGTGGATTAGTCTGCGTTGAATCATTGTTTATTGCAAATTGTAGGAATAGAAACCTGAGGGAGTATTTTGATGGTAAGGATGGTGTAAATCTATGCATATAGGTTATCCTTACATCATCTAACATGTTAGATATTTTTTGATTAGTCCATTCTGGGCGATAGTCCCTTTAAAAGTTTTCAAATTCGTGCCAGAGGCGATACTGTGTGGTAGATAGTGGAGGGGCGGGATGGGATGGCATGATTTGTACTTGAGCATGATGATTGGTCGGAGTTCGCTAATGCTAGATCACTCCTATAGTTTGTGATTCGTTGGTTATGTTTCAATATACCAAACAGGATTGAAAAACAAAAACTCACGATGGTAAATCTACCGTTGCCAAGTTGCCATGAACATCCAAAAGCGTGTGAAATATTATCTGTCCCATTTCGGAGGTTGAAGGGTCATTTATCAGGAACAGAAGCGGTTTATACATCGGTACTGGGAATCGATTCTTATAACTCAAGGCAACCTGAAAACCAAAATACTGGGTTGAGATGAATAAATTAAGACCGTTTGTCTTACATATTTTAGGCATCAAATCGCTACAGCACCTAACCGAAATGTCAGTAAAACTTCCTATACCTGAGAAGAATATATATGAAGTGTAATATTATTCGCTCAACGAGATATGTATGATTTGCTCTGGCTGATTATACGTAAGGTGATATCATATTGCAAACACAGAAAACACGGCTAGTATAACGTTCGTCTGACCCACACCACTCTCCCGTCATGTATTCAACTAACGGGTCAAATAATGTCAATGAGGTCCTGACTAAAACTCATTAAAATGGAGTTGGAAATCAAGTGGTCTTTCGAAGTGATTTCACGGACATGGATTACCGTGTTGTCATTCTCGTTCTCTATAGAAAAGTAGTCTGCAGGGACGTATTTCAACAAAATCTTCAAAGTAGTATAATACTATTGCGAGAAATGTTTATTGGATCTAGTGTTTGAGTCTCAAATTTCTCCAGAGTGGAGATATCCTCGTATATTGCTCGTTTGCACACCAACCTACTAAATTGCCTTGTCCATATTTAAATTATTGTACGAAACTGCAATTGCCAGCAATTCGATCTGTCCAGGTTTATATTTCTGCGTCTGACAATCTTCCGGCTATAAGCAGATAACTTTATGAGTGAGGTGTCCCACAGGAAAGCCCTCTCAGTTCGAACCTTCTCCTCAAAGTTTTGGCTGGCTCGAATGCCTAAATTTTTAGGTTGGTGGATGATATCAACTTCAAGATTTTGTTTATCGTTTGCTTTGATTTCTGAAAAATACTATGAAGTTAGTCGTAGCGCTCTCAAACCAAATTAAATGTAATATAGTAAATGGGACTAGGCTTAAATGGAGTAAGATCACAGCTGAACCGGTGTAAGACTGAATGAGTTTATGGATACTTAGAATATTGATCTTCTTTTCTTAATGGCTGGAAATTCCCTGGGCCTTGTGGTTGATAATACGCAATTTAATTTCACCAACTCTTTGCACTGGAGATTTCCTGATTTCAGGACTTCCCAACTGATAAGATTTACCCTTGGATCTGTTTTGTGAGGTTTTGCTGTACTTTGTTAATTCTGTTAGTAACCGATGACAATAAATTTTATCCATTTGTTTACTTAAGTAAATAACTACTCCCGACTCCATATGTGTTTGTATGTTTGAACGATATTTTTTGTAAAATAGGTTTTGTGAGAAAATATATTTAGATATAATTGTCTGTGTCATTTTGAAGGTAAGTAGTTGTTGATCAATATTTTTTCCAGAATACAGAAAAATGTAAAAAATAGGCATATGAAACTATCTGAATATTGTGAGTTTAAAAAAAATTGCTCATGAGACTATGCTGCGCTTAATTTTGATATTTGTAATTATTGGCCTTTATTATTTCAACAGCACTTTTTTAAGGTGTTAGACAATTTTTCCGTAGTTTGCAGAGTCTAGATCGTAATATAAGAGTTTAAGTATTTACTAGAAAAAACGTACAGTATAGAGACATCTGAACATGATGTCTATGGACACTTCTTTCTTGGGGTCGAGTATTTTCTCGGTTATGAAAACCATCAGTTCCAAACTCTCGAATTCCGCCAAATGGCTGGAAGCCGACTCAAGGCAATCCATCAGATCCTGTGCGTACAGAATCTCTTGAGGGTCGGGATGTTTGCTCGAAGTGATTCGTGAAGTTTCCTCGAAAAGGAAAACAAGGTAGTCGAACATTAGCGGTCCTGTAGACGAAACAAAAGTTGAAATATTTAATAGAGACATTTGAAGAGCAGGAGGTATTCTGAGATTTCCACAATTCGGTATGATAGCGCATACCTTATATTCTACAAGTACCTACCACAAAGGGGTGCTAGTCTTGGAGTATAAATCTCTAAATGAACTAATTCTCATGAGTTATCATGGAAAATGTGAACATAAATACTAAACATATTGGTATGTAATGCTTGTTTTACAGGAATAGTCCCAATGTAGGGTTTGTGTGATGGATAGAATAGATGATTGGTAATGATTTAACTGGAAAGAACCGCCTTCATTATAACCTGAATGTGCTATGAGCAACATATTAAAAACGGACAGTGACAGTTATGAGCAAACTGGTGTATTTTTCAGGTAAAATCCCAATAAATTGTTTCAAAAATGTGAGCATTTTGGTTTATTATTTTCAATAATGAACCTTTGTAATCGACCAAGAAAAAAAAAAGTTGTTTAACCCCCCCTGAAAATTTTTTGGTTTACGTTCAAGATCCGTAGAATCCAAAATTCGAATGAGAAAAAAACCGTCCAACCACCGTCCACGGCTTTACTCCGAAGTGAATTGACCAAACTTCATGAAACTTGCATCAAAAATCGAATTTGGGGTCTAGATGGTCCTAGAAGCTCGGAATCAATTTTTGTCGACCCTAAAGGGTAGCATTAATGGGCTAAACATTCAAAAATCGAGGTCCTAATGAGTTAACGAGTGTTGCATGCTGTGGTGCACTAACATCACTGCAACTATAGTACAAACATATCTCGTACTAGTGCGTCTATTGGCCAGGTTCCTAACGAAGTTTGAAAACAGTATGATCTACCTATAACATCAGATGTTGTAGGAACTAGAAAATATTTGTTGAGATTAGTGGTACGTTACCGTTGACGATATAATCGTCGTAGCATTGAACTGAATTGCTCTGACAGTAGGCTTAATCGATTCAAAAGGCACAAACTCCATACCAAATTCCTATACGCATTCGGAAATGTTTCGATAACGCCGCCACATCCTGTCTGATCGACATCAAAAACTATGACAGCATATCCCAAGTGCCACGGTACCTTCTACATTTCAAGACGATAGATCCAAAATCGCGGCCGGTTGTGGAGAACAGATTGAAAGAAAAAACAAATACATATACACACAAATAGACAAATGCAGGCGGAGTCAAATTAGTGACTCACCCCGTTCATCAAATATTGTATTTACATCAATGTTAAGCGCACCTAGAGCCTTGCTTTTGATGAGTTCAAGCATCGTGCAAAGAACTTTGAGTTCGTTTCTTCTGGTGGTCACTGGAGCACTCGCCTGTTGCTCCAAATGAGAAATGGCGTTGATCACGATTGCGTGCCAATAGCGACTCTGAAATGAATCCAAGAGTATTCGATAGATAGATTATATGCGGTTGAAAGCTATGAAATTCGAACAGGTTTATTTGTCATTAAAAAATATGTTTAGCTGGTTGATTTACGGACCTGTTGCTTCAAGAATATGTGAAAGTGCACTAAAATGCTACCTACCGTACTCATTACTAATGATTTTTCGTAATGTATCTTGATATTGGTATAATCGTGATGAGAGAGAGAGAGAGAGAGAGAGAGAGAGAGAGAGAGAGAGAGAGAGAGAGAGAGAGAGAGAGAGAGACATGCATTTATTGACAAAATTGCAAAAATACTAGAAATAAATAAATACTTGAACATGACAATGGGCTATGTCCGTCTGTCGGAGTATCGTACAAAATTATATATCTACTGATAAGTATACATTTATTTCATTATATAATATATTAACATAGCATTATTTATCGATTATCCCCAGATTTTTTCTACTTGTTCGAGTATTTGTATTGACATTAAATAGTTACACATATAATTGGTTGAGTAATGACCATTGCGCACACGCAAAACTAATATTTGTTGATACTTCAAGACTAAATAACCGATTTTGATGAAATACTTAAGGATTGTGGAGGTTAACGTCAAGGCAATATCCAACCGTATCCATCGCTTTAGTTCTGCTTTAAATGGTTAATTCCGTTGGACTGATGGTACGGTATGCACAAATATGAATTATAGCCCTATTTCGTAATATAATAATATATCTAATTGTCTCCACATATATCACAGTTCTATTTCGTGTTCAATCATTTCAACTCGTACTTCGTTCTTCAACTAATTCATAAGGGCGCGTACCACCACAGGGGATTAATCCCGACTCGGGAGATATACCTAAAAAACGGCAGTGACATGACTGCGTTAACTCTGGATTAGTTCCTGAACCTCTGTGGTGGAACGGGCCCTAAGTTCATGTCACAGTATGTGGGGAACACATACTGCCCTCCCATCTTATTCAGTATTTTTTTCCAGTTTAAAAATTTTTGCATTTTCGTTTTCTTAGTTTTTATTTTCCTAACCACCACTCTTGCAAATAATTGTGTACAAGGGCCTAATGGCCTTCATACAAAAAATGTTCCGTCTTTCCTTTTTTCAATCAATTGTTCGTTACTTGGGAAATTCCGAATTGAGTTTGATTCTCTTGGAAAATTCAAAAAATAAAATATTACCTTTACTTAAAAACCGCAGTTTGCTAAATCTACATCCATGCCTTGATGAATAAGGACAAATGCCGCAACAAACATTAAAATCGGCCCATAATCTTCACCTGAGAAAAACTAGTAACTGTTCTCAGAATGAGGGGATAGTTTTTATGTAAATCATAAGTGCTCAAATATACTGAGTTGCATGAATAGTGATGCCATGCTTTTAAAAGGTAGCTACTAATTTAAAAGAAGTTGTTAAGGATGTGATAGTATATATCTTGGAGTAAATCCTAGATGTTAACAGAAATTAAATTTTAACAAACAATAATTATACAGCTACTAATGGCGTATTATTCATATTTCACCTGTATTGAATTCATAATGCACTTGTACACATAGTTCGTAAAGATCCTTTCTCCCCACAAATGTTCCTCGTCCAAGTAACTGTAACATGAAACGTTTTTTGGTTTGTTGTATTTTTGATTTAGGCTTCGTCTCATGAAAAGCTGTAGTATTTAATTGTTCATTAGCTTCAAGGGAGGAGGATAAATATCTTATAGTCCAGTTTAATAGTGATTTGGAGGTTTCGTAAAACATATCGTCAGTAGAAAACTATTCGTATTAACGAAATTTAGTGCCTATCAATATTGTACGTAATTACTTGTATTTATGTAGTTATTGCGTACTTGAATTTTGTTGGAATTTGCGAACATAAACTCTTACATCCATTAACATTAGACTTTGACTATTTTAGACTACACAGCTATACCACATTGGGACAAAGACAAGGGAGCTGTTTGATTTTTTTTAAATTTTATTTTAAAGAGAGAAATTCGTTTTTAAGATGTAATGAATGAAGAGTGTAGAAACATTACAAAAAGAAGAATGAATAATGATGAATGAGGGATGGCGAATGTAGATGTAGTGAATCTTTCACTAGTTAAGCAAGTTTAAAGTCGATGTATGATCAAAGGCGAAATAAGTCAAATCGAAATATCCGAATGTATCGGATTCAAATCCGCTTTCGGATCCTTGTTCTACAGCTCAACTACAATAGGTTACAGTGGGTTATGGGACCCATTGGAAGTTGCCATTGATCGTGAAAATTATCCAAGCCTCAAAAACTCGAAAAAAAGGAAAATTAACAATATCTTGAAAAATTAGACGTGAACGACGAAAGCGGCTACAAACATGATTTTATTTTACTTATTTATTTATTTTTTATTTTTTTTTTTTAATTATTTTTTATTTTATTCTTAAATAAATATACATATAATTTTATTTTGTGTAACCATGAGTAGTCAGTTTATGTTGTTGACTTGTAGTCGTCACTCTGGTAGCCAAACTGAAAACTGCAACCAACGTAGTTTGTATAGGTAGTTTGTTAGGAGGACGAACTTTGGCCACATGATGGGCAGTGTGATTTGCAATAGATCAGCTTGCACATCGAGCACTCCAATGATTGATGAACGATTTTTGTGGGATAGAATGAATGAATGAAAGAAAGATTTATTCCAGTGTAGTACAAAATGAACAAGCATCAATATTGTGGCGTGTACAAAATAAATGTCTTCAATAATCTAAGTGTGGGTTGTACGGAATTACCCCAGCACCAAGAGACAGGCTCATACAAAATGAGTAGGTAAGTAAAAAAACTTCCGAGCCTCTATTTTCGTCGCACTGTTCGGCATCTTTTTTTCTTTTTTTTGTGGGGAGGGGAGGGGGGGGGGTAGCGGTGAAAAAGGGAATGTATATAATATATTCCATGCTAGGACGTAAGCAGCATTCTCCTCTATTGAGTTTACATTCCATCAAGTAAGTAGGTAAATTCCTAAAACTTTTGATATGGTGTGAATATTGTTTGGTATGTAACTATTGGTTTGTCTCAAACCATCAAAGCATTCAGAACTACAATTAGAGGAATTGCCTACTTGTAAACAGAATTCAAGACCGATGTGACTTGTCCGAATGCTGCGGAGGCCATTAACACGCTGATGCATTTTTCTGCTTCTTCGCCACATTTTTCCATGATCATTTCATCCTTCTCTATTCTATAAGTTAAATCACAAAATATAGATCAATATGAAGATTATGACGTAATCTATTTGCTTAATGCGAGGGATAAACGCTATCAGTTTCAATATTTCTTACTCAATAAATAGGTAGGTACCTACGTGAGGGCGAAAACTAAGGTAGGTAATTCAAGCCGTTTTAACTACATATCATGCAGGTAGTACTTAATATTCAAGGAAACTCATGAAATTAAATATATATATATACACATATATCTGCTTCCCGGTATCATTTGTATGATGAGTATAGAACATTGAAAAGTGTTGAATATTCTCAAAAGATAAAACGTTCAATCCCTGAAAAGTTCATCGAAATTGGATAAAAACTGTAGAAATCATGCTTGTTACAAAGATTTGAGGTTAGCGCATGCGCAGGATACATACTAATGGTACGATCCGGATGGGGTCATGAAATCCACAATTTCAAATTTTGCTATCAGCATGCCGATAAAAAATAGGTACCTACCTACCTAGTTCAAGATTGGGCGCCGTGAATGTTTCCGCGTTCGCTTCCTTCGTACCTTCAAAACACTCATGCCATGCGTTTAGCATCACCAAACGAGCAAAGGCACTTTAGGTACTCATTCACTTCATCTTATTCGGATTCTGATTGCACCTACACCTACTTGAGGCGGTAAAAATTATTTGTGTTGAGAATAATGTAAGTAATATGTGAAATCCTGTTGTAGGGTTAAAGTGAATGGAATATAAAATAGTATATTCATGCCTTCAACACAATCGAGGAGTACCTACCAATTTCATTTGAGGTTTAAGTTTATAATATTTATATTCGAAGTTATACCATCATTCTAATCCAGAAGCCTTCAGCTGCAGGACCATATCGATGTGAATCTCCTGGGTGTAAACTATATGAAACGTTTATTGGACGTTGTTACAACACCCCGTAAAAAAAGAAGGACAAGAATGCTGTGTACCTTGGATGAGAACAGTTGCTTTTAATTTAGTAAAGCGACTAATTAGTGATAAATTCTTGAATAAACAACCACACGGATCTTGACTCATGACAGTAAAGGTGCATGCTAGGTCAGCTAGCCTCGCAGCTTGCAGCATTTTATAACAAATTGTGTTACCTACCTACCTCTCAAAATAAGTTTGATACATATGCGAGGAAGTGATTGGCCATATGATATCCTTGAGCTTCTTCGGCATTGTACAAGAGACTTGGTTTTGTTTTTAGATTTTATACATTTTGAAGTACCTATTATAATTATGATTTTCTTCTTTTATTCAAGCATATCATCCAGCCTGTAGTACATAATTAGACTCCTTCTAGAAGTTATTTGATCTTGGAATAACGATTATTTAAATTAAAATTCGTCTTTTAAATTTTTCTATGGAATCACAAAAGATTATATTGATCGATAACGTGTTAAAAGTTATTACTTGTACTGGGACATGCAGAACAATAAACCTGACACGATTCTGTTCATATGGACTGGTTTCCAGATATTTTCTGCGAGTTCTTCCAGCGCAATTTTCCTGATGATAGCCTGGAAGAATGCATTTACATCTCATAAAGGCAAACAAAGACTCATGCTCATGGTTTTACTGAGTCAAGACAGGCAATAGTTAAGATATTAATTTCTGAATGAATTATTAATGGTGTGATCTATAAATAATGTGTGATTATTACGAACTTTTTTAAATTATGCGACTGACTGTTTTTACATCAGGTAGAACCTTGTAAGTGACCTTAATTTATTAGCAAAACTTTCATTCAAAAGGGTCAGACTGACCCGAAATCGAATTACTGCTGAACCAAAATACAATTTGGATTACTATGTATTTAGGTACCTACCTTGTCAAATTACATTCTTGAGTTAGTTCCTTTCAGAGTATCTCAATGTGTACCCTAATAACGAATTACTTGAATTGTTCTTTTCTTTCATAGCAAAGAATTTTGAGTATAATTCCATATGTAATTGGGATTAAAATTACGTTATTTATGAATAAATAATGGTATTTTAACTAATCGAACTATTTCCAAGTTTTACGTACATGTAATCCTCTGGCGCCTATAACCCGTGCGGATACGTCCTTCTCCTTGCAAAGTGAAGAATACTGGTTAATTAGAATTTCGTAACATCCGTGGTACAAAGGTGTTTCTTCCTTCAGAAGTGCAAAATGTTCCATCTGCGAAATTCGATATTTTTGAATATATCTTACTGAAGCAATACGAAAATACGATTTCCCCGTGATAGTGATACATAAATACCGAAGCATTTCAAAATAAATTCATGAATAAGTTTGAGTATTTGAGTTACCCGATTGTGGTACGTCGTTTAATTTTAGCGTTAAGCAACCCCACACATTGGCCCTAGATCTCGTTAAGATACTACCAGTACCTACAAGAGCTCCTTCGTAACCGATTGGTTTCAACCGCAATAGCTCCTGCGGCCACAGAGGAGGCCTATAATTATATTGATCTGGGGTACAAACCTCCATCATAATACTTATGTAATATTTGTTTCAAAAGACCTGCTTAGAATCGAACTCTGTCTTAGTGACGATTCCCTGACTCCGTGCTTTCTATGGTTGACTTTCGCCTACATCTGGAACATGCATGCATTGCACGGTCTCAAAGGAAGAATCAGACAGCAAGAGTTCCGACTAGTCAATTTTTAAGACAAGTGTGTTTTAAGTAACACTAGGTATATTTTACATGAATTTCGTAATTTCATTTCGCTCTTGTAGTTCACTCATGAAGCTTTATGAACACGTCGCAGTTTTCTGGGAAAAGAACTTTGGAACTGAGGGGGAAAACTATATGTTGAATGTACCTAGTACCTGTAAATGATTTTACTGTGATATATCGACAGTTCGATTGGCCGAATCAAGAAATTCCTGAATATTTATATTGTACATTTCATACATTAACGCCCGAGAGTTGTTTGAGTGCCTACAGATCGTGTAGCCATGTCCTGCAGTTCAAGGTCTCGAGTCGCCAGAAGTTGGGAAGCCAGAACTAGGAAATGCTCGGCGTACAAGTTGTAGGACTGCGTCGGCGACGATGATAAAAGAACGTCAAGCGCTTGCAACGACACGTCGATGTGCCTGGAACATTATCCCGGTCACATTAATATTGTAATTCTAATGTCTGGCGATCAATATCAGTAGAGGTGGTAAAACATTAATAGAGCCTAGGCTATATTAATACCACCTATATTATGCAGCTATCAAGAATCTCTTTCCTCAATCATTCGAGGTTTGGGAAGAGAGCACAAAATTCCGCGATAGGTCGCGAGAAAACTACGTTTTTCGACGTTAAAACATAATTTTCTCCCCAATTTAGAAAAGTAAAAGCAAAATTGACCACACCGTTAGAAAGAGTACCTAATAAATGAAGCAGTTTTTGAAAAAGTTGACGGTATCTAGTTATATATAGATATAATATATAGATTACTTTTGAGGAAGTGGCTGTTTTTTAAATATTTATTTAATTCCCCAATAATTTCTAAATTAAATAACGAATAATATTTCAGTAAATAAGTCTGAATGGTCTGAATTGGGTGTTTTCAAAGACAACAACGTTAATTCAGATAATCAAAAAATTAGGAAAGTTGATTTAAAGAGAAGAAATATGGGGTTTTATGTCAAAAATTTGGTTTTCTCGAAGGGGTATAAAAAATTCCTTAAATAAAAATCATATCTCTTCACGAGATAGAGATAGAAAAAATGTAGTTGGTGCATTACATTCCAGTCTCTGTATAGCTTCACTCAGCTGTTTGTATAAAACTCTGAACCGACCTCCCTGTATATACTTAAGTACTTCAGTTCAGTAATAGTATAGTGGGTTCTTACCTACCTAGCACCCATATGATTATTCAAAAGATTCACATAAGTAACACGTAAACGTTCCGAATCGTTACGTTCTTGAGTATTTCACTGAGTTGCCCAGTGCCAGATCCCCCATGTATGTAAACAATACAATAGTGCTATAATGCTCACAATAAATTTCATTTTTCAATCTATCTATCTGACATCTATGCAGGTATTCTATTTCTATTCCTTCTGCGACTATCGTAGCCAATCGGTTCTGATAGAAATCAGGGATCTAAGTTGATCTTCGAAATATTGAACTTAAAATATATAAGCCTACAGGAACAAGAGGGCCAAAGAAATTACAAGCACCATCGTGAAACAATAACCAATTAAGAGAGTAAAAACGTTTTAAAAAAAATTTGTTTTCGATGTGCCTATTTTAATTTCCTTTCAATTCTGAAGAATTTGGTATATTGCACTCATTTATTGCATAGACGGAAACAGTCATAAATTACTACCAGGGAAATGAGCATTTAGGGTGTCTTACCAAAAGAGTGCTGACGTATGCTGAAAAGTACGAATAAGTGCATTGATAAATTGTTGATACAAATTAGAATAGGTCCCATAAAATGATACCGATTTCCGAACGGAATATTTGTTTTGACGCTGTCAGGAAAACTTCAAAATCGCGAAATTACCTTCTTTCTTGACAACATAATGTAGTAATAGAATCAGTTCAGAGCAAGTGCAGAGCAAGGGCACCTCCATGGCTGCTCAGTTCAGATGGCAGCGGAATCGCTCAAGGACATGTTCGGGGCATGTTAGCGAAACTTAGCAAAAGACCCTTGTTTTCGTGCAAAGAGCTTATTCCTAATTACTAGCTCTTTGTTTTCGTACCCTCACTGCGGAAGGGAAGGAACTGAAGCTGGCGTGAACCGCTAAACCATAGTATAGACTTTTGAGGAAGGTTATATCGGGTTATCCAAAGTTTCAAAGAGCGCATGCGCGGAACAACTGCACCTTGTATTTCGGCGGAGCAGAAAGTGCATGTTCGGATCATGCTCTCTGGGCACCGGGAACACCGGTCATCTTGCACCAATTATGAACTGGGAGGACTGTGGTAACGCTATTTTCTTACTCCTTCTTCACTGCGCAAGTGCAACTTGACCTGGACCTGTCCGGTTCAGCAGTGGAAACAATCCTACTAAGTAGTACTACATACTACTAATTACAGTGCGAAGTAGTAGTAGTAGTAGAAGACACCTATTAAGTAATGAATTATCCATGTGTTGTTTCCATATAGACGATGCAAAACACAAATTTCATGAAACCAAACTCCGAAAAATTTACGGAAGAACACAAACGCGTTTTTCTCTCTCTGTCGGTAAATTTTTCTCCGAAACTATTGAAGCTATTTACATTTTCTCTTCTATTATCTTTGTTCTTTATCATCAGTGGAATCTCGAACATCCATACAATTCAATTTCCTGGATTCAGGAGAGCTGAAGAGACAAATTTAAAAAAAAAGGTTTCAGGCGCCCATGCAACGCACGGGTTACCGGGTAGTTTTGACTGATTTTAAAAATATTTAGTGAAAGGTGAAGAGTAGCCGAACAAAATTAAAAATTATATATCAATCCAACAGAAGCTGAGAAAATGTAGGTATCGAAAAAAAAAAAAAAACATTACTGGAAAGTGTTGAATACCATTAAAGCTCATATTAAAAAAAAAATTAATAGAGGTTATTTTATTAACCTATTGGGACATATTCGAAAGAAAATATAGCTATGATATAATTTAATTGCAAATATTCAGAAACTTATGCGCGACCACTTACTGATACTTCCTTTTCCTAATTTGCCTAAGAATTTTTCGATGAAAATAATTTGCCACTTTGTTGACCTTTTCTGGGTAATTGATTGAGAAATACGTCAGCTTGTCCATGTTGTTCAATGTGACCTATTTCAGAGTAGCACATTGATAATAGGAATTGAGAATATTAAACCATAATTAACCAATATTATTACTATGTAAAACTTTCAAAGTAATCCTTGAGAAAGTATTTATTGCTTCCGAGTCAACCAGCCTCATGATCATTTTCGAAAATGTACTACGAAATGAAAATGTTACCCATTACTTTGAGTTTAATCAATTTAGTAATACATTTTCAACTTGCATTTTTGCGTGGAACTTTTTGAATGAATTCGGTTTTGGGTTTATGTGTTGGTGTGTCTGTAAGAGTGTAGTCCTTGCAACAAGGAAAACCCCATCAATTTTCATTGCATTATGTTATGATTGTGCTGGTTGTGACATGAGTACCTATAATCGCCTATAAAATACAACCTGGAAGCTTCCATGCTTGCGCAAATCTTTTGTGCTTGGGAATACCTATAGCTCACTAAATCATTTCTTGAAATTGACTAAATTGTAGCGAACTATACTGGTGAGGCACTTGCTGCTCTTTTATGAGATTTATCGCGTTTGGAGCAATACAAACAGTTTTTGGTTCATGCTTCCGTCCCCAATTTTCAAAGGATTATTATTTAATCAATCAACTAAAATTGGATAATTTTCACCTGGTGATTATCCATGAATTCCACAATAGACACAAAGAGGAAGTTTTTGCGACACAATAACTACTTTAATTACCAACCGATTTCGATGACATTTTCTGGAACTGTGCGCGATGGATGCAGATGATCTAACTTGCTTCGCATTAGAAGTTGCAATCTCTCATAGGTACTCATTAGACCCTTAGAACCTCACAACTCGCAAATCGCATATTAATTATTTTAATCATTGATGATTGTTTACCACATAAACAAACCAAATTCGACGATCCGTCTACACCGATATAACGACCACTTATCAGTACACCTTTTCGTTTTCACGGGATAAAAGAAAATATCTATTTTGTCCAACTAATCTGTATTCTGTTAGAAGAATTGATTTTGGATATTTATTCATTTTTTAGATGCGAGCTTGCAAACATCCAGACCACTAATTTACAGACATTATTCTTATCTATCGCACTAAATCAATCCTTTTAACAACACACAGATTAGTTGGACAAAATGGACGTTTTCCGTGTCCCATGAATACAAAATGGCGTAGATACTGATAACCAATCAAGGTTTCGTATGTACATCCTATGTACATCCAGTACGTACCTACATAGTTTTTTGTATTGAATGTATTTTTTCAAGCAACCTACGACGTTACAGGGTTTGTTGTTTATATGTTACAATAAACCAAGAAGTTTGCTAAAAATATGAAAAAGCTGGTGTTTCACCACTAATTGCTACACATTTCAATCATTAAAAATAAAAATAAATGTAAAATAAAATAAAAAAACTGTGAGTATAAATGAACACAGCTAGTCAAAATACCTATTTTCTGATTTGAAGATATTATTTGTAAGCATTGTATTTACTTCAGTAGATCCTTTTTTAGTGACATAGATTTTATCAACCAGCCTTTTGTACTTTGGTTTGAAAACATCTGAAATGTTAAGTAGACGTTGGTGAACATCGACATTGCGGTTTCAACAGATGACGAAAAAGATAACAATTATGTTTTGCTCACCCATGCAATCACTCAGAAAAAGTTTGAGTTCTTCTGTAGAATAAGAAAATAACGAAGTTAGAACAAAAATAATGTTTGTATTATTTTCCAAAATCGTTGCATAGCTGTCTTAGTATAGTAGAAGTAGAATGGTTACGTGGTTATTATATAATGAAGAAGTAGGTCCATTATGTTGAAAAAAAAAATTGATCCAATTCCCATCCACTACGAAAGAAATGATTTGGTTTACGTTCGCTAACCAAACTAACCAAAAGCTTTGCTCCGAAACTACCGAATAAAAGTTCATAAAATTTGACTCAAATCACATAGCCAGAGAGATATGTCTGAAAACTTGGCATTACTTTCAATCATCCCCAAAAGGTAAAATTTAAGGGTGGACAATTTAAAATAGCCTTAAGTATCTCAAAAACTTTCAAAATCCTAGTCCTAGTTTAACTATTGATTTAAATACTACCATGCAATAAACCATAGGAAACCTTTTAGGGGCTAATCTATATAAATCCTGAAAATTTTGCCTAAATTGGATATGATTAAGAATAGTTTTGCCCAGAACAAGGGTGGGCCATATACACAGACTGACAGAAATGGAAAGAGAATCGTTGTTCAGTAGCATTGAAACGCAGATGCGCTATAAATTATTACATAAAGGTGTGTTGTTGCCTATGTGTAGGCAAATCACTTATCAATAAATAATTATTAAACATTGTCTATGGCACATTATCGAAATATTAGCTACATAGACACCAAGGATAAATTAATGAAACTAAATGAAACGCATACGCCTTACTGGTCCCTATGTACCTAACAAGAGCTGATGTATTTATTAGTTTCAATAATACATTGAAATTTAAGCACCCATATCGACACAAATCGCGGCATAAATTTTGTCTGATGAATTAAAACACCTACCCGCGGTTCACTGTCCATCTATAGGTAACTGTCGTGCCCGATCATTAAACAAATGTAGTTTTGCAAAATAAATTGAACGGATGATCCTGAGGGGTAGGGCTAAATCCAGAGTAGCAGCCGAGACCTCTAGCAATGGGAATTCCACCAAGAAGAAGAAGGGTTATGAAAGAAACTACCTCTGACGTTCAACCGCAAACAAAAAAATGCCTTCAATACAATCAAATTCAACAAATACAAACTTAGCACCTCCAGTTTGTGATTCACTTACGTATTTCCATCATTGATATACATATATCCAATGATTCAGTTTTCAGTTTATCCTTTCTCATTTTCAATTTTATATTCTTGAATAATATCTACAGGCCTACATGTTCCGAAATCAGGTAGAGCTACGGACCTCCACGGTCCGGCTATTAATTAGAGCTGTGGTACGTTCAGCCTATTGGGCTAAAATAGGAGGCTGTACGTAGATATTCAGCCCAGTAACGTCCATATAGGATTTTGTTGGTAATTTAACACGCAGCCACAACAGAAACAAATGTAAACTAAACCCGAACTATATATAAGCTCGAATTCGTGAAGGGAAGATACCATTAGAATTGTATCAGCACATAGAGATCGTCGTAGTTTTCAAGGCGATTTTCACTATGTTCACACCAGTTCTGACTCACACTCATGGTCATGTTTCTTCCTGTCTATATTCTAGTCCTTCGGAAGATCAGGCGGGTGAACTTACAGCGATCCAAGATCCAGAAGTAGCAAATTCCAGTATTTTTCTCCATGTTCTCGGTAATTTTTGACCTCTAAGAAAACTTTGGTTTCGACGCCATGAAATTCTGACCCTTCATAGATATCAATTTTAAGAGTCTTTACTCTATATTTTCTGATACTCTCAACTCTAAGAGGTGAGGCAATGAGTAGCTGCTACATAGCGAAATCATCAGAACATATTATATTCTGATCCTATCTGTTGAAAGACAGCTAATGATATCCGTCATAGCATGACATTCGGACGAATTGCCTCAACCTAAAATGGTCGCCTACTTTACTGAGAAGGTTCAAAGGCAGAAATAGCAAAATTTAGCCCATGTCTTTAATTGGGCACACAACCGCGGAAAGCGTTAGGAACTAGGAGCGACACTTGTTATGATGATTCTCGCTTACATCTAAATCGTTGCTAATGGAACTGTATCTTTGCCATTTTTCATCGATCGCCAGTCGTTAGAAAGATTGAAATGTATGCTAAAATCTTACGCTGCCTAAACCTATCCTAAAATAAAAGCAGCTGAGGAGCACGCAACGTTATTAATGAACTATAAAAAATCTTCAAGGCATAAAAACGTGATTTGGTAGTAACCAGGCTAGCAGGTTATGAAAGTGAATGTGAAAACCTGCTATGAAGGTGAATAGGATTCACCTACAGTGAAGGTGAATGTGATAACCAATACATAAAAATGTATCACGTGTTTTTTTTCCTGGCTGTTAACCTTTCATCCACGGCAGTGAAACTTCCATAGTTTTGGCCCCACAAAGATCGTTCTCCAATTTATTGTTCACCAGCTTGTTATTTATCACATATATTCGTAGCTTTCCATGGCTTGAGTTTCCCCCTTCTTGTCTCCCTCGTCTACAAAATCGTCTTTTCCATTTCAGATTTGTAAAAATGTCAAGATTGATAGTAATTGAAATTGTCACAGTTCATTCTAGATGCCTTCTGTTCATATTACAGTTTCCTGGCATAACAACTTTATGACTGGAAGGAAGCTAGTA